>OZ005656.1:181842977-182384977 GCA_963930645.1 Salticus scenicus | reverse complement strand
AAATCAGAGTATTTAACATGTTCTCCATCAACATTAATAACAAATATAAAGTAAATGATGATTGTAAATGTGTACAGCAAAAAAAAAAAAAAAAAAAAAAAAACGAAGATGATGAATAAGGATATAAAATGGAATAAAAAGTAATAATATATAAAAAATAACGCAGATTAAATCGGATTGATCAAAAGTAAGAATAGAAAATGCGTTGTTTCAGTAATCGTTATATGAAATATTTTGTCTCAGTTTCAAACTTAACTATATCATGTGACCTCTGACATCAGATGGGAAGAGCCCATTGAAAAAAAAAAAGGGAATTACTGGTGACGCACTCTGTTAGATAACTCTAAACATCTGTAATTATTATTATTAGCATAACATACTGCTGTATTTGAATATAGTTGCTTACAAAATAGCATTTGAATCAAAGAGACACAAATTGTAAAATATTAATAATAAAGAAATAAAATAAACAAAATTTTTATTTATACTGAATGATGAATTTTAAGTTAGTTCCATAAGTTTTGAAGTATCATTCATTTTTCTTTTATTTTTCTTCTCATAAATTTTTAATTAAAACTTATAAAGAAAGCCATTTATGTAGTTTCATTTAATACATGTAGTTTCATTAAAAACTATTTATATGTTAATTTTTTTAAGAAATGAGGCGAATTTTTTTCGCCAGTAAACATTAGGTACCATTACATTAGCGTAGCGATATACAGGCAGCGTGGTACGCAAAGAAATAGTTAAGAAGCTTAAGGTGCCTGCCTACTTTTAAAATACAATTTTCGGTCAAAATTCCGATTTTAGCTTTCTAAATCAGTTTGAATTTTGTTCCTATCTTGCTTAAAACTTGAGTTACAGGTATTTTAATATTAATTACTCGGAAGTTTTTGAAATCGAAAGAGACCGTAAATGTTTATTTACATAAATGTTTTACTCAGTATAAGCATCAAAATTTGTTAATAAAATGAATTTTAAAAAGAAAATAAAAAAACTTTGAAATAAATCAGGAACTTATTAAAGATATTTTTTATTTAGTTGGTAAAATCTGGTTTTTAATTATGTTTTCTGCTTTTTCTCAAAATGAGATTTTTAACATTTTTTTTTTTAATCTCAAAACATCATAACTTCAAAAGTTATAATTGAAACATTATGAAACTTTGACAAAATACTTTATAGGAGTTGTTTTAGTGATTGAACTACAGTAATGAATCTTTTAAATATATATACATATATATTTTGTTGTAGATAGACGTTATGAACTGGTCATGTATTTTCATGATTTTTCAGCATGTAAAACGTTATCTTCGCTAAAATATTAAATAACATGGTTATAATTTTGAGAATAGTTCACTACCTTAAGAACATTTCAATAATCGAAATAAAATTTACAGAATAGAAATATCTTTATTTAAATTTGATTTATAATGTTTTGAAAAAGTGCTTTTTTTTCCGCAAATTTTATGTATATTTTGAGTCTGAATATCAAAATATTTTAAAATTTTCATATTTTTTCAGGTTATTCACTGTTTTTAACTATATTCTATTGTATAATGCCCATAAATAGACAATTTTTCAATTATTTAAAAAAATCACCTCCGACAGTAGGCAAGCACCTTAAATTGTTCAAAAACAATCACAATATCTATAAAAAAAAAAAAAATCAGCTCAATAAACAGTAGTTCAATAGTCCGTATATATTGGGTTGTTCGATAAATGTCTTTTTTTTTATGTTTTTCAAAGTGACTTTATTTATATTAACACCAAACATTAATCAATGATATATTGACCATTTTGTTGGATGACCTTTTGCCATCTTTCGGTAAGTTGAAAAATTCCACGTTCGAAGAAGCCTTGGGTTTTAGAAGCGAAGGTTTTAAAAAACGGCATTATTTATCGAACAACCCAATAGATAAAATACAAAGTTTACATTTTAACAACGGCATTATTCTCGGGAATGTTCTTTGGCATCAATATACAGAATATTTCTCAAATTGTGAACTCAAACTGTGCAAAGCCTTCAACTATTAATTTAACCTCCTTTTCTCTATACCAACTTCCCTAAACTTTTAGACTTGAACTTCAACAGAATAACATATTTCTTAAAATTTGATGTTTGCATATATATATTTTTTTGTAATTGTACCTGATGATGGCAATGTTTGTTGTCGAAAAACTTTGTGCCATTTGATAAATAAATAAATAAATAACATATAAATATTTCTTAATGAAATTACACATGTTAACATGACTTCTTTTATAATTTTTAATATTTTAAACACGTGGATTTCCCCTTTCTGTTAAAAAATAATTTTATTGCAAAATTTTCATTATTATAGCTGCTTTTCCTTTAAAAATAGTTCCTTTTTGGCCAACGAACAAATATTTGAAGTCTCTTAAATTAGAAACGCCTACACATATTGTCTTTATCTGAAAAAGAAAAGGGGGAGGTACAACTCTTAAAAAGATGAAAAACTATTGGCTCTGTATGGTAACACAAGAAGCATTCTATATGCATTTGCGTAGGGCAAATAGCCAACCTTTTGTTTTCAACTCAACAGTTAATCTAGTATGAAAGCAAGCAGCTTTTCCAAGACAATGCAATCTCGAGTGACATAATCGTGTCTAGTTTCTCTATGTTATCGCTTCAATCTAAATCGAGATAAATGAAAAAGAATTCTTTTCTATATCGAAATATCGAATTTATTCTGTTATTATAAATATATAAGACTAAAAAAGTTAATGTAGAAAAAAAAAAAAAAAAAAAAAAACAGAAAAAAGCAATCTGCTGTAATAAAAAAAATAAACGAATCATCTCTAGAATTTCTCCCGGATATCAGCTCAATCTGGATCCCAGAAAAAGATAAAGAGGCTCTGTTTGAAATATTAATAATAAATATAAAAATAATTTAATTCACAATTCTCTCAACAAGTTTTTTTTTTTTTTAATCTAAATTCATTTAACATTATTTTAAGTAACAAATTTCAAGCATCCAAAAGATTATTTATTATAGAACCTAATTTCACCGTAATAAATGCAATACAAATACAACTTTAACCACTTTGTCAAGTAATCGACATAATACATATACGTGCATAAAGTGGAAGAAAAACGCTCAGTCACAAACACAGAAAAAGAAAGAAAAAAGAAAGTGTCACCGGAAAAATTAACAAGTAAATTAGTATAAATAAGCTATGCGAGAATCATGGAAGTTATCAGTAGATCAGTAGAAAAATGCAAAGTACTGAGGGTTTGACTTGTCGCTTTGGATTTGTCTTAGCAATAGCCGAAATCAGTATATGCGTAATATGTAAAAGCAAAGCAAAACAAAGCAAAAAAGATTATTTAATACCGAAAACGATTATTTTAAATTTTTTTCCACCATATTTGATATGCTTCTGCAATGTCAGAAAATGAGTATGAATTTCGAAAACTTCATTTTAAAGTTATTGTTTTTTTCGTTTTCCTATAATTGGCAAGCATCTTTAACTAAAATCGATTGAGCATTTAGGATTTACTTTCCACGAGGAAGGGGAGAAATTGTGAAAATATTTTAATTAAAATATTCAGAAATTGTAGTGTTTGCGTTTAAAAATATGACAAGAAGTAGACAGTACATTTATATATGAACTTGAGTTGTTGCTAGTGCTTCAATATTTATTTTGCTTCAGAAAAGAATTACTGTATGAAGCTTCCAAAAAGTTATGTATATCAAGAGTTTCTTAGATTTATTAATATTATTTTACTTTGGGTTTACAAATTCATTTTCACATTTTCGTTAAAATGTGCTTTGTATCATATATTTGAATTAAAATCTTATTTTTAACCTCAGTCAAGAAAAATAAAATATAAAGGCAAAATTCAAATGAAACCCACGAGTTATTTCTCTTTTGTCTAAATGAAGTAACAATACGCAAGGTTTAGATTAGGATACGATAGTAGTTGCCGGGCAACGTTATTTACCCCTACATGGATATTCGAATTTCCAATGATTTTACATTTTTTTAAATTACTAATATTTTATTGTTTAAACAAAAGAAAATAAAAAATGTCTTTCCTAAAAAGAATTTAATTTTGTACCCGAGTCATATTTTTTCAATTCCTACTATTAGTTCACACTCTCCCTATATCTTGTACAAATCTTGCAATCGATTTTTAACTAACTTCCCGACTAGCTAGAAATTTGAAACTTTCGAGATTGCTCAGAACATGGTGACAACTTCGAAGTCCGATTTTCGAATTTTTTATTAGTTTTCTTATAATTAATTAAAATATGAAAGTAATAACATCCTAATAGCGTTACTATAGCCATTAAAATATTAGCTATAATTTAATTGTTGCCCCCCCCCCCCAAAAAAAAAAAAAATAAATAAAAATAAATAAATAAATAAATAAATAAATAAATAAATAAAAAATACGAGTTTATTTTCTTTCGACATAAAAATAAATACATTTAATTAAACGTGGACATTAAAAAATTATAAAAAATTAAATTATGCATCTCACAAAAATTGACGTCATTATCACTTTAAAAATTTTATGCACATTGATAAGAGCTCTATGATTCATCAGAAAATTTAAAACATGGTATATAAAAAGTTTTTTTTTTTATCTTATAATTATTTATATCTCATTTTTCACGCGCGCTTTTTATTTCCTAATTCAAAGTTATTTAAAAAAACACTTTTTCGATAGTGTTTGTAAGTAGGAATTGATTTTTAAAAAATTTTCTTTTATATTACTTGTTACTGAGACTTTTCTTCTTTATGTATATTTATAAACTCAAAGAATACATTATAGATCATTTCTCATAACGAAAAATTCAAGGCGATCTAATGCAAATGTTGATTAATGAATGGACATCAGTTCATCGAAAAATATAGATTCAACATCTATGTTGCTAAATGGAATTAGTTTTACGCCAGTTTTTGTTATATATTCTATATCAATTTTACATCTATATCGATAAATCGATTTAAGCTTGTCGATTAACGATGTATACACCATTGGTTGTTGAAAAAATATTAGCGCATTTGTCTATCGAAACCAACTATACGATTTATGGAAAAGTGGATATCGATATAGTTTGATTGCCGATATTCTGGCAAAAAAAAAAAAAAAAAAAAAGGCTGTCTAGTATTTAAATATAATTGACAGGTGTTCGGTTGCTCGTTAAATAGTTGTGACTCTCGAGCGTTTGATCTCTGAAGTAGAAAGGGAATTTATCATAGGTGACAATTTATTTCGATTTTGGAATTTTACAAGAAAGATTTATTTAAGTAATGTTTAATAATTTTACAGAATATAAAATTTTTTATTCATATAAAATACTTTAGAATAAAAAATTAAATTTATTCTAAATTTAAACATGCAATTTAACGTTATAGTAAGTATTCTAAATTTAACCATACAATATAATTTTATAGAGCCAAAAAAAAAAAAAAAAAAAAAAATTCCTAAAATGGTAGTGTAAATTTTCTAATGTCGATACATCGCTAAATCACGTTATAAAGCTGGTTATATAATATATCGCGATATAAGATTTTTAACATCGCCCCACTTCTAGATTCTTTTACAGAAATACGCATTTTTAAGCCATTTCTGTTATTTTAGCATACAAAACAGTTTAAATATGCGTGCATTTATATAGTTTATTTGAATGTTGAAGTTTAAAATTGAATTAATCTAAATATGGCAGTATAATTTAATTAAACATATAAACAATTCAAACAAAAAATATTTATTTGTGAATTTCTAAACTTCATTTCCATTTGTTTAAAGTTTATAAACCACCTTAGATATTTTACGGGAAAAAAAGAATCGTGTCAGCCAGAAAACACTAACGCTGATATTTACTTCAATAGGAAGGCCAGAGATTAAAGTGTTTTCCCTAGAAATTCGTCAAAGTTAATTAATTTAGATGCTGACGATACTTTGGCAAGCATTTGGTTTGAATGACAGCTACTAGAATGCGCTTTGATTGGTTGATAAGCTAAAATTGTCAAAGAGTGCATTAATGTCTAGAAATTTTGTGAAAGCGAACTTCAATTAAGACGTTGAAGGGTTGAAAATTCAATTTGTGATGTAAAATTTATTTCATAGCATAGCCGTGATATTCTTACATGTCAATATAGTGTGTAATGATTTTACTCACTGTGCTATAGTCCTTTCAGTTGTCAATCTGGAATAAATTAAAGCAGTATAAATATGTAACTTGTTAAATTAAAAACATGGAATTTAAAATAATTATTCTGACTATAAATAAACAGTTGTGACTAAAAATGACAGAGTTTTCTAATTTTCTATATTTAAAATATTGTGACTGTTACGTTAAACAGTGGTAAATTTAATTTAAAAAAATAATAATAATAAAAATAAAAATAAAGAAAGAAGGAAAGAAAGAAACGGCTGTATACAGTAAAACCTCTCTAAGTTGGACACCTACGGTTCCAAGAAAAAGTGTCCAACTCAGAGAGGTGTCCAACTTATAGGGGTTAGACATAATGTTAATAGATACATTCCATTCCGAGGAAAAGCGTCCAACTTAGAGGGGTGTCCAACTTATAGGGGTGTCCAACTTGAGAGGTTTCACAAATTAGCTATGATCAAGACAGAGTTTACTTCAATTTTTATTATTTAAAGCATTTTAAAATTGCATACGAAACTTGAAAAAATTGTTGCCAGGGTAATTATCATGTAGTAAAATAAATATAAATGTATCATGTAATAAAAAAAATCGTTGTTTTTTTTTTTTTTTTCTTTTTTTTTCTTTCCTTTTTTTTTTTTTTTTAACAATAATTTTGTTTTCATATAAAGATTTATTATAACTAAAAGAATTTAAACATGCAGAATCAACATATAATGAAATATCCAATTCGGAGTAATCCCTAATAGAGTTTAATCAATGCAACGGCGTAAAATATTGATGTCTGCATAAAATAGAAAAGAGGTGCATTTCAATGATTTAAAAATATAGTTAGTTTTTAGACTAGTATATAGCCCTAGTTTGTGCTTATCCTCTTTAGTCTATATGCGATTTGCGCACAGTTAAATAATGAAAAAAGTTATAAGTTATAAGACATTTCTATCATCAAAAAATCCTTTCTGGACTTCTTTTTCCCAAAATTGCAACAGTTTTCTTTTGACGACAGAAATATTTAAATTATTCGAATATTAATCAAGTTTAACAGTAGTATCTTTGTTAATACTGTATTGTTGAATAATAATAGAACAATGTTTTTCATTTTACACGCATGTAATACACATTGAAATATAATGGATGGGGATGGGCATTCCTTATAGCATTGATACGATTGCTTCCTTACTAGAAATTCCGAAACGCTGACATAATTTTCAATAAGTTTTATTTATTTATTTAATTTTTTATTAATTAATTAATTAATTTTTATTTATTTAATTTAATTTATTATTTATTTAATTTTTTAATTAATTATTTATTTTTATTAATTTAATTTTTATTTATTTATTTAATTATTTATTTATTTTGCTTTACTGGCCATTTAAAAACACTAGCCAATTCCTTGTACCTAAATAATCATCACACATCATTCCAGTGTGCTACTCAGTGAGTTTATTGGCTTTTGTTGCAGAATGAAAGAAATTAATACACACACACACACACACAAAAAGTACAAATAGAAATATGCCCATGAATTCAATTCCCTGCATTCTATGCTGAGTTATGAGAGTTTATATTTGTAAAGTAATGCTGAATCACAAGTAAAATGAAAATTTTAAACATCATTTTCTCAAAATTATTTTTTATGTAGTTGCGTCAAGTTTAAAATGTTCCATGCGTCCCATTTTTGGTTGAATCTTCATGAAACTTCATTTAAAGACTCGTTGTATATCTTTGGCCAAAATTTAGAATTTTTAACTAATTTTTGTTAAAATCATCTAAAGCTAATTGCAAAAAAAAAAAAAAAAAAAAAAAAGAAGAAGAAGAAGAAGAAAGAAAGGAAGGAAGGAAGGAAGGAAGGAAGAAAATTAGAAATATAAATATAAAATTAATGCCTTTTAAATTTAACTTTTAATAATTTTAATTAATAGTTTGATTAATTATAATGGGAATGTTAATTTTACTATGGCATTTTTCATTTCTGAATAAGATTCTGTCCGTGGAAGTTGCCAAATGTGTCACCAGGCTGGCCTCACTGAAAGTGAATGAAGTGCTTCTTTTTCTTTACTTTGACTGTAAAACTGCTTCCACAGCAACAGGATAAACAATGCAGGGAAAAACTCTTGATCCATTACAACAATATGAAACTGTAACTTCTGGCAGTATTAAATTTATAATTGTAGATTTTTTTTTTAATTATTATTATTATTATTATTATTATTATTATTTATTTTTTTAAGCCCTCGGTCACCGAAAACATTTTTACAAATAATGATAATAATAATAATAAAATCATATTCAAATAACGTACAACATTTTCTCACATATATATACAGTCAGTTTTAGACGGAAATGTAAAAAATTAGTAAGAATGAAAAATAATTAAAAAAAAACTGTTAGAATTTTCATCTTTTTCGGCTCACCTTGAGCTACAACCGATTATTTTCATTCACCTCAAAAAATTTAACTTTGATAGAATAAATGTCATGCACAATTACATTTCCTAGTATTTAAATAACGATTTTTGTTAACCTCATATGTTTACAGAAAAGAAAGAAAAGAAAAAGGGAAAAAGAAAGTAAATGAATAAAAAGTATTTAAAAGCGTATCAGCAATAGATAGTTTCTGATTTTATTATTATTATTATTATTATTATTATTAAGAGAGAGCATATCTCGCATAGAGATATTTTTAAAAACTCATGTATCGTTCTAACTTCACGAAAAAAGTACTTTAAAACACGTAAAAATTTTTTAGTGTTTTAAAGTGCTTTTTTCATGAAATTATTATAATTAATATTATTATTCTTATTATTTAATTTTTAAGAGATAGTATGTTCTGCGCAATTTTAATTGTGTTAGAGTATTTTTATTTATTTATTCAATCCGTTTTATTATTTTCATCTGTAAGAAGAATGTGCTACATAAAATAAAAGAAAAAAAAAATCTGCATCCGAGTTTTAAGATATTCTGAATAAAAAAATACATCTGTGTGTTTTATTTTTATATTTATATTTTATTTTATATATATATATATATATATATATATAATTTATATATATTTTTTATATTCATGTTCAATGGATACCAGTTAAACTGGTAACTAATTTGAATTTTATTGTTCTAAATGATATCAGTAGTTCAAAAATATCGCAATTTGCGTAATAGCTATACATCACGATTCAGGAAATGGAAATGTTAGGTTTTAGATGCTCATTATCAAATACATGTTTAATTTTGATTTTGATCATTTGATAAGAGCAGCTGTTGTACTCTGCGTTGAACATTTTAGATTTTATAGCTTAAAAATATATCTAGCATGTAATAATATCCGTATTAAACACGTAGCTGTACTATTGAAACTGATATATAACAATTTTATTTTCATAATAAAGATGTAAAAGAAAATTATGTACATATCAAATCTGTTTTCTACCCTTTAGAACAAAAAAATCTACACAATTACTCTGAGAGAAAGGAAAAAAAAAAAAAAAAAAAAGATTATTTCAGGAAAAGAACATGAGTTTTAAAAACTTCAGTTAACAGAAAATACATTGACCCACAAGAAATACTCAGAAAATCGTTTATGCAAATTTTCTAGAAAACATGTCTAAATACTGGCATATCACTTTGTTTAAATTCTAAAATAATTATGGCGATATTATTGTTAATTCTCCACCCTTTATGAAGTTTTCGAAATGTTTTCAGCAAATTGGCTATACGCGATATATACTAACCCTCAAAGGTTCATAATTGACCACCAATTTATGGCATTATAAAGAAGACGGGGTTCAAACTATAATGAGCTGCTCTTGAGATACTTTTGTATGCAGGGGGTATTAAATGAAATCGTTAGGGGGTGAGGAGCTCCAGAGAGAAAGTTGTTACACATTTGCATTTGAATGACTTGCACTTGATGGAGCGACTTTTATAGAAGGATAGATAAAATAGATAGAAATAAATAAAGAGAGAATGAATATAATAAAACTCATGTGTAACACGATTGTAACGATAATGTAAACAGTCAAAATTTCGTCATAATAGCAAAGGTATATATCATATAAGGTCGTGGCAGATTTTTTTTTTTTTTTTTTTTTTTTTCTCGGTTGGGAAAATTTAAAATTTAGTTCAGTATACATTAAACCTAGGAAAATACAAACTTTTTTTTTTACCCTAGTATGTCGAGTTCGGGGCTAATTGGTTTAATTTTTTTTTTTTTTTTTCTTGTGAGTTTTGGTTAGCTGATTATTTTTCCTTGAGGATCATGTTTATTGAAATTGTTTTCTGTAGGTCACGTTCGGATTGAGTCAGGCCGGGTTGATTTTAGATTTTAAGAAATTGCGAGCATGTTTAAAACAACAATTACAATAATACACTGAGAAATATATATATATATATATATATATAGTCTTATACCTTCATTCTTCAGTCCTTATCTTAAACGATTTAATTATTAATATTTTTGGTACGATTTAATTTAACTCTACTAGTATTAATTTTAACATTATCATTTAATATTTACTCTGTGTATTTTATCTTTAATGTAATTGTTCTGAAGTATTTTCGATTAATTGATATCTGTCGAGCTATTATTTTAACTTCAATTTAGGTTTTGGCATCAACCATTTTTCCAGATTGTGTTAACTGTTTAACATGTGGTTACTCTGATTATTTCATGTTATTACTTTGGTTTCCTTTATGATTTTAATTAATATTTATTTATTCTTTGTTTTAATTTAATTTTTCACTTTTTTCTCATTCTTTATGGTTTTTTTGCTGCATTGATCGGGGCGTGAGATGATATAAATTGCTATGATTAGCAATATCGTTTTACGAAATCGTTGCAGCTTTCTCTGCTTTATGAAGTATGCGCCCCTTGAAAAGTATGCTTCTAATTTTAAGCATTTATATCCAATTGATTATGTGGTTTATTATCTTTTTTCTCTTTCACAAGTTTAATGGTCCTTTTTTATTATCCTTCAGGTCGGCGTAAGTATTTTAAGTTAATATGGTAACTCATTGGTTCCTTATCTATATCGCAACTTTTTGTGTCATTCTTTCCTCTATGTTAAATTCAGTTCTATATTTCAGTGTGCTGTTATTGTTTTAGTTCTATTAATTGCTAAATTTTAAGATTAAATTTTATTACGTTATCTATTATTTATATATATATATATATATATACCGCTTTCATCTTGAATGAATAAGTGATCAGTTTCTAAATCCTTAAACTAGAAATATATATTTCCGAATTATGCGTATAAGGCACGCCAATAAGCTGGATAGACGAAATGATCGAGAATTTCTAGTGTATACATTTCTAGATGGTGAAACAATATTCTGTATCCTTTGCATTGCGAAAATTTCTCACTTGGTTATCTAGAATTGGGTCATATACCAAGATTATAGTTCTAAAAATCGCCTCTTGTATACACATCTCTTTGCAGAGATTTTTAAATAAATTTGACCACGATAATATAGACAAACGCTCAAAAATTCTAATAGAGGTTTCTAGAACTCGCTTTCAAAGGGGACTAGAATTTATAAGGATGACATGGAACTTTTTTTACTAGAGCCACAAACTAGATTCTAGATGTCAGTTACAGAATTCTTTCTCAGTGAAAGCAAAAATTTGTTTGATAAAAATACCCGCATAACTGGTAGAAACACTCCAAATATGCCCATAACTAAACATATGCATATCCAAATAAAAATACATGGTGTGTACAGTCCGTGTTTTTCCCGTGACTCTTTTGCCACTATTTTTATATAGTACCTAAGCTTTTGGGATATGTTTCCCCCGATTTATTAAATGAAAAATTACTGTATGAATATAGCGGTGTAAGAGACACGGAAAAAGAGGTGGATCGGCAGACACCCTGTTATAGTAGTAAACTATCATATTTGACTCTAAATATTGAATGTATCTATTAATGGACACTCTTGCAATTTCCAGTGTAAATGGAGATTGCAAAAGTGTCCGATTAATTTATTCATAGAAAAAAAAAAAATAAGAAGAAGAATCCTTCTGAATTATTAATTTCTTTTTTTATGGAGGGGGAGAGACCAGGTCGGGTTCAAGTCAGATCCATAACGAGTCTCTTTTATGGGTTCGGATCGATGAAAATTATTGGTCGGGTTTTAGTTTGAATTCAAATTTAGCTGTCGGTTTGGTTGATCAGTAGACTCTCATTTCCTTTTCGAAAACACGAAAACTTACTATTCAGTGCATTTAAATTGCTGATTTCAAATTTCTTAGATGAAATTAAGTCTACGAGGAAAAGTGTTAAAAAAGAAGAATAACTCAAAAAATTTCAAGAAATCTGTAAATTTTCTGAACCTCCAAAGCTTCTCTTGGCTACGACCTAGGTATCATATCTTACATAATGTGTAACATCACTGAAAGTAATTAAATGATACCTCTTAGAGGTTCATCGGGGGACCCTCGTCAGGAACGAAGTTCCTTACCCCTTTTCTCCAATTCCGAATTTGATTTGATATAGTGATCTAGATTGTTCATTCTCGCTCTCTCATTATTTTATTGTTTATTTTATTTATTTATTTATTTTTCTCAATGCAAATAATGTAAAGTAAGGAATCAAATTAAAAAGTTGCATTTAATATTTTAGCGAAAATATCTGTTTATTAAAAATTAAATATAAAAAAATTAATTATAAATTATATTAAAAAAATAATAAAATAAAATAAAGCTAGTTTGTTGTGGCCACCACAAGACTTTCTTCTATATTTTCCTATACAAGGGGCAAATAATTTATTAAAATTACCTAACATGGTGAATGCGAATGATTTTCCTCTTAGAGAAAACTAAGACTAAATATCCAAAGAAAGACAGTTTTATTGTTTATAAATAACATCTTAAAAAAGGCGTTTTTATAATGGTTATCTCACATATCAAGTTTCGTACAGTTTTGTACCATACAAGTTGAGATACAGCCTTCCTGCTATCCAGGAAATTTCCAGTATAGCAGCTATTGGCCTAAAAGCCTCTAACTTGAATCAGTATAATGTCTCATAATGGCCTTCTCACATATCGTGTTTTGTTTGATTATACGCCATAGAACCTGAGATATAGTCTTTTATTAAATGGCTGAAATCGCTGTGTGACAGTGCCACCTGTTGAACGGTTGACACTAAAAGTTGACAGACACTAATTTATGTGAAGGTACTTCTACATATAATATTTTATGCAATTCTGTGCAGTAGTCCCTGAGACATAGCCTTCGCTTAAATTGCGGAAATCACTTATATAGAAGCGCCACTTGTTGGCCGATAAACATTTAAATAGAATCATCATAGTGTCTTATAATGATCTGCTTACATATAAAGTTTCGTTACGCCATAGAACCTGAGCTATAGCGTCCCCTTAAATTTCGGAAATCGCTGTATAGCAGCGCCACCTGTTGAGCGCTTGACACCAGAAGTTGACAGGCACTGATTTAGGTCAAGGTGCATCTACACATAAATTTATATACAATTCTGAGCAGTAATTCTGGAGATACAGTTGCCACAAACAAGTGTAACGGGTTTTCATTGCGTGACGTTTTCTGCTAGTTAACTCCTAACCACAACCCGTGTTAAGGAACTTAATTCCAAAATAATAATAATAATAATTACTAACTATAACATGACATTTACATTTTTTTTTCATTTATGAATTAGTAATAAATTAATAAAGTAAAAATCTAAATGTCAAAAACATTCAGAGAGGGTTTCCTTTTTTCAGTGCAATTTTCTCTTTTTTTTTTCTTTTTTTTTCCAGGAATTTAAAATAAGAATATAACATAAAATATATAAGGAATGTAATTCGAAGTATACATTAGCGAAAAAAAAAAAAAAAAATACATTGTTAAAAATTTTGTCCTAGGTTGAATCAAAGCATGGTACACTGTAACTGCAACCATGCGATGGTGAAATTTTCTACTATTATTTGGTGCTTTGTTGAACCAAGGCTTCGTACTGCAATATCTACATCCATAACATGGAGAATTTTTTATACCATAATTTGGTGGTGGTGTTTTTTTTCAACAAGAAGCATCGAATCAGGGTAAAAGGTTTCAACATCGCACGATTGCAGCTACAGTTGTACCAAGTTATAGTTCAACCTAGCAAACAGAAGCTACCAATATTTAGTTCAACCTTAAATTAAAATTTTTAACAGTGTAGATAATTATATAAACCCAGAATATCAAAAATTACCAACGAACACAATTTTTTCAAGCAAAACTGTACAAGGGTGAAAAAAAAAAAAAAAAATAAATAAATAAATAAATAAAGAACAAATTTTAACTGAATCATAAACATAAAAGGAAGTTAGGTAATACTGCTATTTGAAAATAACTAAATAAATAAAATAGAAGAATATAATACTTATTACATAAATACCCGATATGTAATAAAATGCAAAGAAAAATATTAGTAAAATATTGTATAATAATAGAAATATAATGTATTCAATATTATTATTTTAATTTTATTTATTTATTGCTTTATAAATATTTTTTAATATATAGTTAAAATACTACATTACACATTAAAAAAAAAAAAAAAAATCCATTAATAAATTAAAATGGTACTCGAGGCATATATGAAAATTTATAAGAACGAGAAACGCTCCTATGTACTCAGTTTATTATTGCTTTTTATGATTGGAAAATATAATTCTTTTCTAATAAATTATGTAAAGATGTATTTTCCTCCGTAAACACTATTAACAATTACTTAGATATTAAATCAAAACTCTTGAATTAATTTAAGAATCTAGGTCGTGGCATGTTATACACGCGCACTTCTATTTCAATTAAATTTCAATATAAATTCAAGTCTTCAAAACTATACCTTGCTTAGTTTTCGTATTGTAAAATACTAACAGATTATATTAATTATATAAAAAAAAAAAGTATTTATTCCCTCAGATTAAATTCTTTTTTAGTAAAACTTTCCATTCTCTATAAATTTCAATAAAATCAAATATATTAAGTTGCTGATATAACAATTAATTGTTTATATTGGAAATCTTAAATTAAATAAATAAAGCATTACATTCAAACACGGTGCAACAACTTTTATTTTTCTCTTGACCTATATCGTTTGTAGCTAAATCTAAAAAAAACGGCATATAAAATTTAATTCTTTTTTCTTTATTAATATTTTCCTGGAAGAATATAGGGCGAAATTTCGTTTAAACGTGCATTTAAAGAAAACATTTTGCTGTAAAGATGTCAGATCAGCTTTAAAGTATCAATTATGACCCTAGAACGAACATGATTATACGTGAAAAATTCATCAATTTCATAAGTTATTTAAAATTTACGAATTTCTTAACATAACAGAATTGGGCAAAATTTTGCATAAAGGTCCAGTTTGAGGGATATTTTCATCGTAAAGATAACAGACCACTTGTAAAATACCATTTAGTATACTGGCACAGACATCATTGACTTCACCAACCCCCGAATTTTGAGATACATAAGTTCGATATACGGAGGTTCCACTGTATTTGAGTCCAGCTATGGACCATGTTATTCTATGGGAAAGTTTGTTTCTATAATTGCTCGTTACTAAATGTATTTTATTATTATTATTATTATTATTATTATTATTATTATTATTATTCCGTTTTCACTCTCAGAAAATTCATAACCGTTAAATTAGAACTTATTTCCGAAAAATTGATCTTTTTAACCCTTTGTTGCATATTAATCACCTGGGAAACTTTGAAGGAAATTATTGTGTTTTTCCTATTTAAAATTGCCCCAGAAATCAGGGAAAAAAATTGTTTCATCAAAATTTTGTTTATTTTAAAAGTTACAGTTTGTCCACTGTAGTGGACAGTATGCATATAGAAACTGGATATCTAAAGTAGAAGTGGTGATGAAAATAATAAAAGCAGTCACTTTTTTCATCGATACACAAATGAACTTTGCATTTTACGCATAAATATGTAGATTTTCTTGAGCACAACTCCATCTTACATCTTTGAGCAGTATTTGATATTTGTCTAGCAAAATGTTCCACTCCATCGTAGAGGACAAAGCTTGCTTTGATTGACATTTTTTTTTTTTTTTTTTTTTTTTTTTTTTTTTGTAGGTTTTTACGCTGACATTAGCCCTTGTTTACATAAATCTTTCTGTATCTTGTTCATCAATTACTTTTGATACTGCTTGTATTAGTCCTCTGGCAATGGACATCTTGAAAAATCCTAGTTGCATAGAACATTGTAATATCACAGCTTTGTAAAGAAGCCAAGAATTTATCACGGTAACATCTATAAAATGAAATAATACCCTTTTGTACCACTACAATGGACAAACGAAAACAGTCCTACATTAGTCTATGTTCATAACGTCCATTGTAGTTGACAAAAAGAAAAATACAACAATTTTCATGAAAAATAGCATTTGAAAATAAGTATTCTATTCAAACATATTCTAAAATGCCTTAAAATTACTATTTCAAAATGCAAAATGTCAAAATAAAAAAAGGTTTAGCACTTATATACAATGTTTACAATGAGAAATCATACTAACTTGGAAATAGAGGTTGACGTTATTTTCAAACTAGCAATGCAATCTGTAATTTTATATTATGCTACTATCTATGAGCAACAGTTGAAAACTTAAATAATACAGAAAGAATAAACATATTGAAACCAAATCTGTAAAACCATTTGTGAGAAAGGAAAAAAATTTAAACTTTTGTCCACTACAGTGGACACGATGCAACAAAGGGTTAAAATTATTATATTTTATTTTTGATTTCAAAAATGCGAATTTTCACAAATTGCATTTTTCTTAATTTTCAAGCGCAAAATGAAATACTAAAAAATTGAAAAAATTAAAAAATCAAATTTAGTGTATTTCCATGATAAAACTGAATCCAGAAATCTGTTAAAAAGTTTCACATTTTGAGCTGAAATTTTGACTTTTTCAAAACTCCCGTTAACTGATAAAAGACGTAGATGTTCTTTTTCATTGATGTGGTGGTATATTATAAACCATAACTGATTGCTGATTGCTGGTAATCATTATTTGGCAGCTTATTTTTGCCATTCAGTATTATGCTTTATCAATGATTATAACCATATCAAAAAATGATTTGTAAATAAATTAATTTTAAATCAAATTTGATATTAATGACGATATATTGTTTCAATATACATCAGAGGTGAAATTTCTCAGGAGCCTACTGAATACAAGGGTCTTGAGAATTTTGCTATTTTTGAATTTCATGATAATTTAATTTGGTTTTATAGAAATTTCTTTTTAATTTTATGCAATTTCCTTTTATGGTGTCTCGCAGACGTGATACATATTTAAAAATACATCCATACAGGTAAATGGATGTTATAAAAATGTATTTTATATATATGAAAAAAAAATAATATAAATATATATATATATATATATATATATATATATCAGTCTTTCCTATTAGTTAAAATCAGTTCTATTATTTTGTGTTGGTATTGTTTTGTATCTATTAATTGCTAAATTTTAAGATTAAATTTTATTACGATATCTATCATGTATATATATATATATATATATATATATATATATATATATATATAAACTGACGAAGTATGATGCAGTAAAAACTTGATAATTATGCAGAACTCTCATTTAGAAATTAGAATGTCTTTCGAATTTAGCACCGTGCAAAAAAGGTTTTCAAACTTTTTAGTTCAACAATTTTATCTGATAATAAAAAATATATGCAAATCTCATAAAATAAATAAACATTTTCAAAATGTCTGTGAGTTAGAATGTCGTTGCGAGAAGTATGATAAATTTGAAAATAAGTTATACTTGAATATATTTATTCTATATTTATTTTTTGATAAATAATGATAGGCTTAATAATAATAATAATAATAATAATAATAATAATAATAAACACTTAAGAATATGTAAGTGGGTTGTGAATCGACCCTAAATATGCAAATGGTGTTTTAATGTAAATATTATCATATATTATATTGTTTTATATGTCACAAATAAAAATAAAAATAAATAAAATGTCTCAGTATATGGTCCATACGCACAGCATTAATTTTTTTAATTAAATATTAATTTTCATTTAAGATTCCTGCACATTTAACACACATTCACCCCCTCCCCCCCCCCCCCAAAAAAAAAGTAAATAAATAAGTAAATAAGATTCTTAATGATTACTAAATTTGACGAATATAGACTTACATGCACTAATTCTTTTGGCGAATATTTTAAAGGGAGATAAAATTTTTCATACTCAGAAAAAAAAAAAAATAAATAAATAAATAAATAAATAAATAATGTCAAAAAGATTTCGGTGAATCTTCTCATCCGAAAGCTTTGCCCTAAATTATTCCCTGCAGTACGTGTAGAAATATATGTGGTATACGTGTGTAGAAAATAGAAATGCATGTGGAAAAAATTGTAGTAATATGCGTAGTACGCTATCCTAACTTAGTTTAAATTAGAGTACCATACCATCACCAAAAGTGCTGTTTTTCCAACTTTAAATATTAAACTCCTTAATACAATGACCCCAAATGAAACCCGGAGCCATCTGTTGTTAAAGTATGCATCAAAATATAAGTATTTAAACTGCGAAACTAGTTTCATGACTTCCTTATCAAGCCTCGATGCTTTTTTAACTTTTAAATTTCCTCCTGAGCAAACAATGGTAAATGGTAAATTTAAACAATCGCATGTTGAGGTAAAATTATCAAAAGTTTGCATGTATAACGAATGTTTGTTGGAGTGAATCAGACGAGGATTTATTTAAACCCCAAATCCACGAGTGGAACAAAATAATTCTAATTTTAGCATCATCACTATGATACGCTTTTTGAGAATTTATAAAATTCTTACTGAATCAAGCATATGATTAGAGTTAAACTATTGGTGGAGAGGAGAGAAATTTAAAATAGATCTTGCTGTATTTTTTTTTTTTTTTTTTTTAATAAAACATACATTCAAAGTAAATTTATTTCAGTATTCTGCTGATTAATTTTAATAAAAACAAAAGGCATTGTTTGAGAAAAATTAAAAAATTTCCTGTCCTGTTATGAAACTTTAAATTTTTCATAAAAGGAAAGAACCCCATTGTCATTTATTTAATTTACTTGGAACAATGGTTAAAAATACTCCCAAAAGCAATTAATTTAAAAACAGTTTTTGAAAATTTATTGGCTTAATGTAGTTCTCATTTTCTGTTATAAATTTTAATTAAATAAATAGATAACATTCTATTCATTTTCCTAATAAATACTTATAAAATTATATAAACCAATTTGTTACTAATGCAAAGAATCTTCGTTAAATCATATTTTGTTTCATTTCCTCATACATGCAATGGTGTCGCCTTTTTCCTGATTCTTTCACCACTATACTTATGAAGCAGTTTTCTCTTTAATTGGCAGTGGAAACATACTATATAAGATTGCAATATAAATAAAGTAATCACTGTTAAAAATGATTTCTCAAAAATGAGCAAAATTGTCTCAAAGTAGCTCCGAAACAATATATATACTTAATTTTAAAAATCCCATATGTACCTACTCATTTATGAGTATATTGACATGCTCAAAATTGGGGTTGACCACTAAGAATCCCATTATCATCACTTTTGAGCATGTCAATATACTCTAAAATGAGTACATGGGTTTTCAAATTTAAGTATATATTGTTTCGGAGCTATTTTCAGACATTTTTGCTCATTTTTGAGAAACAGTGATGGAATAGTGAGGGAAAAAAATCGGTACTACAGCATGATGTTTCCTGGAAGATAAAATAAATATATAAATATGTATACGTAGAATTATAATTTCATAATGAAATGTAAAAAACTATTCAAATATTTGTGATGTAATTAAAGGTATCTAATAATTAATTAATTGTGAGTAAATGTGCCAGAAAGTATTCTAGAACATCCCAAAAAATTACTACTCAATTATTTTAAGAAATATATTTTAATAATTAAATGTAGGCATCCAAATGCTTTTTTGTTGTTCTTGTTGTTCACAATCAATACACCAAACAGTACGCTTCTTTCATTTGCTCATTGTTAACTAAATGGTAGAATTTATAGCAAAACATTCAGCTGAGAAGCAATCTCTAATATTTATTTCATTTTAATTTGTGATTATTTAAAAGAGTTTAATTGGTTCATCTAATTAATATCAATTTAAACTTTTCCAATTTCACATGATTTCGACTTTTTATCGTCTCCAATAGAATTTTAATTTTTCATTTCTGAATGATTAAAGTTGCTAAGAAGCTGTCGACAAAATGTTTTATATATATAATATTATATTTTTTTGAAAATATTATTTTATTTATTTATTTATTTCATTTTATTTTATTCATTTATTATTAGTAGTATTATTTTAATGAAATAATTTTAGTGAAATTTAAAAGCCATGTTCATGAAAACATTAGACAATTATACAAAATAATAATTTTAAGTTTGACAACAAAAAAAAAAACGAAAAAAAGAAAGAAAAAGATAAGGGGAAAGTGTAGCTAAGTCGAGTGATCTTAGGCGATGCCATTTGCCAGATTATTCTAATTTGTGCCAGAAGTTTTGGGAAGTTTATGCAAAAGTAACAGTTTCTGCCAAAAATAAATACTAGTTGTTTTTCCCTAACAGCCCATATCATCCACAAGACATCCTCGTGATATCATACGGATGAAAGTACATCCAAGGGACATCTTCAGGATGCACTATGGATAAGTGTGCAGTTAGGGATGCCTTTTAAAATTTATTGAAGGTAAGCAGTGATCTTGATCACTGTAGACACTCCGCAAGCACCGTGATGATAATATAAAATTTATTTAGTAATTGTTTTCCCTATATAACATTGTGTCCCTGCGACATACACATATTAAATTTAATATCATTACATTCACGCCTATTTTTGATAGGATTTGCTGTCCATATTTTATCTAGTAATTACTATTTACTAAATTTCTTCAGTAATATTTTGAAACTTTTAAAGGAAATTTTGAAATGTAAGACAACTTGGATAGGTGTTTCATAACTTTACAAGCATTTACTTTTCGACCAATTAGTTTCAAGAAATAATAACTGTAATGAATTTTTATTATTGAGAAAATGACTCATTCCTTTTTAGACACATTAAATCTTTGAAGAGACCAAAATTAATAATACATCCTTTAGAAATCTTTGTTTGCGCTTGTCATGTGAGACCAAGTGTCCATACCAGTTTTTAGCCTTCGTAATAACTGAGATCTCATAATTGGTTTGTAATAGCTTCTAGAACTTTAACCTTTGTTGAAGGTTGAAAAACCTGTCTGTATCGACCATATTATAATGTTTTCTGTTATCTACCTGAATTTCTGTAATTGCACAGCTAAATTTTTTTCTTTATCATCTTTTAAAGGCTTTTGTTTGGTTAAACATCAACATATAGGTAACCTACTTTATTAGCATAGATGCCAATTATCACAGTTGAATTAGCCACTTTCCTCTTATTTGAAGCCTAGAATTAATTTTTACATCCAATTAAAAAACAAAGAAAGAAAAAGAACAAATAAAATAGCTTTGACAAAAGCTACAATGCAATTGATGGCTTCTAATACAACTTTGCCTAGTGTTCTTCTATTGCAAAACTCCATTTAATTTGCAATCAAACAGAGAAAGGTTCTTTCCTGGATCATTTCAATTTCAATTTTGAATGTCCACGGCATAACTCAGAAATCTGAATGGCACTCAATCAGTTTCAATGAAGGATCGTCATCATCAACTCCTGTGATTTCTGTATACCCACGGATGTGGATGATAAATGGACCAAAACCCGTTACTTGCTTTTTCTTGCCAGGTTAAATTGATTAATGGATGGAATCGCTTAAAGACCTCCTAATTGTTGTATCTGCGAGCAGTTAAAATTAAAAGCGTGCAGCTTTTGATTTAAGAGCTAATTTTTTTCAATGAGCTTATGGTGAAGTCATGGTGAAGAACACGAAATAATTAGTCGCTTGTCATCGTCAGCGAAAACGAAGGCAGTTGTGATTGATGAATTGGTATCAGTCACGGACTTTCTTCTGGCACGAGACAGCCTACAAAAGATGAATAGATTGAAAGAAATCTTTCACTTGTAACAGGCTTGTGATCTATCACTTTGCATTTATTGTGTGTTTGTTTAATTTAAGAACATAAACTGTTATCTGAAGATATGAACAATGAGCTTGAAAAAAATGTGTGCTTAGAATTTCAAGATATTATGTTTCATCACTTAAAACGCATTCCAGTCGCAACAAGGGCAGATAAAAGACCTAATGCACATGAAATATACTTTTTTTAGTGAACTACATCACAGATCACACTATGCATCATCGGATTTTTTTTTTTTTTTTAACCTTCTGAACATATTTCGTTCATTTAATTAAAAACACGTGGCAGCCTATAACGAAACAAATTATAATGGAAGATTTTTTAAATGAATAAATGAGTTTATTTGATCTAAAAGTTACTTTGCTGGTAATCAGACAGGTTATAAGATTTTTCAGACTTTAGCTATTGCATGGGTTTCGAAAGCTAAAAATAAGCATATTTATATAATAAATAAAAACTTTTATTCAAAATCTTGAGCGTGTAAAAGAGCAACATTTAAATAATATTTTATAAAATTTTCCTTAAGAAACTTGGAAAACTATGTCGTTCCTATATTGTAAAAAATATGTCCTATTTACTGTGAGAAATTCTGTGTAATTTGAGAAAATACGTTCTAACAACGTAATTTTTTCGTAAAATACGCGTATTTTCTCAAATGACAGAGAATTTCTGGCAGCAAATAGGAAATATTTTTTACAGTAGTTTCCGGAGACCCTTCAGAAAAGCTGTGAACGCAATTTCTCAAAAACTAATGCACCGATCTTCATCTTATTGAAATTTTTTACACTTTCTAAAAATAGAATTGACTAAAGATTGAACAAAGGCTTTTTTTTTTTT
Organism: Salticus scenicus; assembly: GCA_963930645.1. Lineage (NCBI taxonomy): Eukaryota > Metazoa > Arthropoda > Arachnida > Araneae > Salticidae > Salticus > Salticus scenicus. The sequence continues at coordinate 182,361,858 of OZ005656.1, read as the reverse complement.
TTCCCCGATTACAACTAATTTTACAAGGCTATATGTGGATAAAATGTACCAAAAATTGTACTAATTTTGCATATAATTCAGCAAAAAAATTCAAACTTTAAAAAAAAAAAAATCCTTCGTTCAAACAGTAGTCAATAAATGTACGAAACATCAATAAGATTGGCGCATTAATTTTTGAGAAATCGTGTTTACCACTTTTCTAAAAGGGTCTCCAAAAACCAGGACCCACCTGCTAAATTTTTCAATTAAGTTTTTTTTTTTTTTTTTTTTTTTTTTGTGTTGCTGTTGTTTTTTGGTTTGTTTTTTAGAACCATGTAACCCCTTAAGTAGGAATTTTAGACTTTCCTTAAATTTTGGATAAATTACATAGGTCTACATCCTAAATTTTGATTTGATAATTTCAGCTGATCTTTTTGTTTTTTGGTGAGTTGAAACCGAAAATGAAACCAGTTTTTCTCTATCACGAATACAGTTTTGTCAATACAAGGTCCCTACCTATATACAATTTCTTTCATTACTCTTCCATCAATGTAATTATATGGTAAGTTTTATAGTATACAGTCGGCTGCAAAATTATTCGAGCACTAGCCAATAATTCCTATGTTTAAAAAGTACACTTAAGACTGTTTTGCTAAGTAAATCCTTGTCGAATCATGTTCTTAGACTGATTAAGAACCTGACTCGACAAGGATTTATTTAACAAAGCTGTATGAAGTGTACTTTTTTTGGCAAGGATTATTGCTAGTGCTCGAATAATTTTGCAGCCGACTGTATTTCCATGATTAATTAATCATGGATATCTACTGTTGTGATTGCCCAGCACTAGTGCGACGTAAAACCATACCAACCAACCTATTGTTACGACGGCATATGTAAGAAATTGTGTCAGTAAACACCCAGTATTGATAAAAATCTATATGTGATAGAGAAAAACTGGTTGCATTTTCGGTTTCAACACATCAAAAAACATAAAGATCATCAGCTAAAATCATCAAATCAAGTTTTTTCAACATCCTTTTTTAGACCTGATCATATTTTTATATAATAGTAAAATTATTTTACCATATATGTAAACTTTCAAAGATGCTATATATTTTTTAATTTAATTTAATTTTCTCATTATTCTTGCTTTACTTTGATTGTTTTTTCTTGTACTACCTGAACAACCTACTTTCATATATTTTCCATGTTTATTTTTGGGAAGTATGGTATCTTGTACATGTTTTGTTTTCTCTTTTATTCAAAATTCGAGTTTATTGAGTACTTAGGAAAAATAAAATTATTTTTGAATTTTGCACATATTTTCAGGCTTTTTATCCATTTCCCACACTCATCTCTGAATCAGCGCCTGTAGCTATTGGTTAATAATGCTATTCATTAAAAAAATATTCATTATTTATGTGATACAAAATTGAAATCATGTTATAAGTGACAACAATCCAATCTATCACTCTTAATAAATAATTTTTAATTCAGTTTATGTGCTATTCTATTCATTACTCAAAAAAGGTTCATCAAAGATAAATTTTTAATTTTGTTCTATGACAAAGATACTATACTTATAATAGATATTTTATTAAAATAATTATATGTAAAAGTTTATTAATGATAATTTATTAATTAGATTTTTCTCTCTCATTTTCACAGCCCCTAAAACAGAGTTCGGCTTTAATGGAGCAAGTACCTCTCCTGGAAATGGAACTTACAGCGGAAGTCCAACTTCATCTAATACGAATGGGTCCAATGGAGGGACAAATGGTTCTGGACGTACAAACTTCACAACCAAACAACTCACTGAGCTTGAAAAAGAGTTTCACTACAATAAATACCTTACCCGAGCCAGAAGGATAGAGATAGCAACAGCTTTACAACTTAATGAAACACAAGTAAAAATATGGTTCCAAAACCGACGAATGAAACAGAAAAAAAGAATGAAAGAAGGGCTTCTATTAACTGATGTCAGTTCTGCCAAAGAAAACAGCCCAACTACCTGTACAACCCCAACTCTTCTTCATAGTCCAACTGGAAGTAGCAACGGAGCAACGAGTCCCTTGTCTTCTAAAGATGCCAATCAATGATATTAAAAATACCAAAAAAGGATACAAATTTATTCAAAGTTTGTGTATAAAATACGTTAGTGATATTAAAATTTATGCCATGGAGAATATTTCCGTGCAAAACTTTATTCATGTGTGAAATGAGTAAAGAAAAGTTGACCACTTCGCTGTCGCAAAGTGGCGAACTGGAATAAGGGCCTTTCTTTTTATGTGCAATGGCATCTCATACAAGGAATAATATTTTTTATGAAACTGTGAACTGTAACCGTCGGCTATGCTGAGGTAATTACGCATAGATATATGTATAATTGCGGTGATAAGAATTGATCTTTGGTTCAATTTCAGATTGCTAAATCTGTTTTGTGTGTGATACTTGCCATAGATATGCGAAATGAACCAGATTTAAAGCATTGGCACATTTATAATGACTTTTAGCTTCGCAGTGCGAAAAAAAAAAATATTTATATAAATATGCTATTTGATATTAAAGCTTCAAGGAGAGAAATGTCACACTTGAGTGTGACGAATCGGTTCCTATTTATATTAATTCTTAAAGAATAATTTCTATGTTTATATAAATAATATTAAATGTAATATGTTTGTTTTTGCAAAACAGCTTGTTTTTTTTTCTTGTGGCAGTTTCTTTTTTGAAAGAAAATTTTGAATGGTACTTTACTTTTTGTAATTGTAGAAATGATTCCTTTTCTTTTAAACTTGTATGCGCATGCTTTTGTTTTAAATGTGTATACTTGTATGAAATGTAATTTTATAATATAGACGGGTCATATATAAACAAGAATTTTAGTATCAGTGTTAAATATGATACTAGAATATGAAATAATTTGGAAAAGTAAAACTATTTTGAAGAGAAAAAAATAAATGGAATCATTGAAATTTTTAACTTTTGCTTATGTATTCTTTTTTCTTTTGTTTTCTGTGTACAATTAGCACATTTATACACAGTTAATTATTTCAGTGTATCATATTTCAGAAACTTAGAATACAAATTATATCCAATTCAACAAAATACCAATAACAAAAAAAAAAAAAATCAGATGGTGCACTGTAAAAAATTTCTGCAAATTTATTGAAGTATTCATCCAGAATTACTGTAATTTTACAATAATTCTTAGTTAAAAGTAAATGATAGAGATTCTCAATTTTTACTCTGTATTTTTAGCTATTTTTGTTATTTCTCGATAAAAATAAAAAAGGAATGTTTTTACTTTAAAAAAAGCATCCTAAGCCTCAAATATAGTTTCGCCAGAAATAAACTGAATCAGGGATGGGATTTTTCAGCCAATTTTAGCATTTTTGTAAATTTAGCTTTTCAGTTTTCTCAGCTTTTTTGCGCTTCTGATATGCATTTTTTACATCAAATAATAAAATAAAACTTGTTTGAATACTAAAACCTAATCATTTGTTCTTGTTTTATAGATTAAAACATATTTATTACTTCAATTTGTAACAAAAGATAACTAGCTTCTTTTTTAAGAGATGGCGATATTCGTCATTCTAGTAATAGCTATTTAGCCGGTTGCAGAATGCTGGTAAAATAACAAAGAGCTATTTAGCCAGGTGTTAGAATGAGATTCTTTGACTTGCTTTTAAGTCAGTTTAGTTTGTTTGTAATTTTAAATGCTATAGCAATGTAGCTGTATAAAGTTTTATAAATTTTGAATTGTACATAGGTAAATAATGTAAACATAAAACATTATTTACATATGTATAACTTAAACTTATGACACTTTCGCGCACAACTACATTGCGACAGAACATTTCAAAAAACTGACTTAACAGCAAGTCAAAAGAATCTTATTCCAACAAGCGGCTAAATAGCTTTTTATTATTCTACCAGAATTCTGCAACAGGCTAAATAGCTTCTGAGTTGCATTACCAGAATGACGAATATCGCCATCTCTTAGAAAAGAAGGTAGTTAACTTTTGTTACAGCATTTCATTTCAACGTCTTGCCTTTGTGATCAGTTTCAGCTTTTTTGTCTTTTTGTCAATCTTATCCCTGCTGAATGAACATTAGTCATTAAAACGTATATGTAAAATAGATCTTTTAATATCTCCGTTTATTTTTCTCTGTAATCTTACACAAGACGCAAGATAATAGATTACCAATAGTTTTTTGTTGAAATTTTTAACAGTGTACACTGTTAAAAATTTCGACAGAAAACTCTGTGTAACCTATTACCTTAAGTCTTACGTAAAATTTCAGAGAAAAGTAAACGGAGATGTTAAAAAACTTATTTTATACATTCATTTTAATAACTAATATTAATTTAATTAATTATCGGTGAGAATATATATCGGACTTGGAATGCTTTTTCTAAAGTAGCAACAGTCATTTTTAATTTTAGTTAAAAAATTAAATAATAAAATTAATTAAAAATACAGAATAAAGATTGGGAATCTCGATTATTCACTTTTAATTAAGATTTACTGTAAATTTACAGAGACTCTGGATAAATATTTACATTAAATTTACAGAAATTTTTAAAAGTGAATACACCGTAAAAAAAAAAAAAAAAAAAAAAAAAAAAATGTGCGTCGATATTTTTAGTCATCAGTGATTTTTACTTTCCGAACACTATAGTGAGGAAAGTATTGTAATCATGTCAAAAATCCGAATATCAGATTTTGATGTTTCTATACGTTTCGAGGTCCCCTGAGTCCGTTTCCACTATTTTTGAGATGATGTATGTATGTGTGCATGTATGTGTGTATGTCTGTGAGTGAACACGCTAGCGTCTAAACGCTTTGTTCAAATAAGCTGAAAGTTGGTACGTATATTGTAAGTCACCATAGTACGAACCCTATAGATTTTGGTGAATCTAGCACTTATAGTTTTTTTACAGGGACACAAAGAAAAATTCTTTATCATTATGGCCTATGGGACCAAAATCTTAAAAGTGCGATAGCATCTAAACGCCTTATTCAATTGAGCAAAAACTTTATACCCATATTATAGGTCACAGATACTCAATCTGTATAGATTTTGGAGAATCTAGCATTTATAGTTTTTTTACAGGAACACAAAGAAAAATTCTTTATCATTAAGGCCTATGGGGCCAAATTTTTAAAAGTGTGATAGCGTCTAAACGCCTTATTAATCTGAGCAAAACAATTGTACACATGTTATAGGTCGCATTTGCACCAACTGTATAGATTTTGGTGAATCTAGCACTTACAGTTTTTTTACAGGGACACAAAGAAAAATTCTTTATCATTATGGCCTATGAGACCAAATTTTTAAAAGTGCGATAGCATCTAAACGCCTCATTCAATTGAGCTGAAAATTTGTATGAAAATTATAAATCACTGTTGCACTAACTATAAGCATTTTGGTGAATCTAGCATTTATAGATTTTTACAAGGACACAACGAAAAATTCTTTATCATTATGATCTAAGGGCTCAAAGTTCAGTAGCGTTAAATAAAACCTCGTGTGATATATGGAGAAAAAAACACTCTATTATGGTTTTCTCTCTTTTGTTTGTTTAGCAATTCCTCTTTCTTTATTTTATCTACAAAACTGTCAGTTACTCAATGTTCGGAAAGTCGAGTGGAGTCACTCCAGATTTTTTAGAAATTTGGTACTAAGATTCACCATTGCAAAACAGCACCAGATCTCAAAAAGTATTGGTTGCTGGTAAACTAGCTTAAATTGGTAGGGTTTTTTTTTTTTTTTTTTTTGGAAAGGTTTAGTTTTACTTTTAACAACTCAGAATGAATTTTTATTATTAATTTACATTTTATTAATAGGGAATTACAGCGAATCCATTCTTCAAAAAAAAAAAAAAAAAAAAAAAGATAAAAAAAAATAACCTGGTGGGACACTCACACCGCTTTCTCTCCCCCTGCATTTCAACTGCAGATTAATGAGTAAGCTAACAAGTATTGTATATGAACCACATTAAAAACAATTAAAAACACTCAAACATTCTTAGATACTGTTTACAAATTGTAAGCTGCTAAATTATTCAAACGGAATTAGAATTAAGATTTTCACTAGCCAAATTGGAAATTGGGCATTCAGTTCACGTACACTGTGAAAGAAGATGAACCTCAATTACAAATGCCGATTCTGGCGAGTTTTATCACGAAATAAAATCTTTTAGATAACTTCAAGGAAACAATATGTTATCTTAAACTCATCCATTTCGACAAAAGATAAAATATCATGATCCCTATCTAACCGCAAAATCGCGTATTTATCATCGGTTAAGTGATCGATGTTTACAAATTATAATATTTCATTCTAACAATAGGTAGCACTTCATTAACGATGTTAATTCGAGGATTATTTTTTTTACTATATAAAAAACAAATCTCATCAAAACTATGCGTGCATTTCATTTATCGGCATCTTTCAATTTCATTTTTGTATTAAAACGCGAAGTAATAGATAAAATTTTCGTTTGTGATTCAGAAAACAAACTATTATTACTATTTATTATTATTTATTTATTTTATTTTTTGATTATTTCTTAAGAATGAATATTTCAGTTAAGGAAAAAAAAAAAAAAAAAGCAAATACTTCAAAATACATAATAACATTCATCATTTCTATAAGCAAGAACCAATTACGTAAAAAAAAAAAAAAAAAAAAGTCAATATGTATTTTTATTCCAACTCACCAGCGATTCATAGCTAAGATTTTTTTTTTTTTATCCGTCAAGTAATAGCTGCAGATTGTACATCTGTTGAGTTTTTGCGGTTTTTACACACATTTTGAAATTATATATATATATATATATATATATATATATAGAGAGAGAGAGAGAGAGAGAGAGAGAGAAACAGACCGTTCAGTAATAATTATATATATAGACAATACAAACCATAGACCTAACCATACAAGACCAATAGAACCATACAACCAGACAATACAAACCATAGAACCAGTGGACAGGACAATGGCAACTTTTTTAGTAGCAAAGATAACTCATAAAAAGGTCATGTGAATGTTGATCTACAGGAAGCCATTGAAATTTACTCGCCATGCTCTAAACCCTGCTTTCTATTAAGTAGACGATATTTTCCCTTTTTCTTTGAAGGTTCTTTTTAAAATTTTTATTTCGCTTTAAAAGTTAAATTGTTTCGAATTTAAAAAGAATTTTACAGCAAGAAATAGCAATTAGATGTACTTTAAAAACCCTTGAAGTTATGTAAAATAAGGATTTTGCTTCACAGGTAAGATTCTTTTTTAATATTTTATTATTTCGTTCTTTTTAAATAATTATTTTTATAAAACGCTTATAATTGTTATACTTATTTCTCTAAATTGAATTAGTTTAACTATATTATATCTTATATTATTTCAAAAATGTCCATAATTATTTCTGAGAGTTAAAACGAGTATAGGCAAATCAAAGTTATAAAAACTTTTGAACTTTGTTAGATGTTAATAACAAGGTAAAAACAAATTTCAGCAGCTGTAATATTTTACACTAGTTTTGCTTGTTGTATCTTTTAATAATAATAATAATATCTATATTTATATTCAAAACAAAAAATTTCCAATAACGCGATAAATGCCAAAAAAGGTAACATTTTTCAACATTCACATGGTTTCATCTTTGCACCTTTTCTTATATTCCCTTAATAATGGAATGCTCCGTCCACTCTTATAATAGGTCTATGACACAAACATACAAAACATAGACATAGACATACAAATTTTATATAGACTTTTCAAACCAAAAGTTAAAAAAAAAAAAAAAAAAAAAAAAAAAGATTATTATTTACGTTAGTACAAAGCAATTATTATTATTAAAAAGAAAAGGGAAAAAAAAAAAAAAAAAAAAAAAAAAAACCTCAAAATGCAATTTAAAATTCAATTTACATCTCAACTCATCAGGAATTGATAGCCAAGATTTATAATCTGTCATGAAAGCAGCTGGAAATCATAGAGTTCACAAGTTTTTACGGTTTCAAGTATGTATTCTCGAAGAATATATTTTACATATTCTGAATGTTTGAAAAATAATCTCATCCAAGCTGTATGTTCGTTGTTTCAAATATAGGACTGTGAATTTCATTTTTATTTTGTCAAGATGAAGATGAAGCAACAGGTGAAAATTTGATAATAGACAGAAAATAGTCTTTGTTCCTTTCACAACAATAAATCTTTTAATCAACTTTATAAAATGAGCTTGAATGTTGTATAAAATGAGCAAAATGCACTCATCATTTACATAAGTGTAAAGCAATAAAGTCAAAATGCATTATGTATTTTTATTCTTTTTGAAACTCATTAACGATTCATACTAAAGTTTTTTTTAATTCATCAGGTGGAAATTGCAAGTTGTTTTTGCTGAATTTTTATTGTTTCCACTACAGTATCATAATTAATTTAATACAAGAAGAAATTATTCAAAAATTATCAAAGGTGATTTATACCTCAACCCGTTTCATAACTCATCAGTGATTCATAACCGTGTGAAGCAGATAATGTTAAAAGAGCTGGGGATAGTTAGATATAATTTGTTCTGATTAAACGTAGTTCATTTAAGGTAAGAACATTTAAATAACATAGCATAATTAAAATATATTTATTTCAATATAGTTCTTCCATAAAATAATAATTAATATAATTAAAACATAGTTAGGAAAGTAAGAGGGGGTACACACCCAAGAGGACGTTGTGCCGCACCATGGCCAGTCTGTAATCCAGTATCTTAATATAAATTGCATAATAGAATCTCAATATCTAAGGTTGCATACCAGCATTAAAATTACATATCAAAAGCACAGTCAGAATCAATAACCGACTCACTTTATTTTCAAACGTGTATTTATATGTTTCTTTTATTTCGAGAAATACAGTAGTAAATTGGACTCTGTATATTCAACAGAGATTGTAATTCTGTGATATTTTAAACATTTAATATTTCAGTTAAGAACAACTCGTGATTTTCAGTACTCGATAGAACCGGATATTTGATCTAAGTGTAAGGTCAAAATATGTGACCTGAGTCACATAGGATAATGAATTAGTGCCCTTTTCACAAAATGTGACAATAAATTGTGAAGAAGCTGGAAGACTTTTACAGACAATGTTGACTGTTACAGCAAGTTTTAGACAATGTGTATATAATTCTCAAGTCGGTAAGCAAATTTATTGTCTTGCTGGAAACCAACCACAGTGCCCAAAAGTGGATTTTGGCGTTCCTCCTGAAAGTGGTGAAACTGTTTATGGACAATAACTTGATACTTAATATCAATCACTTTTTTTTTTTTTTTTTTTTTTTACTGAAAATACATTTAATGTAGATGGAAAATCTACTTTTAGAGATAACATACATGTATGTAGGATGGTACTTCGAATTTTAGAGATCTCAATCATGAAGGACCTATGTGTGATGATCCTGGACGCCCCCTGACAGAATACAAGTGGCATCCAGTTATGAATATAGATCTAAAGTATCATTTGATTGTGAAAGGACTGACTACGTTTCTTACACAACAGATCCTATTACATGAGTTAAGAATGCTGAGTGCAAAGTAGTGAAACCTACCGGTATAACATCTGGGCTCAATCCTGATAATGCTATCAATGCAACTTCTCAACGAGTAAATTATAAAACCAAGGATATTCGTCTTAATAGTGCCACAGATTGGTGTGCTAAAGAAGAAACTTTCACATATATTATTGTAGATCTTGGTAGAGTATATTATCTCATCAAATCTTTATATGTTAAAGGAATTATAACTAATGATAGCAGGCCAACAACTAAGATTTTTCTACAGAGTAGGCCTGAAAATTTTGTTGTTTATTTTCCAAACTTCAATCTAACAACTCGGAAATTTTAGAGAACTTACCCATATTAAATTGCCAGTAATTGTTAAAGTTGAGCAAGTTATCTTGGCTCTTGTATCATACAATAAAAACAGGTGCCTGAAATTTAAACTCATGGGATGTGAAAAAAATAAAGGTAATATTTTGCTAGGATAAGAGGCTATTCAATTTGTGTTGATCAGGAATCTCCCTATTTCATTAATTGTCCAGACAAGCCTATTCTTGTGGCAAAATCGCAAAATCTTCAAATAATTTACAACTAGTGAACTTTACAGAATCTAGAGCTAGTGATAACTGATAACTCCGGGCGCCTTGCTCGTTTTGAAGTGAAACCAGCTGGAATTAAACCACCTGTTATGGCATTTGAGGATATAATTTTATAATAGTTTGCTTATGATTTTTGTGGAAATATTACTGTTTGTTCAGCGACCATAACTGTACCAGATGATACTCCACCATCTTTAACATGTACACAGTCTTACGTTATAGAACTTGTTGAGAGACAGGATAATTACAGAGCAAACTTTGAAGAAGTTCGTCCAATGGTTAATTTGTCATGTAAATCTGGAGATGTAACTATTCAGATTGCTCCCTAAGCTGCTTTTGTAACTCTTGGAGGATACAGAAATGTTACTGTAAGCGCCACTGACAGATTTGTAAATCAAGTAGTTTGTTATTTCCAAGTATCAGTAGCAGTTTCTTGTGTACCTTGATCTTTAGCGCAACCAGCAAATTGCAAAGTTAATTGTATTCCTGATGATTCTACATCTGACTATCGCTATTTGGCTACTTCTAGAGAGGGTTTCAAATTTACAGATGGTGCTCCTGTTAAAGAATATCAGTGTGCTTCCGGTCAAGCTCGAGTACTTCGAAGTAAACCAAAATAATATTTTTATTTTCCAGATCGTGAATCTGAAGATACTGATGAGACACCTTATAAAGTTGTTGCACAAATTGAATATCGTTTTGGAGGAGCTGTTTCAGTTTCTTGTATTGAGCAATATGTAACTTATGTTAGAACTTTTTAGAATTCTCTGAATGAAGTTCTGTCTGGTCGGTGTTCTGCTATTAATGGACATTTTTTTTCCATAGCACTACATTAAGAATAATTGCCAAAAACATTATTTCAGATATATTTATTCCACTTTTTTATATATGCTGCTTTTATAATTATGAAAAAGCAATAAATAACTTTCAGCATATCAATCTTATAAACTTTAATAAATTTTAAATCCAACGTTTCGGCTAAATTCCTTCATTAGCCTTCCTCAGGGAAGAATGATGTTAAAAACACATAAACATAGAAAATTTAAGTACATGATACCACAATTACAACTTCAAAACATTTAACAGATGATTACACAAATTGTAAAAATATACTATATGCATTTTTAAAAATATGCTAAAACACTCAAAGGAACATGAAACATGATCACTACAAGACAAGGATAAAGAGCTACTAAAGCAAAGGTTAAAAATATCAAAATTGCGGGGTTGCCAGAACTAAATTAAAGCAGGGTAACCATAAATTAATTTAAGCCCAAGAAATGAAGCCAAATTGAGGGGGGGGGGGGTTACGGATAAGGAATCGTTACAAATTTCTGATTTTCTTTTAATAATTTCGAATGATTCATAAAGAAGTGCTTGGTTTCTATTGTCAGTATTGTAAATTATTTTGGCATTTTCAAAATCGGGGTCAATGGGATTAGTATTATAATTTCGTGAAAAAGCTGTGTCGGGTCTATTATATTTTAAATCTGCAATATGCTCCTTCATTTTATCACAAAAAGGTCTATTAGTCATACCTATATAGTAGTTAGTTTTATTATCCACTTTATATGGGATTTCATAAGCACCAGATTTTAATTTGGGGGGAGGAGGATCAAGTTTTTTAGAAATTAATGAATTTAATTTTAAAGGAGCTTTAGCAACCAAATTAACTTTTTTATGTTTAAATAATTTAGAAATTCCCTCATGAAGAGAGGGCAAATATTGAATTTTCTTAAACTTACTATTAGAAGATTTATTATCATTAGAAGATGAAGAAGGGGGAGGAGGGGACATAATTTTATAAATTAATTTATTTATAGTCTTGATTTTATAACCATAATTAATAGCCAAATTATAAATAAAATCGATTTCATGGTCTAAGGCCTCAAGGGTAGAACTATGACTAAAAGCACGTTTAATCAGAAATCTAAAATTAGCTATTTTATAGGACCAGGGTAAAGGATAATTGCTATGAAAAGTATATGGAATAATATTGGGCTTTCTATAAACAGAAGTTTCAACATATTGATTAAACCGTTTAATTTTAATTAAACGGTTTAATCAATATGTTGAAACTTCTGTTTATAGAAAGCCCAATATTATTCCATATACTTTTCATAGCAATTATCCTTTACCCTGGTCCTATAAAATAGCTAATTTTAGATTTCTGATTAAACGTGCTTTTAGTCATAGTTCTACCCTTGAGGCCTTAGACCATGAAATCGATTTTATTTATAATTTGGCTATTAATTATGGTTATAAAATCAAGACTATAAATAAATTAATTTATAAAATTATGTCCCCTCCTCCCCCTTCTTCATCTTCTAATGATAATAAATCTTCTAATAGTAAGTTTAAGAAAATTCAATATTTGCCCTCTCTTCATGAGGGAATTTCTAAATTATTTAAACATAAAAAAGTTAATTTGGTTGCTAAAGCTCCTTTAAAATTAAATTCATTAATTTCTAAAAAACTTGATCCTCCTCCCCCCAAATTAAAATCTGGTGTTTATGAAATCCCATATAAAGTGGATAATAAAACTAACTACTATATAGGTATGACTAATAGACCTTTTTGTGATAGAATGAAGGAGCATATTGCAGATTTAAAATATATTAGACCCAACACAGCTTTTTCACGAAATTATAATACTAATCCCATTGACCCCGATTTTGAAAATGCCAAAATAATTTACAATACTGACAATAGAAACCAAGCACTTCTTTATGAATCATTCGAAATTATTAAAAGAAAATCAGAAATTTGTAACGATTCCTTATCCGTAACCCCCCCCCCCCCTCAATTTGGCTTCATTTCTTGGGCTTAAATTAATTTATGGTTACCCTGCTTTAATTTAGTTCTGGCAACCCCGCAATTTTGATATTTTTAACCTTTGCTTTAGTAGCTCTTTATCCTTGTCTTGTAGTGATCATGTTTCATGTTCCTTTGAGTGTTTTAGCATATTTTTAAAAATGCATATAGTATATTTTTACAATTTGTGTAATCATCTGTTAAATGTTTTGAAGTTGTAATTGTGGTATCATGTACTTAAATTTTCTATGTTTATGTGTTTTTAACATCATTCTTCCCTGAGGAAGGCTAATGAAGGAATTTAGCCGAAACGTTGGATTTAAAATTTATTAAAGTTTATAAGATTGATATGCTGAAAGTTATTTATTGCTTTTTCATAATTAAAAACATTATTATTATGACTTATACTTTACGAATCAAACCAGCAGTTAGCCAAATATTACCAACGGCTGTATTCACTAATAACTTCAGCTCCTGATTGAACATGAAAACTTGAAAAGTGCATAAAGTCTGGGTACAACTTTCCAGCAAAATCTGATGTGTTGCTTATGACATCTAGCGGCATTGTTACATTCAAACTTTTCAGCGGAAAATATCCAATCAAAGATTATAGGAAATCTTCGTCGATAGATGGCAAAAGGAGGGGATCTTTTTTTTTTTTTTTTTTTTTTTTTTTTTTCTGCACCCTGCCTTTAGGCGCTTTTTGAGTTTTTATGTTGAACCGAGAGTTGAAGTTAATGGTGAATACGGCCGTTTGCAGTGATTTACCTCGGGGATATACTTCTGATTAAATAGACAAATAAACAATAAGACTTCTTCACACACCATAAATTTTAAGCCAGCACAACCGGTTTCGAAAGTATGTAGCCTTCCTTCATCAGGTGAAAAAAAAAAAACACGTGCGTTTGCCTTGGAGGCAAAAGGAAGAATGAAAGCAGGGCAAAAACCAGAGGGGGAGGAGCAACACAAACAACCAATAGGAAGCAACATGCAGGACCAATCAGAGAGGAACACACATGCACACACAAAAACAAAAGGAGGGAGGGAAGGAATAAACAATTAATTTAATTTTATTCTTTATTTATTTTTTATTTATTAATTTTTTTTTTTATTATTTTTTTTTTATTTATTTTTTTTTAATTGATATTATACTAACAAGTAAATTTAATAAAATTTATAATTATTATTATTATTATTTAATTATAACTATTACGTTATAAACAAAATGAAGGAAATTATTTAATTGAATTAAACAAATTTTTCCAGGCTGTAGACAGCAAAGTGGAATCAGATTTTTCATTGATAATTTTATCACGATTAAGGTAAATAGCTAAATTTTCCAAAAAATCCAGTTCGGAAACGTGTTTGGCATGAAAGATAATTTTGGCACACTTAAAATTAAAACTATAATCAAATTCCCAACTATGCTTCGCAATGGAAGATTTAGAAATTTCTTGATTAACAACATACCGAGAATGTTCACGTAAACGGCATTCAAGATTTCTTTTTGTATGACCAATATAAGATAAATCACAATTATTACAAGGGACATTATAGATACCCCACTTATGAAGCTCGGGAACAGGGGATTTAGTTGAAGGGAATTGGAATTTATTGACAGGTTTAAAAATAACATGAAAATTGAAACGCTTCAAAACTTTGGCTAATTTAAAACATAAGGGGGGATAAAAAGGCAAGACAACAAGATTATCAGGTTTAATTTTGTCATCAATGGAAAGAGTAGAATTATAAGTTGGCCTACTGAACTTTTTGATAGCTTTATCAATTATAGAGCGTCTAAAACCTCTTTTAATAGCAACGGACTTTAAATAATTGAGTTCTTCTTTAAGAGAAGAAGTATCAGAAAAAATTTTAAGGGCACGATACACGTAAGTGTAAAAGGTGCCAATTTTTTGTTTAGCTGGATGATTAGAGAGAGCATGGGGAGGGTTAGAAACAGAGAAAGGTTTCCTGTACACAGAGGTTTTAAAAGAGGAATCGCACCTAGTAACTAAAACATCAAGAAAGAGAAGTTGATTACAATTTTCTAACTCGAAGGTAAACTGAATATGGGGATCAATAGCATTAGCAATACAGTAGACTCTCGATTATCGGCGGTCGGATTATCCGCGGTCCTCAAGAACCTGAATTTAAAAGGAAATTTAAAAAAATACAGAACAAACTTATTACAAAACGAGATCGAAGAGAGTAGTGATCTTCAAGGCTTTTGGAGATATTACACGATTCTTGACAGCATTTATGGCATACACACTGCTTGGGAGGCAGTAAAGCAGTCTACATTGGTAAGGTCTTGGAGAAAAATTTTACCAAATGTGGAATTACTTTGGTAAAGTTTATAGAGGAGGAAGAAATTTCTGCTCATGATTTGGCAAATTTAGCTAAATCTGTTACTGGAGGAGAAAATGTCAATGAAGGAAACATTGAAGAGTAGATTAATTGTGACGCCATTGATCCAGGTATTGAACATCTTACAGATGAACAAATTGTGGGCCGAGCATGGAAGAAGGAGATAAAACTCAGCAGCGGATGAGCCACGATGTAGCCCTAGCACATGCAGATGGACTTATAAAATATCGCGAGGAACAGGACGATGTATCACTTTGTGACAGAATGTTGATAAAGAAACTGCAATCGCAAATTAAGAAAAAGTGTTTTAATAAAAAAAAAAAAAAAATGCTTCACCGATTTTTTTGTTAAAAAATAGAGCAAAATGTAAGTAGAAATTTTTATTGGTATGTTAAATTATATATGTAGGCCATGCTTAACTGTTAATTAAATAGTATTGTTCAAAAGGCTTCATGTGTTGATTTATATCCCCTTTTCGACCATTTTTCGGATTATCCGCTGATTCGATTATCCGCGGTTGTCTATTACCCGTTCACCGCGGATAATCGGGAGTTTACTGTATTAAGAATGGCAGATACATCAAACGGATTTTCAACAAGAATGAAAGTGTCATCTACGTAACGTAACCAGCATTTAAAATTTAACATCTTTAATAATTTTTCCTCAAAATAATGCATATAGATATCGGCAAGAATAGCAGATAAAGGATTACCCATACTTAAACCATTACACTGTTTATAAAATTAGTTATTAAATTCAAAAGTAGTTTCGGAAACACAGAGTTTAGTTAGATTAACAAATTCTTTGATTTCAATATCAGAATAATGAAATTCGCGTAGCCTTTTTTCTAAACAATTAAGCGCACCTTCAGTGGGGACATTAGGCATGAAAGATAATTTTGGCACTCTTAAAATTAAAACTATGATCAAATTCCCAACTGTGCTTCGCAACGGAAGATTTAGAAATTTCTTGATTAACAACATACCGAGAATGTTCACGTAAACGGTATTCAATATTTCTTTTTGTTTGACCAATATAAGATAAATCACAATTATTACAAGGGACATTATAGATACCCCACTTATGAAGCTCGGGAACAGGGGATTTAGTTGAAGGGAATTGGAATTTATTGACAGGTTTAAAAATAACGTGAAAATTGAAACGCTTCAAAACTTTGGCTAATTTAAAACATAAGGGGGGATAAAAAGGCAAGACAACAAGATTATCAGGTTTAATTTTATCATCAATGGAAAGAGTAGAATTATAAGTTGGCCTACTGAACTTTTTGATAGCTTTATCAATTATAGAGGGTCTAAAACCTCTTTTAATAGCAACGGACTTTAAATAATTGAGTTCTTCTTTAAGAGAAGAAGTATCAGAACAAATTTTAAGGGCACGATACACGTAAGTGTAAAAGGTGCCAATTTTTTGTTTAGCCGGATGATTAGAGAGAGCATGGGGAGGGTTAGAAACATAATTGCATTGAACAGCAACTTCTGATTGTCCTCAATGTTATTCTGGTTTACAATGTCAGATTGAACGATCAGATTGTCCAAATGTAACTTTCCCAGAAAGGGCCATGCGTCAAAACTTGCCTGGAGCAGGTAATTATAATTACTTGTGTCTATCTGGCTATGAGAATGCAGACTATGATACTATAGTCAACCCATGTACATCTGAAGGCTGGACTGGAATCAGTTCTGAGATTAATATTGATGAATCTGTTAGTGACTCATGTGTAAATGGTGTTCAGTGTACAGGTTTAATAAAGGACTACAAGTGTTGTGAGGCTGTCTATACAGGCTTTAAATGTAAACATGAAGTTGATTCTTGCAGAATAGAGATGAAGGTTTTTGCATGAATTCTATTGATGGATTTCCTTGTCTGTGCAGAATCATGGTCTATCTCTAATGTGATTTCATAATCTAATTCGCATAGTAGAATCTCAGTATCTAAGGTTGCAGCCCAATATCAAAATCGCATATCCAAAGCAAAACCAGAATCAAAAAGTGTAATAGGCATCAAAAAGCGCAATCAGAAGTGAAAGGCGCAATCAGAATAAAAGCCGCCTCACTATATTTTTAAACGTTTATTTTTACGTTTCTCTTGTTTTGAAAAATACAATAGTAAATTGGAATCTGTATATTTGGCAAAGATTAAAATTCCGTGATATTTGAGGAAAACTAGAACGTCCATCGTTTTGAGGTGATAAGAGAGTTACTTTAAATTAAAATTCCGTGATATTTGAGGAAAACTAGAACGTCCATTGTTTTGAGGGGTTAAGAGAGTTATTTTAATCTTTCGTACGCTATTATATACTCTGATCCTAAATTCTAATTTGTATGATTAAGAGTCTCGTAAGCTTAAGAAATATTTAATACTTCATGATTTTCGGAACTCGGTAGAACTGGATATTTTATCTAAGATTGATATCAAAATAAATAATCTGCGTCTCACAAGGTTCTTTTAGTCTATCAAGTAACAGCTGCAAATCATATAACTGTTAAATTTTTACAGATTTAACATGTCTTTTGAAAGAATGTTTTAATGTGCTCTTATAAAAACTAAAAGTTCGTTTCAGATATCCTCTTTCAACTCCTTTTTCATGTTCAAAGTAATAGATTAGTAATACTAATAAAATGGATAGTGGAATAAAAATAGAACTTTTTACTTTCTGTTACCCAAGGTCGAGAAAGTATTGTTTTAGGGTCAAATTTTCGAACGGGAGTTTTTGTTATATTTACATGTTCTGAGGTCCCCAGAATACGAAAATCATGTTTTTAGCGAATGGTCTGTGTGTCTGTTATCAGCATATCTCAAGAACAAATAGTAGCAGAAATTCAAAACTCGATATTCTAAATGTGTATCATATAGGGATGCTACAGTAAACTTTTCGTTGAGATGAAGCAAATGGTTCGTGTACAGGGACACTCAAAAATATTCAAATACATTACGTCTATGGGGGAAATTGCAGGTAAGTAAAGTTTAACATCTATATACCGCACTAAACCAAATGAAACGAATATATATTTTTTGTAATAGAGATAGTCAACAGGGAAAAAAAATTGTGTATGTAGGAGCCTCGCCTCCCCCCCCCCTGGGGGGGGGGGGAAGTCCCCCCTCGAGGGGAGTAAATTTTCATTATGGGTATCTTTCAAAAGAGGTCGCCAATACCTTTAAAACGCATGGTTGAACCATCGATCTGCGATAATTTGAAACAAAGTTATCGATTTTTTTTACTTTTAACGAATTTTTTTTTTTTTTTTTTTTTTTTTTGAGAATAAAATAGACTTCTTTTTTAGATATTTAGTGTTATACTACTTCTTTAATATGGAAATCGTCTGCATTATCATAAAAGATAATTTTTTTAAATAATAATTTTCATAAATTATTTTTTAATAACCGAATTAAACTCTATATAAATGTAGGTGCATTAAAGAAACGGGGGGTTGAGGGAGCGGTACCCCCCCCCCCCCTCACACAAAACTAATTATCATATAAAACTCTTCCGGAGCCTAATTTGAATTGTTTATCATAGGTTTACATAACAAAGTATAGAAAAACTCAAAACACGATATGTACTTTTCTTATGTAAAAATCTTATCAAATCTAAACGTTCGTTTCGGATATCAGAATCTTTCAATTTCATTTTATCATTGCCAAAACAGAATAAAAGATAAAATAATCTTGACAGTGGTCTAAAAATAAATTGAAATCTTTTTCGTTTTATTTCTTTCATCACTCTAAGTATTTACCAAGATAAAATTAGCAAACGTTTCAAAATGCACAATGAGACTCGTCACTTCTATAAATGTAAAAAAAAAAAAAAAAAAAAAAAATCGAAAAAAAGGCAAAACGTGATTTGTTCCTTTATTCCTCTGTTACTCATCAACGATTCAGAGTCAAGTTTTTTTTTTTTTTTTAATCTATTAAGCAACCGCTGTAAACTTTTAGAGCTGTTGTGACTTTATGTTTCCCCATGCAGTCTGTAAAAATATTCTAATGTAGATTTTTATCAAAATTAACCGTTCATTCCAGATATTAGTCTCACAATTTCATTTTTTACACTGTTAAAAATTTCAACAGAAAACTCTGTGTAATCTATTATCTTAAGTCTTACGTAAAATTACAGAGAAAAATAAATTTATTTTATAGAATCGTTTTAATAACTAATATTAATTTAATTAATTGTTGTTGAGAATATATTTCGGACTTGGAATGCTTTTTTCTAAAGTAGAAACAGTCATTTTTAATTTTAATTAAAAAATTAAATAATAAAATTAGGTAAAAATACAGAATAAAGATTGAGAATCTCGATTATTCACTTTTAACTATAAAAACTAATGTGAATTTACAGAGACTCTGGATAAATATTTACATTAAATTTACAGAAATTTTTAACAGTGTACATTTACAGGGAAGAAAAAATATTAAAAGTAATAAGGTCAGGTAAAAATAGCTGGATCCAGAAACAAATTAAACTATATTTTAACTTTTTATCAAAACAATAATTATTCTAATTAACCAGATAAGGACAGATAATCTTTCAAAATGACTATTACCACTCATCATTTGCATAACTATAAAGCAATATTCTAAGAAGTCAAAAAATGATATATTCTTTTATTCTTTTGTAATTTATCGGGTTTTTCTAATTTGTAAAGCAGCAGCTACGTGTCATACAGCTTTTGAATTTTTTCGGTTTAGCATGCATTCCGAAAGAATATTTTAATGTAGTGTTATAGAAACTAAATGTTCATTGCCAGTATCAGACTATTTGAATTTCTCTTTTTACTCTGAAAAAATAAATAAATAAATAATAGAAGTCCAAAAACTTACTAACCCCACCAGTAAGCGAGAAGTTGTGTTCTCAAAGCTAAAAATTGGGATGTTCCGAGTTCGATCACAAGTCGAGCTCGTCAGCCAATCCTTTCAGAGATTTATCTGTTTTTCTTCAAAATTTGCGTGAATACCGTCCTTCAAAAAGATCTCTCAGGCAGCATTCCGCCCAGACCTAATAGGAACTAGGAACCTAGCGTAGTCATCCCGCGCAACTACTGCGAATAGGATATCTGGCTATCATATGGAAAACAAAGTTGAAAATAGAACTTCAAAAAATACTTTGTTTATAGTATGGATAAGAAAAATGAATTTTACTTCCTGAACAATATTCATTCACATAATAAAATGTAGCAAAGCATTTCCATCAATTACATTCAATAGAAGAATTTTTTTAGAAGCTTAATTTTAGCTTAATTTTGAGCTTTAATAGAAGCTTAATTTTGGGTTGCCCTGTATATTGTCTATGAACTACATGCACATAACACTGTGTATTTAAATTTAGCATCATATGAAAAACACCTAACACAAAATATACATTCAGCAATTTCCAAACGTAGCTCCAATATATCCAAATACTTTGGTTTGCCCTGTAAGCGAATGATGAATAATTTCTGTACCACATTCTACACAAAATGTAATTTTATGCAAGTAAAAAAAAAAAAAAAAAAAAAAAAAAAAAAAAAAAAAAATCTTAATTCCATTTTGTTCAGGGCAACCTATAGATGTTACACTGTACTTACCGGAAAATTCCCACATACACGTAATGCATTTCAATTCTCTTAGATGTTTCTGTACAAGAACCATTTGCTTGATCTCAACGAAAAATTTAGTGTAGCATCATTATATAATACAAATTTAAGATACCGAGTTTCAACTTACCGTTACCATTTGTTCTTGAGATATGATGATAACAGACACACACGCAGACAGACGGACACACATATACACACACACACACAGACCAACCGCTAAAAACATGGTTTTCGGATTCAGAAAACCTCAAAACGTGTAAATACATCAAAAACTTAATTAAAAAAAAAATAATAATAATACTTTATGTACCTCATATATCGGTAAAAGAAAGTAAAAACGGAAAATATACAACATCAAAACATATTTTACAACACCCATGATAATTTACGTTACGTTACTTTACAGCAGTAATGGAAAGTAAGTATTCAAAGATTTCGTCTCTGTTGTCTTAAAAAAAGAAGAAAAAAAAGAAGCATTGTAAAAGAAAAAGCGAAGATGTAAAAAAATAAAAAAATAAAAAATTATATTCATTGTGTATAAGTTTAAGTTTTTATCCATAGGTTAAAATATTCATTTCGTTATACAAGGGTGGTTATAATTAAACTTTCCTTATAAACAGCATCCTACAGCGGAAATGGGTGAACAGAATGCAATGAAATTTGGTATATAGACTATACACGAGATGCGCTCACGGAATTTCGAAAAAAAAAAGAAAATAGTTCCAAAATGTCCACCAGAGGACGCCTTTTCCGGAAAAACATTAAATTTAACGCAATAAACGGCCAAAACAGAATACAGAAACAATATTAACATTTATTGACTAGTTTCTGATCACCTTGTCATCGAACCACATTAAGTAAAGTTAAGGAAAAAATAACAGTACGCTGTTTGAGAAAAAAAAAAAACTGTTTTGCATAAAGCTTCCTCTTTTTCGCAAGCATGAAAATCTCGACATTTTTTTCCTAGAACCGACAACTTTTCCCGGTTTTACATTTTATTACTCATAATTCATGTTCTGGATTGTTAATATTGTTTTTGTATTCCGTTTTGGTCATTTATTGTGTAAAATTTAATGTTTTTTCGGAAAAGGAGTCCTCTGGTGGACATTTTGGAACAAAAAAAAATTTCTTCCGTGATTGCATCTCGTGTATAGTCTATATTAAGGCTCCTATATGTATGAGCTGGCGCATCAGGCATTTTGATGCCTTAGGGTTGCCACATGTACAAAGCGCGTTTCTCTGATAAACAATCGACAAACTTTCTTTTTTATCGTCTTACGTTACATTAAAGTAACTTGTTTTACTGTATTTCATAATTTTAGCTAAGTAAACTATGATATGGAAGTTTGTTTAGATATAAACGGCTATAATCATTCAAGAAGTGAATATAAAGTGTTCACAGACCTTCTATTGCTGTGTA
Organism: Salticus scenicus; assembly: GCA_963930645.1. Taxonomy (NCBI): domain Eukaryota; kingdom Metazoa; phylum Arthropoda; class Arachnida; order Araneae; family Salticidae; genus Salticus; species Salticus scenicus. The sequence goes on along the minus strand of OZ005656.1, from coordinate 182,339,526 downwards.
TTTGAGTTTTGGCGACATTTTGTAAATGAAACGGAAACAGCCCTAACAACACATCTTACCACAGTACATCCATAGGATATCCTCAGAATAAAATGACATCCTGAGTACGTACTGTGAAAAAAAATATGTTTTTAGGAATATTATTGTTGCTTATTGCTCTTATCTTGACCGGATTAGCTTCAGATCAAGATTTCTTAAAACCATTAGGGAAGCGATAAGGACGCCAAGCGGGAATGCTGTCCTCTTCGAAGGCAAAAAAATGTCGGTGATGCGCCGGCCTATTATTTTATTTAGGGGCTCTAGTCTATATACCAAATTTCGTTGCATTCCGTTCACCCGTTTGCGCTGTGTAATATGTGATGATTTACATTTCAACCACAACCAAAAAATTATTTAACATTTGTCTTTTTTTTTTCTTTTAGCTATTAATTCTTGCACGATAATAATTTCAATGAATTACATAAAATAAAATAAAAATATTTCAAAGTATACATTAACAGTCATCATTTCCAAAAGTGTAAAGCAATTACTCTAAAAAAGTCAAAAAGCGATTTATACCTTAACTCTTTTTGCAGCTCATCAGGGATTCATAGCGAAGCTTGTAATACGTCAAGCAGCAGCTGAAAATTATTGATCACTGGAAATATTTTTGTTTCATAATTAATTTGAGAGAATATTTTAAATCTTCCGAGTACATGAATATGAATGCAAATTTAACAAAAATTATAATTTAGTTTCAGATACCAATGAGTCTATTTTTTTTTTTTTTTTTTTTTTTCAGTGACCAGATTTTTTTTATGTTGTTCAAACAGGCAGGGAAAAAGTTTTAGACTGAAATAACTTTCTAACTTACAGTGCACATATAGAGTAAAAAAAAAAATGTATTATGTAACTTTATAGGAATTAAGTTACATAATATATATTTTTTTAAACATGAATTTCCCTTTTTTCTCCGTGTGTGTACGTGTACGTTTCTGTTGTCAGGGGTTGTCTTTTCTGCTACATTTTTATACATTTTCTTACGTTTTTAAATTTCCGAGAGTCTGTTTCTCGTATAATGTTTGTATCTGTGTGTAATGTTCACTGGTAAATGAACACGATATATCACAAATAGGTGTACATTCGATTCAGTATAAATTTCACAGATATGTTATAATTAATCACCAGCAAAACTTAACAGTTTTTTGCGAAAAACCATCCAACTGGTTTAGTATTTTAAACACATGTATATTCCAATACGATAGTGTTTACAGTACACAGTAAGGTAAAGCAAGGAGAGTTTGCGCACAGTTCATCAAAACTTTATAAAAAATCTAAATTTTAACTTTTTTTTTTAGTGCATAGCTTCGAAGTGATCCTTCTTCTACGCATTTCCATTACTATTTTGTTGTTATACTATGATTTAAAGAAACAGCTGTAATAAAACCAAGAGAGCTAGTTTGTGCAATCTCTTCTTATAGGGTAGGCGAGATTGCGCTTAATTTTAACTACAATTAAATTGTTAACAATGATAATTGCACTTAAATGACATTGTCATAAGGTTTTTGTAAACAAATATTTTTGTATTACATGTAGGCATTTCAATTGAATAATTAAAAAAAAAAACAGAAAAGAAGCAAAAAAAAAATTAAAAATGATTAAAAAATTTTATTTAAAGAAAATAAATTAAAGAAACAGATAAAAAACAAGATTGTATAATAAAAAGTAACATTTAGTTACTAGATAATATGTTTAACTTAAAATTAATAAAGTTCCTTTTCAGTTTGAATGGTTTCTTGTTTGTTGACCTAATCTGTCGTTGCCTATAATCGTTGTTATAAATGATGCAACCACCTGCCACAAGTAAAATTTATCAACGAGTCCATGGGAAATCGTTTAATTAAAAAATATTTTGGAATATTACCATTTTATAAAAAATCCTAGAAAGAGTTTTGCAAATTTAAGCAAACATTTTTAAAAAAGAGAAAAAATAACGTTTAGTCTTAGACTGTTCAAGCAATGAACATGCACATTTAAGTGTGCACTCCGTTATCGATATTATAGAACTACCTGGAGTGTCAGAGCACCCATTGTACTCCTTCCTGTCGATCCCCTATGTGCGCAATCTCTCCTAGCTTAACCTTATGTTTAATTAAAGCCTAATTTAACAGGCAATGTAAGAAAACTGTAAGTTTTTTGGATAAATCTACCCATAGGCTTTAGCTTTGTATTTTAACCACTCTTCAATCGTTTTATTTTATTTTATTTATTTATTTTTAAGAAATATGTATTTCTGAACGCTTCTAAATAAAACAGTTTATTTAGCTTCTAAATGCAGATTTTTTTTTTTTTTAATTAGAAGAATTTTTCTTTTTTTTTTTTTCTCTTTGTGTGTGCGTTTCTGTTGTCGGGGTCTTTTCTGCTACATTTTTATTATTTATTTCCCTGTAATGAATATTTTAATTAAGATTCAACTATAAGAAAAATCTCTAAATTTCAAAATGCTGTTTTACTAATGCTTCCATGCACTCTAAAGAATACACTAAAAATTGGTGAAAGAACAGTATGTTATAGTTATACATTTTTTTAAACTAAACTAGCAAAACGTGATTTTATGATGCAAACAAAGGATTTTTCTCGGAATGGTTTCAGCCCTGGAGAAAGCCGTACGGGCAGAAATTCGTCTGAATCAAACTATTTTTACTAAATCATAAAATATAATTATTATTTTTATTTTTATTGATATAATTATACATGAATTATATATAATGCATTTCAACCTGTCATGCGAAAACTAGTAATTATTATTATTATTATTTTAGTTTATTCTGTGTACTATATATGTAAAATTTTTAATAGTTTATTCAAACTAATGAGTGTGACAAGCAACACGACTGCAGATGAACCTCATCTTTTAAGCAATTTCATATTAAACTGAGTTATACGATATTAATATCAAATAGGTTATGCCTGATATCTGTTCTGTATGAATAATTTTACTTTTTACAAAATTTCAAGATTAAAGTCAGTGCTTTTCGATGTTATATTCCATATAAAACCTCTTTCAGGACATTCTTGGGATATTTTGGGGAGGACCATAGGACATCTCCAGGTTATATTAGAGAGAGATGTTTTGGGAAGAAAATTTGATGCATGAGATGAGGTATATGAAGTATACTGCTCAGATTATGTTTTCGAAACAACAAAGTTAAAATTAAAATAAAAAGTGTTTCATTGTAATTAATAGAAATGTGCATAAAAAATACAAATATTTGCATCTTTATTTTATTTTATTTATTTATTTGAAAAGATTTGAAAATGCTTACGGAATTACTTGCATGGTTATCCAAATGTCCTTTATTATAGACAAATAGATATATATCAACCTAAAATGAATAAATCATTTTCGGAACATATAAAAGTTGCAAAAGCAATCGATAATCGAAAATGTTTAACTTTTACAAATCCAAGAAATGGTAATGATGATGATAATGATAATAATAACGAAATAATATAACATACGATATTTCAAATAAGTTTTAGACACAAAATACAATTTTCTGCATTTTTACATACCATTTGAAAAATGTAGTAAGATTTTGCGTGAAGTTTTAAAACACAGATCTAACAGCTGCATTTATTTGAACGTTACACGCAAGCATAAGAATTATAAGTAATTACATAGTGCTAATAATTAACTTTCAACTAAAAAATATAATCGTAGAAATTTAAAAGAAATTGCAGATGTTGGATTGGTAGTATGAAACACATTTTGAGGGCTTTTTAGGAGAAATTGCATCATTACTCGTTTTCTCCCATTCGGACTCCTATTTGCTTCAGCTGCCTATAACATTGCATCATATATTTTACAATAATTATGCAATATTAATAGTTTACTGTTTCGGATAAAATATAAATTACATGCTTTCTATTAAAATAATAATAATTACTATGATAATATCTCATTAAATTAATTTGAAGCATATTTGTGAATTAAAGCATTTAAAAGCACGGAATTTCCTTTAAACGCTTTAAATTATTTAGAACTGCGATCTTTGTTATATTAAATAATAAACTCAACCATAACAACAAAATTCAGATCGTGTTTTTAATTAAATAATGAGAATTGAGAGGTATTTCAAAAGTATTATCTTTACATAAAATAGTATTAATACTCAAATTTTTATTATATTTGATTGGTTACAAACTGACCTACTTTTTCACTCCCCCCTCCCTATGTATAAGTGTTAAAATTATTGCTTTTCTAACTCAAATAGTTTAAAGTGAGTTATACTTTCAATTCTTCTTTAAATGAAAAAAATATGTATTTACTGAGAGAGAGAATTCTCACAAATCGGGCATTTTGAGCCAATTATCTTCAATTTTTCCTCCAGGAGAAATCATTTAGGCATCAATCGAGATGAGCTGTTAAAAATTTGGTTGCTATGTTGAACGAAAACTAAAGACTACCGCCGCTAAAAGATACTTGGTTGAACCCAAACTTGATATTACAGTAGCTTCAACCATAAGATAGAGTGACCATATTTTTTTGGGCACGACGCAATTCCGCCGAAGCATAGGACAACTCCGCCGAAAATTTATCAGCTGTTTCCCCCAGTAGGACAAATCCGCCGCATTTCTCTCTGCCGTTTTCCCTCGATAGGACAATTCCGCCGAATGAGGGGGGAAGGCATTACCTTTGGCGAAGTAAAGTTGGCGACACTTTCCATGCTAAAACTTCAGGCATTCAACTTTTGTTAAAAATAAATACACAAAAGAATGGTAATAATCTATATATTAATTCGCAAACATGAAATTTGTTGTACATTTTTAACATATTAATTATGGGGGTAGAGGATTGAAAGTAGCATTGTTAGAAAGTTATGATTAATGAGAACTTAAGGGAAAGGAAAATCTCTTATTAGAATTTCAAAGAGGCATTCAAAAATATCTTTATTTCTATGCACTTTTTCATTTTATACACGTAATCTTTTGTATTAAAAATTTTTATAGAAGAAAGTTGTTCAATTTGTCAATTTCTTAAAATTCAGTAAAAAGCATGGGCACAGTAATTGGTATAGATGTAACTTCCCTATATTTTCAACTACAGTTTTTTTATTTTGTAAGGCAACAACCTTTAGAGTGTTAGAAATGCTTATTGACTAAACGAATGAAAAACCTAATTTAATACTATTGACAGGCCCACCTTATCCATTGGGCTAATTGGGCTGCAGCCCAAGGGCGCCACATGTTTAAGGGCACCTTTCACATTTTTTTTTAAATTCTATAATATATATTCATAAAGAGGACATTTTTCTGGTCTAACTCAAAATTAATAGATCAACCTTTTTTTAAATTTTCTATATTAAAATTATTCTAAGTATACTTAAATTGTATTCAACGTTTAAACAAACAAACAGACTAGCCTATTTCCACAAACAATTTCAAATTTTGGTGATATGAGTCGCACTTTTCATAAAATCTTAACTCTTTCTTGTCCCCCTTTTTTTTTTTTTTTTTTTTTTTTTTTTTTTGGGGGGGGGGGGGGGGAAGAAAGGTAAGAGATTCTAAAGGCCGATTGTTTATGCTAATACGTAGACCTGCCTTCCATCGGCGGTCTTTTTATAGAATCTTAGCCCGATTTCACGCGAAATTTAGAGAAAATCAACAAAAATTCTGAATAGTTATTCCGACGAAAGAGACCTGAATCGAATCTTCCTCTAATCTACAACTTTGATAGCAGAACCTTTTGGTCATTGGTGTAGCCGGAAAACAGAAATTACCCACAGTGCAAAGAACAGTCCCTCTAGGAGATTTCCATATAACAGACTAGTCACTAGTTTTTAATTTGAACTGGGGCTAATGACCTCCAGCGAATAGAAAGGGAAATATTGATTGAATTGCCATAATTAATCAGAATTCAATCCAGAATGAGTCTTTAATCATTTGAATTTTTTTTTATTATTTGTTAATTGTATATATTAATGTATTACATGGAATTAACTGAATTCAGTGCTTTTCATTTTAAGTTTGGGAATTGAAACAGCTTCTTAACAGTAAGAAATATGTCTCAAGACAAATATACTAAATAATGGAGTGATTTCCAACCACAAATTGAAGAAAACCACAAATACTTTTGATTACCCTGTACCATAAAAAGCTTCAAATAACTTGTAACTTTAATACGATTTCACTTACTATGTACTTTTTGTGTGTGTGTGTGTGTGTGAGTCGTACAATTATTTAGATGGATTTTTTTTTTTTTTTTTTTTTTTTTTTTTTTTTTTTTTTTAACAAAAATTAATATTTTTTTTTGGCAAACTTTTTGCTTATGTCAAGAATGGATTTCAATAAAATTTTACAAAACTTGCATAAAGATTCACTAAAAATTGTGAAATATTATTCAGAACCATAAATTTCTCACATATAATTTGTAGTAAATACTTTTTGAGCATTTGTAATAAATAGGTGGTACTACGATTACTCTCTACGATTTTCCAAATAGTTATGCCTCTGCATCTCTTGGTAAAAACTGCATCAAATTTCATGTATAAATTGTTCATGCTAATAAAAATAATAGCAGCGCCACCTTTTTGTACAATGTAAATCTCAAACAGCATATATATTTTTCTTAAATATAATTTATACATCTTAAACCAATTTTGGAGTACCTTTATAACATAGAATCTGGAATTCACTGTTTATGTAAATGGGATAAAACTTCAGTATAGCAGCGACACTTGTCGACTGATATGCAACCAAATTAAATCAGCAAAATTTCACATGGTATACATCTTACATGCACAGTTTTGGTGCACTTTTACACAGTAGAAGCTATGATATTACCTTCCTTATAATGGGGGAAATTGCTACATGACAGAGCCACCTGTTGAGCAATAAATCTCTAAAGTTAATTAACACCTATTTTAGTTACAGGTATTATCAAATATTAAATTTGAGTAACATTCTGTCTGATTCGTTAGATACAGAGTCTACTGTATTTAACTAACATGTATACAAACAGACATATTTTAAAAATGTTTTATTCGTGTTCAGAACACCTAAAAGCGATCGAAAACGGAAAGTCGAAAATTTTTAGATATACATTTTTTAAGATTTTTATCATCGTACATTGGCAACAGAAGTGAACTTTTTTTACTTTTTCTTACCCATATATATAGTAAAAGAAATACTGTTTTGGGGTCAAATTTTCGAAATTGAGTTTTTGTTATATTTAAACGTTTTGAAGCCCCCCGAATCCGAAAATCATGTTTTTTCGGTTGATCTATGTGCCTGTTATTAGCATATTCTAAGAACAAATAACAGCAGAAAGATCTAACTCGATATACTAAATCTGTATCGTATAGGGAAGCTGCACTAAAGCTTTCGTTGAGATCAAGCAAATGATTCGTGTATAAGGGCATCCAAGAGAATTCATATACATTATTACGTATATGAAGGAAATTACAGGTAAGTAGAGTTTCACATCTACAGGCTGCACTAAACCAAATGAAATGGATGTATGTTTTTTTTATATGCATAAAAGCAGGTTTCATGTAGAATATAGTATGAACATCATTCACCGTTCGTTGACAGGGCTACACAAGAGAAATAAATTATAGTGGAACAGTACTTGAAAATTGATGGAAGTGTATTTCATTTTGCGCTGTGTGTTATTATTATAGAATTATATTTTTTCCCACCATGTGATTTGTATATTAGGTTTTAGAAAAATACACAGGGCTGACACTATTTAATTGTGAACATTCCTTTTTATTAAATGTAAATAGTGGAAGTGCTTTGCTTTAATATTTTTACATGTCCAGGAATTTACATGTCCAGGCGCATTTGCCTTTAGAGATAGATATAAACAATATAATAATTTTATTTGTTATTTTATTTATTTATTTTAAAAAAAAAAGTAATATTACGAACAGTAATTTTAAATGTTTCTTCTTAAAGATAATTTTAATATTAAACATATATTAAAGATATATTTTAAGGATAATTTTAATTATTAATGCATTTGGAATATTTTTAGTTATTAATTATAATTACTACTTAGGACTTTTCTTTTTAATCTTTTTCTTTTATTATTTATGTTTTTATTTATTATTGTTGTTATTGTTGTTGTGTGTGTGTTTGTGTTATACTGGACTTTATTTAATTAAAATTGAAAATTTTTAAATAACCAAGCATCACAATTTTCCTTTTTAAATTCCATCTGCAAGTTTAACAATTAACTGTAAATTCCTGATTGCATCTATATTTGCATAGATTATACATTAATTGATAGCATAAAGTAATATTTTATTACTTAAATTTGAAATAAGTAAATATTTTCAAATTCTGAATCAGTATAAGTAGATAGCAGATTAAAACTTTAGAAACATATAAAATGTGTTATAATAATAAAATAACCTGCAATAAAAATTTACCTAATTATAAAATGGTTGGATATCTCCCATTTTAAAGACAATATAAAATAGTTTTTATTTCTCTTCATTTCAGCACGGTGTTTAACTAAATAATTTATAATCAGTTAAAAAAAATATATCGATATACAATACATTGCATACTTATAATGTTAATATTTATTTTTTACAAGAGAAGATCATGGATAATTGTGTTCAAATATTTTACTTGATTTCAGGCATTTATTTCATTTTCAATCCCAGAATGCTAGTTTTTCTGATAGTTAAATTCATAAAATAAGACTAAAAGATTAATTTCATATGACTGACTGCTAAACCTAATTAAAATTAGTAATTTTTTTAATGACAGCACTAGATCTCCCTGCAACAAAGTACACGTTGTCTTGCCATACAATTTTTTTTCTTCCTAAAATTTGAAGTATTTTTTCATAAATTGACAATCACCCTGGATAATAATCACAGGAAACTACGTTATTTTAATATAACCATACAAAAGATTTAGGTAAAGATTTTTTTTTTCTCCCTCATTAAACATTAAGAAAAACATAATTAAACGTTAGCAATTTAAAACCAATAAGATTACTTGGTAATTTTTATTCAGTTTAAATAAATAAATAAATAAAAGTAACATAATAAATGAAAAAAGAGAAAAAAAAACGTTTTTTTAAAAGATGTTGTTTGCGTGGCATAAATGACTTTCTTTAAAAATATAGGATTACATGTTTTTGACATGAAAATCGTCTGAACTTACCATGTAATATTTCTGATAAAAGGAATTTTAATAAACAATTTGCACTACGTGAATTTGTACAGAAAAGCATATATGAGGAAGTTTTGTGATGACCATATCATGATAGTTTTTAATATTCTTGTTTTTTAACTGTATTTTAAAAATACCTTTTACTTCTTTTGAAAATACTTTTAAAGTAAAAATAACAGTACTAATTCTAATTTGTGGAATATGCAATTTTGATTTTGTATAGCTAATGAATCTTAATTTATTGCTTTATCGTGCTTTTATTATACGCTTTTGCAACGTTTATATCAATTTGTATATAAAATATAGTTATAAGTGCGTTTTTATTAGAGTGATATTTTGATCCGGTATTTCATTAAAAAAAAAAAAAGGGTTTATCCGTTAAAGCAACGAAATTGTCATGAATTGTCATCATGTGTAAGTGTAAAAGTTAAATTCTTTTAAAATTTCGGAAAGTATTTTTCAGATTTCCACACTGTTCTTTGCATTTAAATATGTAAATGTCATGCAATAAAAGATAAATTCTTTCTAAAGGGGATTTGTCAATAATGTAAAGGATAATTGTTTTTCAAATTTCAAAAAGTATTTTTCACACTTCCACACAGTTGTTTGCATTTCAGTGTATAAATGCCATACAGTAAAAGATAATATTTTTCCTAAATGATCTGTCAATCAATTTCGACATTTCTGAAAGCTTCACGATGCCCATTTATTGCAAGTCAAGCGGGGAAAGGCGGGGGGGGGGGGATTATATGATTATTTTGTATGACTATTGTACACGAAGATAGGGAAAAGGTAATATAATTATTCTTATTCCGTGAAAATGTCACAACCTGTTATATTATTTTATCAAAGATTGCCTTTCTAGAGTAAACTGCAAAATCTGTAGTGAAACTATAATAATCAATTTATAATAAATAATCTCTAAAAAAAGAGTTAAATTGAACACGTGTCATTTGTTAAATATATCAAAACACTTTAAACCCACTTAAATTGAAATTTTATTTAAAAGATGTTAAATAAAAAAAAAAAAATATATCCAAAGCTTTTCGCTTTAATAGTGAAGCATCACCAAGGATTTTTATCCCTGATGATGCTTTACTATTAAAGCGAAAAGCTTTGGATAATTTTTTTTTTTAACTTCTTTTAAATAAAATTTAAATTTACGTATGTTTAAAGTGTTTTAATATATTTAATCAATTTATAATTCTTATTACTAAAAGTCGTTTATTTAAACAAGTTATTTGCACACATTTCTGTTCCATAATAATCTGTCTTCCATCATCGACCTAGAATACCATAATAAAATTCTTTATACGTTAATGCATGGGCTCGTTTTCTGGATGAGGGGGGGGGGGTATTTTTCGTGGTAAAATTTTCTGTTTTTTTTTTTTTTTTTTCCCTCAGTCTCCCAACAAAATCAGCTATGTTACTAAAAATTTTCTTCTGAATGTTCCTTCAATATCAGCTAGTTTTTTTGTAACCACCATAAAACTTTCTTCTACATTTTTTTCCATACAAATTATTTAATAAAATTAATATTTATTCAAACTATTTTCCACGAAATATACAGTTGGAAATGATTTTTATCGCACAGAATTATTACTGTTGTTATTACTGTTATTTATCACTGTTGAATAAAAAATTTAAGAAAGTAAATTAAAGAAAATAAGTAAAGAAAATTTAATATCAGTTAATATAAGTTAAGTAATATATATTTGAATATTATGTTAAGTAAAGAAAATTTAATTTCTTATTTATCCTTTAATAATTTTGTAAATGTAATCGGAATAATTTAAACTAAGATGTAAATTTTTTCTTAAGTTAATTGTTACTTGAATTTTATGATATTCAAGTGCTACATGAAAATTAGAAATATATTTATTAATAGCAGAACTTATTAATACGATTAAATAATTGTCAAATAAAAGAACATATAATAATAATGAAAAATAAAATTAAATGCATGTTTATGAGTAAAATTTTTTACTCATAATTTGGTTAAAATCTATTTTACTTTTACTCATCATTCCAAAGCGAGGGGGAAGGGCTCTTATATAATGTTCGATGTGTCGCCAAAGTGCAATGCGTCGCCAAAAATGGAAATACTGCTGCAGACCCCCTCTTCTCGTCTCAGGAAAATGGCGCGGCGGAATTGTCCTATGTGGGAAAAGGGGGGTTAAAATTCTCGGCGGAATTGTCCTATGTGGGGAATGGGGGATTAAAATCTCGGCGGAATTGTCCTGTTCCGATTTTTTTCCTTGAATTTGTGGACAAAGATGGCGGTGTCCTCGAATTTCGAGGACAAAAAAATAAAAAAATAATTAAATCACCTTAAATTGTAAAATTTTAGTAATTTTTATGTATAAAGCACCTTATTTCAGCTTATTTATTATACATACAATAAATTACTATAATAAAACATTAATAACTTTATAACCGGCGTCCCCAAATGTGTTGTAATTTTTTGGGGACGAAGGTAGTTTGTCCTCGAAATTCGTGCCTGTCCTCGAGATTCGAGGACATATGGTCAGCCTACCATAAGATGATCTTTTTTTTTTTTTTTTTTTTTTAAAAAAAAAAAAAAGAAAGACCGAATCATGGTAAATACGTTTTATCATCTTATGGTTGAACCTACTATAGAACAAAGTTTTAACTAAGCGCATAATCATGGTGGAAGGTTTTACTATCGTATGGTTACAGCTACTGCACACTGTAAAAAACATGTCCTATCTGCTGCAAGAAATTCTCTGTAATTTGAGAAAATACGCGTAATTTACGAAAAAATTACTTCGTCAGAACGTATTTTCTCAAATTACAGAGAATTTCTGGCAGCAAATAGGACACATTTTTTACAGTGTAGTAGTAGTACAAAATTTGGATTCAGCTTAGCACACATTTTTTAACAATTTGGGGCACACCACATCCTTCAGCCGTGGACTTATTCAGAGAAAAAGTAAAAAGCCACTCCATCCACAAAAGCCACTACAAATCAAACATCCTGTATTTCTGTCAAAAATACATCTCTGTAAGTGAAGCAGAAATTTCAAGTTATCAAGTGGAGATGTTCTTCTCGTTATCAAGTGAAGCTACTCTCAAAAGTAATCTTTCTTGGAAATATTCTTATGTACCATTTATTAGTTTTTAATTGGAAATGCGGTTGAATTAATAGAATGTTTTCTGTAACTGATATCCAAGAACATAACTGACTTCAAATCTATGCGTACCAAGTTTTGGTTCAACTTAGCATCCAAATTTTTAACAGTGTAATAGCTGTTTTTTCTGTAATGAGAAATGGCAATTTAACTCTTCAATTACATATTAAGGTTTTCATCAACTCGAAAAAACTCATCATCACTCTGATTATCTATATATTTTAACACAATTTCTTCTTCTCGATGCTTTTTTACTTTCTCTTACCCATAGGGTCGAGAAAGTATTGTTTTACGGTCAAATTTACGAACGTGAGTTTTTGTTATATTTACATGTTCTGAGGTCCCCTGAATACGAAAATCATGTTTTTAAAGAATGGTTTGTGTGTCTGTCTGTATGTCTGTCTGTGTATCTGTTATCAGCATATCTGAAGAACAAATAGTAGCAGAAATTCCAAACTCGGTGTTCTAAATGTGTATCATATAGGGATGCTACAGTAAGCTTTTCGTTGAGATGAAGCAAATGGTTCGTGTAAAGGGACACTCAAAAATATTCAAATACATTACGACCATGGGGGAAATTGCAGGTAAGTAGAGTTTAACATCTATAGACTGCACTAAACCAAATGAAACGAATATATATTCTTTGTAATAGAGATAGTCAACTAGGGGAAAAAAATTGTGTATGTAGGAGCCCCGCCTCCCCCCCCCCCCTACCCGGGGTAAAGTCCCCCTTCGAGGGGAGTAAATTTTCATGATGGTTATCTTTCAAAAGAGCACGCCAATACCTTTAAAACGAATGGTTGAACCACTTATCTGCGATAACTTAAAATAAAGTTATCGATTTTTTTCATTTTTAACAAAAAAAAAAAAAAAAAAAAAAAAAATGTAATATTGAGAATAAATTCAACTTTTATATATATATATATATATATATATATATATATATATAGTGTTATACTACTTCTCTAATATGGAAATCGTCTACATTATCGTAAAAGATAATTTTTTAAAATAATAATTTTAATAAATTATTTTTTAAAAACAGAATTATTTTTTAATAACCGAATTAAATTCTATATAAATGTAGGTGCATTAATGAAACGGGGTTTGAGGGGGGCAATAGCCCCCCCCCTCACACAGAACTAATTATCATATAAAACTCTTCTGAAGCCTAATTTGAATTGTTTAACACAGGTTTACATAACAGTACTCGTTATCTTATCTCTTACTCTGCAACCTGTATTTATAGTATTAAATTTCAGGGTAAGAGAAAGTCGTGTGAGTGACACGCCAAATTATTCTTTACCCTTTGAAATATACACTGAAAATTGTTCATACTCCCACACTGTAAAAATAAAATAAACGGTAGATTTACAGCAGAATGTGCTGGCAATATGGTTGTATGGAAAAAAGAAAGTTGGAAAGAAGTAATTTACAGCTGTAAAGCAAGTAAACTGTAAAAGAACTGTAAAAGAGTCTGTAAAAGAAACAACTGTAAAAGAGTCTCTCTTTATAGATATTATTTAACAGCAGAATGTGCTGGCAATATGGGTGCCAGCACATTTTGCTGTAAAAACTTCCGTTTTTTTTTACAGGGCAGTATAAGGACTAATGTAATAAAGATTGAAAAGTATAAGAAAAAAAAATATAGTAACTTTTTTTAAGCTTTTCTTTTCTTTGCAATGCTATTATTCGCATATAAACATACAAAACTACATTTGAAAATAAATATTTTCTAATATAGATTGTTTCTTTATCTTTTAAAGTATGTATCGAAAATTTTTTTATACACCACTATAAGGACTGAAAGTAGAAAGATTAAAAAAAGAATTATCTTAAAAAAAGTAAAATTTTTTTAAACTTTTTTCTTTCTTGAAATTATTTTTCGCATATAAACATACAAAATTATGTTTTAAAATAAATATTTTTTCTTTTCCTTTAAATACAGATAAAAATTCCCGAAAAAAAGAAAATTTTGTAAAAAAAAAAAAATAAGTTTCCTACTGAACATTTCTGCTATCTAAAACTGCAGAAATTTACTTTACTATTACATCTCAATCCGTCAAAAGACACTTTTTTTTTTTTTTCCTGTAAACAGATAAAATCTGTAGCCACTGATAAATAATTCATCTGAAGCGTCATATTTTTCTATTTTGCATGCGGAAAACTTTGTATCAAAACAGCAATAAATCACTTGGAATTTGCTACATTAACAAAACATCTCATTCATAAACTGTGGTGATGCTTTACTTCGGTGCTTACTAAATCGTATGTTTTTATCTTATAAAAAGGGAAAATAATTCATGCAATAGCCCAATAATACACAATTCATAAGACACAGTGAATTATTAAGAGTAGTTTTTTATTTAAGGTAATTTATATTATTCATATCACATTAACAATAAATAGGTAAAATTCACTTACCTTGTTTCTTCATTTCTTTCTAAATCAGCAATTCTCATACAACTAGAGTATTGTATCTACGTACGCTTATGTGACGATGTTACCTCTGTGTCCAGATCGGACGAACCAGCTGAGCACTGGTTAGTCCTGGCTGGTCTAACTGGGGAATTTTTTATTTAATGAGAGTCCTTTTTATAGTGTGTCTTACAGAAAAAGTCTATTGTGTACAAATATTTTCTGCATTGTTTTGTTATGGGAAATTTATATATTCTATAGTATGCGAATGTTCTCAACTTTGCTGACAGGTAATTTCAGTCATATAATACTTTTTTTTTTTTACAGTGTAGGTGAAGGATATAATCAAATTTCCTTCTCTGTCTCCTTTCTCCCCTTTGTTATTTATTTATTTGAAGAGCGCTGATAAAAATTTGTTACAAATCTTGGTGCTTCAATAGCTCACTGTAAAAAATTACGCTACTTTTTACAGCAGAATGCACTGAGAAAAAATTCTGTGAGTGACATCTAGAAACTAAATTGTATCTCTAGTAAATATGGTTCCATATCATCCTTAAAAATTCTACATTCTTGTTTTAGCGAGTTCTAAAAACCCCAATTAGAATTAAAAATCATATTCCTATATTATCGTGGTCAAACTTATTTTAAAATCTTTTCAAATAAAGGCGAACTCAAGAGATGAGTTTTGGTAACTATAATCTTGATTTATAACCCAATTCTAGGAAATCGAACGAGCATTTCTCGCAATACAAAGAATTCGTTATCTAAATAATATTTATAAAATTCTTTCACAATCTACACTGTTAAAAATTTCAGTTCAAGGTTGAACCAAAATTTGGTACTACAGTCACTGAAACCATGCGATGCTGAAACCTTCTACCACGATTTGGTGCTTCTGGTAGAAAAAAAGCACCAAATCATGGTAAAAGATCACTTCATCTAGTAGTTACGACAACTATAATACCAAACCTTGGTAGAACCAAGTACCAAATCGTGGGAAAAGGTTTCACCATCTCATGGTTGCAGCTACTGTAGTACCATGTTTTGGTTCAACCTAGGACAAAATTTTTAACAGTGTAAAAAAGTATTGACTAGAAATTCTCGATCATTCCGTTATTTGTTTACCTTAGAGGCATAGTTCGTAAATCTATATTTTTAGTTTTGAGTTTCAGAAAAGCACTACTTATTCATTCTATATGGAGACGGTATATTTTTTTCTTAGTCTGTGCTGGCGAAAATGGGTGCCAGCACATTTCTGCTGCTAAATAGAATAATTTACGTCAGAAAATCCCTTTACAGTATCTGTAAATGTGAATCTTTTATTACAGCTGTTTATCCTGTAAATTAGTCTGTTTAATCGTAGAATGAGCTGGCACCCAATTTCAGCAGCACATTTAACAGAAAAAAAAAACGTAATTTTTTACAGTTCAGCTACAACCATAAGAAGTTGAAAATGTCTTACTATTGTTAGATGTCCTGCCTCCCATAACGTCCCAAGTCGTGGTATAATTTCACATCTAGTGATTTCAAATAGCGCAAAATCATAATTTAGTTTTGCCCACTATATATATATATATATATATATATATTTCTATTTTCTTTTCTTTTCTTTCCTTGTAATAGAGAAAGATAAATTACCAATACTTACTAGGATCCAAATAAAAAATATATTTGAAAATCCACCTCATTCTAAGTTTTTATTTTCTGTCATGATGTTTCGAATAGCCTGAGCTTTCACCTTGAGCTCCAATGAAATGTAATTCATCATTTGTGTCACAAATGTATGATGTCTCTGTGTGTTTACTTTAAGAAACATTAGTGACACTTGATGACCTCACAGATAAAGGATTACGATGTGACAGCACTTGCTTTACAGAAGATGTAATGCTACATTGAGACATTAAAGCACCTGAAGTTGAAATAAAGGAGATTGAGTGGACGATCTATATGTATTTATAACTCATGAATGACGATTTCTAATGGCATGACATTTGGCTGAAAGCTCTTTTTTGATACATACAAAGGAATGTATCTTTTTAAAACTATTTTCGTAATGAATATTCATGTTTGGACGT
The DNA here is from genome assembly GCA_963930645.1 of Salticus scenicus. Taxonomy (NCBI): domain Eukaryota; kingdom Metazoa; phylum Arthropoda; class Arachnida; order Araneae; family Salticidae; genus Salticus; species Salticus scenicus. The sequence continues at coordinate 182,322,707 of OZ005656.1, read as the reverse complement.
TATCGATTTCCTAATCGATTGAAGGGTGGTCTTGATATTTCAAAAACACATACGTATATTTTAAAGTAGAACATTTATGTTATTAATATAATTAGAATGTTGAAAAAAAAAACTTATGTTTATTAATACGAGAGGACTATTATTTTCAATCCGCGATTTTAGCGGTGGGGAAATTTGCAGTACGCTGCTAAGAATGTTATCCTTGGCTGAACCAAAACATGGTACTATAGTGCAACCACGAGATAGTGAAACCTTTTACCATGATTTAGTACTAGGTTCTATCAAAGCTTGTTCTTGGTAGTACAGTTGTTTTAACCATAATATGGGGTGATCTTTCAGCATGATTTGGTGCCATTTTTCAACAAGAAGTATCAAATTATGGTAGAAAATTTCACTATCGCATGGTTGCAGTTACTTTTGGTTCAATCTAGCATATTGCAGCTGCTGTATTACCGAATTTTGATTCAATCATGAACTGAAATTTTTAACAGTGTAGCCCAGCTTGAATCAAAGCTGTGTTTAAACTTGAATATTTTAATTCGTTGTGCAAAGCTCCCATGTTCAACTGATGGCTACAAAATTGTTACACTTAGTAATCAGGACAAAATTGAATTAACGATGTATTTTTTTATAATTAGTTTAAAAGATATTAAATAAAACCTAATTTTAACTTTAAAATTATTAAAAAAAAAAAAAAAAAAAAAAGCGGGTTTTGTTTTACCGATATATAAGGAAATATATTTACTTTTATTTCGGGGGGAAAAAATAGAACATGTAGTATATATGATCAGTTTAAAAGAGTACCCGTGGGTTTTTCTTATAACCCTTAAATCTAACGGATGTGGCAACTATTCTGACATTGAAGTGTGATTGTTTGAACCTTGTTTAAGTTTGTGAGACTATTTCTAAGACTGTTGGACTGTTACAACTTTATTTGTGAGGTAAAACAGAAAGGGAGACGCACAATTTTTTTAATCCTGTAATGATTTTATTTTTGAAAAACATAATTTGATTCAATTTTTTTTTCATTATCATTCCTCACAGGAAATGTTGAAAATGTTCGCCACCATTTTGAATGCAAACATGAACACATCGAACCAGGGCATCTATTCTCCGACCATACTATACCTCAATTCCGACTGTGGAAGTCGTTATTTTGATCACGTGATGTCACATTCCGACTTTTGATTTGACGACTGTCGTTGTTTAAGGACGGTCGCTATGGCAGTCGGATCGGAGAATAGATACCCAGGTTTTTGACATTCTTCGCAGAATTGTTGGTGTTATTGATGAGATTTCTTCAGTTATGATCTGTTTTAATTCATCGATGTTTGCTGGACTTATCTTGAAAAGCCTATGAAATGATAATGTAAATATAATGTAGGAATGATAATGTAAAAAAAAATTAATTAAATTTTGTTTTTCATAAATAAAATTATTGCAGGATTAAAAATATTGTGCGTCTCCATTTCTGTTTTACCACACAAATAAAGTTGTAACAGTCCAACAGTGTTGGAAATTGTCTGCCACGCTTAAACAAGGTTCAAACAATTATAGTTTAGTGTTAGAATACTTGCCCCATCCGTCATATTTAAGGATAATAAGAAAAACCAGCGAGTACTCTTTTAAATTGATATATATATATATATAATTTAAATTAAGAGGCAAGAGATATTTTTTAACGCTTTTTGCATATTTAAGCCAATTAAAAATATTTTTTCATTTTTAATTCTCGCATCAAGATAAAAAATATATTTAAACTTAAATGAAAAAGTTTTAAAAAAGAAGGGGGGGGGGGAGAACAGCAATATAGGATCCCTTGTATTGATCCTTTGTACAAAGTTATTAATTGTTTTCATTAAAAAAAGAAAGGGTGACTTATAAAAAAAAATGCATTTCCTGTGATCTTTTTTGAATTGCATAAGGGTGAATTTTCTTTGGACATTCAGTTTATACTTCTCTGTGACGAAAATTGTATACATTTATTATGAAAAAAAATTTTAATAAATAAGTTGTAGTAAATGAATATGTGTACACCGAGAAAAAATTCTGTAACTGACATCTAGAATCTAAATTGTGACTCTAGAAAAAATAGTTCCATGTCATCCTTATAAAGCCTAGTCCCCTTTGAAAGTGAGATCTAAGCCCTTATTAGAATTCTAGAGCGTTTGAATATATTCTCGAGGGCAAAGTTATTTAAAAATCTCTGCAAATAAATGCGAATACAAGAGGCGGGTTTCAGCAACTGTAATCTTGATTTATTACCCAATTCTAGAAAATCAAGCGAGAATTTCTCGCAATACAAAAGATTTAGAATATTCAGAATACTGTTTCACAATCTAGAAATGTGTAGACTAGAAATTCTCGATCATTTTGCGTACTCAGTTTATTGGCGTGCCTTATGCACATAGCTCGGAAATCTATATTTCTAGTGAAGGGATTTGGAAAATGACCACTTATTCATTCTAGATGAAGGCGGTGTATATTTTTTTTCTCAGTGTAGGAAATATATAGAAGAAAGCTTCGTCGTGGCCTCAATATACTAGTTTACTTCTACATTTAATATCTTGGGCAGACACAATAAAGGTTTGTGTTTTTAACCACTCATTATTTCGAGATATTACGTCTAATCTTGCAAAAATTTTCTTCCTGAACGTCTGATGAGAAGAAATATTTTCAACACTTTGTTTTATTTACTACTTCTTCTTGATGATATTACTTCGAAATTTACTACTTCCACATGATTAAAAAATATTTATACTTTTTGTGATAGTATTTTAAAAATTAATTCTCAAATTTCTATACCTAATGGAACATTTTACTTTCTTATATATACAGTGGGTAACCAATTTATTATTATTATTATTATTATTATTTATTATTCTTATTTATGATTATTATTATAGATTTTCTAAAAAAATGCTGACCGAAACAACCCGGAACTTCAGGCATGCAAAAAACATTTAAAAACTCACATTTTCCCCTATCGATTTAACTCAGAGTGCAATTAAAGGACCAACCGCAAATTGAAGAAGAGCGCAAACACTTAGGATCACCCTGTATCCCAAAAAGCTATAAATAACTTGTAATTTTACCACATTGTTGCACATACTATGTATAATATTTATATGTTTTGTTGTGGAAATTGCGCAGTTATTTAGATATATATATATATATATATATATATATATATATATATATATATATATATATATATATATATTATATATATTTTCTATTTGAAAAAATACTATTATTATTTATTTGTTTATTTACTTATTTATTATTATTATTATTATTATTTTAAGTTTTTTGTTTATAACTAGAACGGATTTCCATAAAACCTTACAAAAGCAAGATTGACAAAACATTAGAAAAACATTATTCTGAAACATAAAATTCTTATGTGAAATATTCGCCGAGATATGAGCATTTACAATTTATATTAGCAAATTTCATTTTATTGCGTATACTCGAAATATAGAAAAAAAATTATTGCATACGTTGAAAGCTAGATATATTGGGCAATTTTTGTCAAAAGTTCATTTGAATAGAGTCAAAATTAAGCGAATTGTCGGCACCAGAAAGAGCTAGATTTTAGTTATTTTCCATAAAAAAGCCTGAAAAAATACCTAAAAATACCTGAAACTTCCTAAGAGGTTTTTCACATGCTGCGTATTTAATTTGAAGATCCAATTTTTTTCAACCACGTTGCAAATGTTCTATTTTGTGAAAAACCTCTCAAAAGCTTGTAGCGCTAACTTATTTATACTTACTTACTAAGATTTGTGAGTTCATAAAGATTTCAGAAAGCGTAAAAAATGTAGAAGACAATTAAGTTGCACCTCTCTCTCTCTCTCTCTCTCTCTCTCCCTCTCTCTCTTACATACAAAATAAATAAATAAATAATCCACACTTGTAGCCATTGAGTGTTATTAGTAATTTAAAAGAGACATGATTTCATACATTCCGGGCGTACCGTTTCTTCACATTTCTCACAAATGTAACAAGTTCGTCTTTCTTCAGGATAATGACTTATATCTTCCAATCTGATTTCAGGATCAACTTTAGTCCAGCTTTTAGATTTTTTAGGTTATAAGTCCAGCTAAACCAGGAGATTTGTCTTGTTGCGAGATTGCGTATAGTAAGAAACTTATTAACAAATTTCAGTTTTTTTTTTTTTTTTTTTTTTTTTTTTTTAATGGTGGTAATCATAATTATTAAAAACTAAATGCCCACATATGTAATCAAAGGATTCAAGAGGTTAAAATTGGATCACATTTTGATTTATTCTGAGAAGTGAAGGTTATGCAAAAAATAATTTAAAACAAATATTTCGTAGCAATTTCATCAATCATCCATAGCAATAAAAGTTAGAGGGAAAAAAATTATGGCTGTATAGTAATTTGTAATTCATAAAGAAAAAAAAAAGAAAGAAAGAAAGAAAGAAAAGAAAAGAAAATTGTATCGAAGTGGACATCATTAACTAATTTTGTTTTATGCAGCATTCAGAGAGATTAAGAGAAAAAACATTATACATTGTGGCCATTACAAAACTTTCTTCCACATAATTCCGTGTGACACTGTAGAGATTTACGATGCAGACGATAATTGATCTAAAGTGATGCCACCCAAATTTCTTTCTTTCTTTCTTTTTTACTTAAATTTAATTCATAGAGAGATTAAAAATAGCTACAAGTACAATATGAATATACTCTGTAAGTGGAAAAAATAATATTATATAAAAAGAAGAGTAATCAGTTATCCCCCAGCCTTACACGAGACGTGAATTCATAAGAAATTACAGAACTCAATATGTGCATAAAATAACTTATTCACTTCGAAGTATTTCTTTATTCTGTACTGCAAGAGAGAGAAATAAAATTAGTACAAGATTAATGCAAGCGATGTTCCTTGTAATACAATGAAGGCGATACATAACAACATAACAACTCTAATTGCTACTTTCATAGATATCCAAGACGTTCTCGGTTTATCTAAATCGCATAACTTATTCAAATTTTGTAACCAGTTAACTGAGAGCTGCATTTCAGCTATGTTCCCAACACGAAAACATTGAAAACAAAGAGCAAAATCCCTAATTACCAATTCGCGAGTGAGGTCATGGAGTCTCCGCCCAGGCCGGAATTTCGGGACTCCTAAAGACCGTGGCCCCCCAAAACCGGGGCCCAATGCGTCACGCAGCATTCCCGAGTGAAACGTAACGTTGATGGATGTGATTGTAATGAGTCGGACGAACTGCCATCCTATAATCAGCCCGCAATTCTGACAACAACCTTTCCTTCTGTTTCAAAGCAAACCATGGAGCCTTTTCTTGATTATCTTCTCGTTATTTCGTGTATAGAAGGAAAAACACTAGATGGCAACAGTTTTGCATTTCAATCAGATGATGGGTTTAGTGTAATTTTCGGCAACCTCGGAATCGTGATCGTCTATATGTATTTATAAAGGCAACTTATTAGTGAAATTACAGATTGTTTTATGCAAGTCTTTGGAGTGGAAACAAATATAAGGACTGTTCTTTTCCTCTTCCCTTTTTTAAAACACTAGTTATTATCCTTATTGTTCTTACCTTATTTTATCGCAAAATTATAGATTTGTCACTAATGTGCTTCATTACATCGACTGCGGACGTTTGCTTATTACAATTTAATTGCGCATTCCCATCAGATCACTGTCTGCGAGCTAATGTGTATATAAATACTGTATTACATGGTGTAATACATATGTTAGAAAATAACCTATACAATGAACAAAGTAAAATAAAAAGCTGATCATTATTTAATAAATAGTTCTATATGTACTTATTTAGTAATTTACTCAACGTTAGTATTTTCAGACTAGAAATATTTTGATGAGGAAATTTAGACTTTCTTTGGGAGGCCTGAAAATTACAACATACACGAGTTATGAGGTTTTAAATTATTTTCTTATTATTTTCTCTTTATTTTTGTTCATTCATTTTCCTTTCATTTTTAAAAATAAAGTGTGGTTTTTCTTTACATTCCCCAAGTCTAATTCGACCACCCTCGAAATAAAAAAAATCGAAAATTTGATTAGGTGATGATATTTTTATTTAATTTCAATCACATTAATCTAAAGAAAACTAATCTAATAATTTGTTGCGAAGTTTGACTTTTCGTTGCGAAAGAAATAAATTAAACTAGTTGTTGTTCTAAACTAATTTTTATTTTAAAATTGAAACACCTTGTTTTGGCCCAGAAATTGCATAACATTTTTAGATTTAAGAAAATAATTTTGATGCCAATCCATATGCTAAGCAATTATAAAAACTGTGCACATTTTAAGAACATCGATATTGTTCTACATTGCATTTAGGAACATTAACACCAGAAAAAATATGAGAGTCAACTGCAATGAATCATGAACAATGTCGCACTAATTGTAAGAGCATGTGAATGTAAGACTAGATGAGAAAAAATTAGTTCTTGCAAGTGTGTAAATTAAAAAAAAAATAAAGAAAGAACGATTTTTCAAAGCTAAAGTGAAATATTTTTAATAAAAGGCCACATGCATGTACTATACAAACTTGTATAAGAAACAGGTAATTCTTTTATCAATTAATTTCAAACTTTATATACTACAACGCTATTCAGAAAGGTTCGTTTTACAAGAAATTCTTAAACGCGTTTAAATTACTTGCATTTGACGGAAAAGGATGTTGCTCGCCAAATCGCGTGCGCTTTTTGTCTTTTTGCGCCAAATATTTGAAAGTTTTTTTTTTTTTTTTTTTTTTTTTTTTTTTTTTTAAAGAATTTTTAGTGGGATTCCGCCGATAAATTTCACTGATCTTTTATTACCTATGTAAGTAGTATCTCTGTAATTTTTGTTCATAATATTCTGAGTATGCGCTTTAAGGGCCCTCTTCACTCACCGCCGCCGGAAGTCGAAGCTAATGTTATTCTATAGGACATTTTTCTTTACAAGTAACTTAGTAACTAATGCATATTTTTAAATTCTGTTTTCACATTCTGAAAATTCCCAGCTGTTAAATTGACGGACCTTTTTTTAAAAATTCTTTTTTTTATTTTTTTATATTTTATTTTGAAGCTGCAAAATACGAATTTTCAATATGTGAATTTTTTTCTTTTTGCAATTTCAAAATAAAATATTAATAATTAAAAAAATATATTTTTAAAAAAGGTCCGTCAATTTAACAGTTGGGAATTTTCTGAATGTGAAAACAGAATTTAAAAATATGTATTAGTTAATACGTTATTTGTAAAGAAAATTTCCCCATAGAATAACATTGGCTCGGGCTTCCGGCGACGGTAAGTGAAGAGGGCCGTTAAGGAGACCTTCCTTGTTAGAAACTATTGTCTGAATATGAGGAGGGATGGAAATTTCAGATTTCATTGTTATCTAACTTACTGATTGGCTGTCTGGATTTCCGGTGCTAAACACAGCTATGTCTTCAGAACTTGAATGCAGTTCATTATTCTTAAAATCCAATTTAAAGTTATGCTTTCTCACGAAATCAAATCCAAGAATTAGAGGATCCTTATATCTGCCACATATGCCATGTGTTGGTAATCAGCATCGCCATATGTGATGGTCAAGTTCATTTTTCCACGGATTTTGATTTTGTCGTCGGTCACAGTCTGGAGTTTAATGCAGGTCGGTGTCCAGATGATCTTCTCCTTAATTTCTTGAGCTACATTCGTTCTAATGATGCTTATGTTGGCTCCAGCATCGCAAATCATGCGACAGGAAGTGTTATTAACTCGTCCATAAACAGGGGCAGACTGGCCCACCCGGCTACCCGGCGATCGCCAGAAATGAGACAGATGAAAAAGAAATTAAAAAAAAGCTTTAGTATATGACTCCTTTGGCGAAATTTGAAATTTGGCGCCGAAGTAACTTGGACGTTTCTCTCAAAGGTCTTTACTAGCGCAATTATGATATCCGCATTTCAATTTATTAAAAACAATTTACAACAAAAAAGTTACTATATCAATGGCATCCTTAAATTACCAACTAAAATTCAAACTTAATTATCTTGTTTCTTTTCTTTTTTCTTTTTTCTTTTTCTTTCTTTTTTTTTTTTTTTTTTTTTCTTTTTGCATGCGCGCTTTTTATTTCCTATTTAAAAATTATTTTAAAAAATCTTTTTCGGTAGTGTTTATTTCGATATTTCGATACTGATTATTATTAATTTTCTTTTCTTTTTCTTAAAAAAAAAAAAAAAAAAAAATGATTTTAATGAAATTCTGGCAAAAGCAGAATTTAGTTTAGGAAGGGGAACTATTAGTTTTTTTTTTTTTTTTTTTTTTTTTTTTATTATAACATTGCTTTCAACTTATTGAATTATATTTTCGATAAATTTTAGATTTCGATAAATGTCCAACTATCGTAAAACTGGTATCGTAAAAATCTGCAGATAGAGACTAATAGTCCTCTGTCCTTAACCCCTTAACGCGCGCTGTCCTCGCTGCGAGGACGCAAAATTTAAGATCCAGCTGCAAAAATTCATCCCGGAAATTTTTTATCAAAAATTCACGTTTATAACATATCAGAAAAGTCCGGTTTTTTAAACCTTAAAATTTAAAATTTCTTTTAGTTTAATTTAGTTCATGAATTCCGGTGGCAGTATAATTTAAATGTTTAAAATTGTCTTGCGCCGCAAAGGGTTAAAAAAAAAAAAAAAAAAAAAAAACAGAAACTTGAAAAAATTTTTAAACTATTTTCTGGTGTTCATATTCCAAATAACTAAAATATCACTATTTTCAATAACTTTTTTTTTTTTTTGCTTTTATCCACAGAAATAATAGCAATATTTATTCTAACGAAAATATTTGGGATTCATATGAGAAAAAAATATCAATAGCTTGCGACGACAGCGGAATTCTAAATCTGGATTCTTCGACCTCCAAGCCCTGGGCAAAGGGCTGCAGGAATTTCACTGACCATATCGTTGGACGAAATATTTGCCGCCCCTTGGACTGAGCCCGAAAAATCTGTCATCAGATGATTTATCGTTCTCGAGGGGGCTAGCTACCTTTTCATTCAGCTGATCCCGATGGAATTTATTCTATTCTTCTAAGCTGTCAGCTGTTTTAGTTTAAACCAAATTTGTCTTGGCTTGGTATGTTTCACTTTTTAAAAACAATATCCACATGTGTTCTAAATAATCGTAATTTAAAGTATTGATCAGATAATCGTTTCTGCTCAGAGAAAAATAGTTTTGTTAGGTATAAAACTAAGTTTTCAACTATATATAAACAAGAATCATTGCCACCAGAAAGTAGAAAGTAACTGCATATTAAATATCAACTTTTTATTACTGATATTATTATCAGTGTTAGCAGAGTTGCCAACATTTTAATTTATTTCGGAGCATTTTTAGCCCCGCCTTTACTTCGTACCACTATTTTTTTAAGAATAAACTTTTCTTATTTTATCGTAGTTTATATATAGGAGAAAAATACTCTAAAAATAAAGTGGTGCGAAATAGAGGCGGGGCTAAAAATGCTCCGGAATAAATTAAAATGTTGGCAACTATGGTGTTAGGTGGTCCAAGTAAACCTACTTCCAAATCCGCAGCTTGCATATTATGCAGGGCAAGTCTTATTCATCAAATCAAAATCGGTGACCAAATGCCGTGATAAATAGTCAATAATTAGAAAAAGATTATTTAAATTTAACTGTGTTTTTATTAAAGTAACGAAATTCGAGTAATGAAACGTAATTTGAATTTAATTATTTTTAAAAATAAACTTCAGTACAAATTCATTAACATCGGCGCTAATTTATTTTTCGACGGGATCATTATCATCATCAATTTCAGCCTTATAAATTCACTGCCGGATGAAGACCTCTCTTAGGTGATTCAAAACTACCCCGTTTTCTGCAATTTTTCTCCATTCTGCTCTTCCAAACTTCACAATTTATCTCTCCAACGACACTGTGTCAGTCTTTTCTTATCTCTCGGTATCAAAAAAAAAAAAAAAAAACTTTGGTGGTCCATTTACCATCGTTTTTTCTGGCAAGGTGCCCAGCCCAGCTCCATTTTTAACTTCTTGACTTTATAAATGACACCAATAACATTGGTTTGCTCCCTAATAGATGTGTTTCGTTTTCTGTCTCTTCGGGTGAATCCTGACATGCATCTTTCTATGCTTTTCTGTGTTGTTTCAAACGTTTGTATAGTTTCACACGCGTCCAAGTTTCTGTAGCATAAGTTAATACATGCAAAAAACACTGATAATAATTTTTTCAAACAAATTGAAAGGTAGCTTTTGAATATATTGCGCTATTTCTCCAAATTATCTTCATGTGTTTAACTTGGTTGTTAATAATAAAACATAAGTACCGCAAATTTATTGCTTTTTTTTTCTCATGCCAATTTAAATTGCTTATCATCGATTTACATAATATATTTTTAATAATTACAATTTCTTCTATAGTATATTAGAACAAATCTGCTTAGACCTACGTAACACAAATGATATCTGAATCTTATTCTTTTTCCTTTTACAATTATCTCTTCTTTTTATTTTATTTATTTAAAATTACAGATAAAAATTTTATTTATTTATTTTCAACACAATGTTGAAGATGTGAGGTAATTTTTTCGGTTAAATGAATCTCTGTTAATTATTTAGTATTTTCAATTTATTTATTTTAATTTCAATGCATTGTTCCCGCAGCAGACACCAACTTCTAGGGTTATCTACAGGAAACTTGGGTTTATGATTAATAAGATTATTTATTATGATTATTAAGATTATAATCATGAATATGAATGATATAAATGAGTTATAATTCCACCTAATTTAAAACTCGACTTCAGAATTTCCAGTAACCTGTTAAAAATTTCCACAGAAACTACTGAAAATTATTTACTTCTAGATTTATTTAAAATTACAGAAAAAGTAAAAGGAAACGTTAAAAAATCTCTTTTATATTTGCATTGTAATACTTAATACACTGCAAAAAATAAATAAATAAATAAATAAAATAAAATAAATCTGCGGTTGGACTAGTATATATACGGTAATTTTCATTGGTTGTATATGTCCGTAAATTATTCAGACAGGAAAAAGGTAGTTATATTTATTCATCAAAAATAAATAAAGAATTTTTTTTTTTTTTAAAGGTCACCCCTCCCCCCCCCTCACATACACACACAACATTAAAATAAATAAATAAATAAATAATGGCTAAGTCTCAATCTAACTAGTTTTAATCGTTTTTTCAATCACTTAATCTGAAGATCAATGAATGATCAGAAATTAATTGTGTTTCGTGTGATTACTGATTGATCAATCATTACTTGTACGAGGGTTGCTATTTATATTTCTGGCCTAATAATGAAAAAACAAATATGTAGGATCGAAATTGGTTTTATTGTTTTTCAAAATATTCTCCATGATGATCAATACACTTTTGCATGCGTTTGAACCAATTTTCAAAGCACTTTTTCCAGTCCGATTGAGGTAACTCCAAAACATGCGTTTTGAATGCATCAACCGCTTCTTCGGGGGTCGAAAATCGGTGTCCACGTAATTTATTTTTGATGTGTGGGAATAAGAAGAAGTCATTGGGTGCCAAATCAGGGCTGTACGGCGGATGACCCATCAGTTCGATCTTTCGCTCAGTCAGAAATGCATTTGTTTGAGTCGATGTGTGAGAGCTCGCATTGTCATGATGAAGAATGATTCGCCTGTTCTTCTGCTTTTTTCGAATTTCTCCGATGACTTCTGGCAAACAAATGGTCGTGTACCATTCAGAATTGACCGTCCTGCGTTGCTCTAACGCCACTGTTGCCACATGACCGTTAATGCCGAAGAAACAGGCAATCATTTGTTTCGATGTGCTTCTTCCTCGAACAACTTTTGTTGGTTTTGCCTCGCCTTGGAAGACCCATACAGTTGATTGCTGTTTTGTTTCCGGCTCATATGCATAGATCCATGATTCGTCACCTGTGTAGATGTTATACACAGCCTTTGATGTACCTTGAACGTATTTTTCCAACATTTCCTTGCACCAATCGACACGAGCCTTTTTTTGAGCGTTTGTCAGATTATGCGGGATCCAACGCGAACAAATTTTTTTTACGCTCAAATGTTCATGCAATATTTTATTGATGCTAGTCATACTAATGTCCAAAGACGCCTCAATCTCATGGTATGTCACATGACGATCTTGCTTTATCAGTTCACGCACAGCATCGATCTTTTCTGGCACAACAACGGATTTTGAACGACCTGCACGGGATTCGTCCTGGATCGAACATCGACCTCGATTAAATTCGTTATACCAATTTTTTACAGTGCTGTAGGATGGCGCTTTATCGCTGTATAAAGAATTAAGTTCATCGAAGCACTCTTGTCTTGACAATCCACGTCGAAAGTTATGAAAAATAATCGCATGAAAATTTTCACGATTCAATTCCATTTTTTGAAAGAGAAGAACTTTTCAATTTACTGTCAACAACACAAATAAAGCTATAATGGTAAATCGTCTGCTGAATTTACGTTTAAAAATATCAAACTTTCGATTAAAATCGTCTGCGGTCGCCTAGCAACACTTACTGTTGCCAAGGCCAGAAATATAAATAGCAACCCTCGTATTATCAGGAATAATTATAATCTTTAATTGCAAAATTTGCAGAAAATGATGGATTAATCGTCAATTGTAAAATTCACGATTAACAGCTGATTTATCAAAAACAGTCCAACCGATTGCTTTTTGCCCTACACTGCCGTAAATTTAGCGGTATATGTACATATTTACTGAAATACTTTTATTTTACGGTATAGGTGGCGTTTATGAATGAAGTCGTACATTTGCCGTATTTTTATATTTAACATGCCGTAAAAATACTGTGTTTATGCCGTAAAGGATCAAACGACACAAGTACCATAAAATTTACAATATTGAAGTTGATATTTTAAATTTAATAGTATTATTACTATTATTATTATTTACGGTGTATTATTTTACAGCGAGAGTATCTTAGTGAATTACTTTTTCTGAAACAGAGATATTTTGTTTTATTGAGATATAAAACAATTAAAAAAAGAATTAAAATCTTACTATGCAATTCAAATTGTGTGTACAGTCGTCAGCAAAATTCTTGAGGCACACATCCACAGCTTTCATTTACATACACGGATAAAATAATGGAAACACTTTAATTTTTTTTATGTTTTGTCGAATATTTCGAAAAATATTTAATGAGTTGTTCTTGAATTTTGGGAATAAGGAAAACGTGTCTTTCTTCATATTTTACAGTAAAGATTTTGTCACGAACGCCTTTAGGAGGCGAACAACTAATACAATAAAATAAAAAATATTTGCGATTACCCTGTATCTGTAATTGCATCCATTCATCTGCAAATTTTAGATATGGTTATAAATATTATATTGTATACGTGTGTAGTTGTTACATTGTGAGGCTAGTTCAAGTATTCAAAGAGTTATAAATATTTTATTAAAAAATACAAAAACATTACGCAAGTTTTTACTTTATAACTCTAAAGGTTTCTTTGAAATTTCATGAAACTTTCAGAAAACATGACAACATAGGCCTAAATCATTATACTATAGCTTAAAACACATTTAATATTCTTCAAAGAGAAATGGATAGTTGTAGTGATTAATTTATTACTGCGCATGCGCGGACTGTAGCAAGAAAACTTAGATGTAGTTTAATATTCAACAATATAGAGTACCTTATAAAAAAAAAAAAAAAAAAAAAAAATCCAGTTCAATGTGTGAGGTTAGCGAAATGCTGCAATTAAATTTCGCACTTCAGAAGTAACACATGAATGCGGATGTTTTAGGATTTGATAGAGTTAGTTCCTATCCTAAACTAAAATTGTAATTGACATTATGCTAATAAGTTTGAAAAGTGATTTATATAAAAGGAGAAGGAAGATTTCTTTTAGGATGTTAGTTGGAAGGAGAATAAGATAGTCGTAGGAAGATTGCTTTTAGAATGTTAGTTGGAAGGAGTGTTAGTTGGAGGGAGTTAGTTGGAGTGAGCTAGAGAGTTAGTTGGATGTAAGTCGAGTTTTTTTTTAGTAGGTAGCATGGTCAGGGAATCCTCCTGCTATCGAAAGGTTACTGAGCCGCGAGGATGAATAAAGATAAATGTAGTAGTTAAATTTATGGGTGATTAGTTCAGTAAAGTAAAGTAGCGGTGGTTATTTATTGATGCTAAAGTATTTGTGAAGGCTGCTCATTTAAACGTATAAAGATAATTAGTATAAGTTAAATATTATCAAAGTCCAACGCCCACCTTTTATTTAAGCTCTAAATAAAGCTCCATTGATTTTATAAATCTGACTTTGTGTTATTTCATAACTTCATAAATTAGGTATTTCATTTATAGCTTCAAGTTAAGTTAAATGATGATGGCGAAGTCTCGTTCGTCACAAATGTCATGAAAATTCATAGAGATATCGGTAATTAAATGAGCTATTTTTCAGCTGTTTTCTAAAAAGGTGTTTACGATAAGGGATCATTCACAAATGGAAATTTGCATCAGAATAAAAACTATGCTACACAATGAAACTTCATATAATATTTGTGATTCGTTTTCCTTTTTTTTTTTTTTTTTTTTTTTTTTTTCATAGGTATGTACTATATATATATATATATATATATATATATATATATATATATATATATATATATATATATATATATATATATATATATATATATAAAAAAATGTTTAAAAAGAAAAGTGAAACTTTTTTATGATACAAATTTCCATGTGTGAGTGACCCTTTCGAGATTTTTCGAAAATACGAATTATTGCTAGCGCTTCAATAATTTTGCTGCCGATTGTATATATATATATGAATGGCTATTTCCTACGAAACGCTGAACGGGGAAAGACGCAAAAGGTACTAATAGATGCAAAATAACTCAAGGATTCTGAGTTGACCATTTAAATTAAATTTTTCCAATTTGTTAATAAAGTATCAACTTAAAACCCAAAGTGAGTACAAGATAAACAGCACAAAGTATTGATTTAAAGAAAAATTAAAAAGTCTGACTACCACAGCGCCAATTCCCTAGAGTTGTTGGATCGCAAAATACAGCCGACAGAAGCGGGTTTGGTTAGAAAAAACTTAAAATTATATGCATAACTGTGAACTTGTATAGTTTTTCAACATTACTTTTTCCGAGTGGAAATTTTCTCCTGATACTCACCGAGCATTGCTTAACTCGTGTGTGAACACTAACACATATGTATATCTTGAATTCTAATACTATAATATACTATGTATTATATGCTTTATGATCATGTTGCAAAGAATTTAATTACAAAAATTTAATATTCGCCTGGTGTTATTATTTATCCATGAGTATTAAATATATAATTATGAATCAAATTAAGTTCATTATTGGAGGATTTTTGTTTGTGTGACATAAAACAAAATGAAGTTTCTAAAGAAATTTAGAAAAACCGATGACAGGAGAATAGAGAAATAAGGGCTTAGGAAGAGCTCGATCAAGTCACACGTGGGCCCAGGGCCTGATGAGCATTCGGGCCCCCTGCGTCTACCTATAGTTTTCCAATGATTTTCCTCTCTTTGAGAAAAGACTTAAATTTCCCCAAAAATGCATATTTGAGTAAAATAGAACCTTTTTGTAACACTTCTTAATTTTGCTTTTAGAAACAAAATTCTCATAACGTAATATTTTAGTGTATTTTTAATAATTTTTTTTTTAACTGTACACGAAATCTCCCACCAAGTGAAGGATCCATGAGCAACAGCTCAATCGGCTCGTGCATTAATCTGTACCTGGTCTGTGGTATAAAATTTGTGGATTTTTGAACGGTGGAAAACTAACGTATAAGCGATATATATTTGCGTCGTATGAACAAATATTTATGTTCATTTTTGTACTGAAATGAATTGGAACGAACTGGAACTATACGAAATCGATTTATATTAATAATTTTTACTGTGCTATCAGTACCAACAATGGATTTAATAACAATTTTAAAATGAACCCGGGACCAGTGTTGCCAGACTTTGCTAATTTTTTATTCAATAGTCACCAATAATTTTTGGAGTAGATATTTGATATACATAATAGACGATTCTTCGATTCGATTCGTTATGTATATCAAATATCAGTTCTCAAGATTGTTGGTGACTATTGAATAAAAAAGTCGTAAAGTCTGGCAATACGGTCGAGAACAGTTTTTGAAAAGTAATACATTAAAAACTTGTATGTACACTCAGAAAAAAGTTTTATTAATTTAACAAAAATTTGGTTGACCTCCACTCCCCCCCCCCCCCCCAAAAAAAAAAAAAAAAACTGTTTAAATGTGTTTTAATAGCATTTTTGTTTTAACCCGTTAGCGCCCAGTGTCCTCATTTGAGGACAGCTAATAAAATGGTACGTATATTTTTTGTGGTTTCTTGGAAAGATTCCACGCTTTTTAGTGACAGTTTATAGCGTCACTCTAAATGATCCCTGAGAGTTTTATGTGCCTACTATTAATTATTATTTCATAATTTGGATAGTCACTTTATGATTTTTCATTCGTCGCACATATGTTTGCTTTTTGCGCAGGTATGCTAACTTAAATCAAGTTGAAAAATAATATATAATATAACACTTTACTTTCGAGATCTTTGTCAACATATAATAGGAAATGAATCTGTTATCTCAAAGTTTTTCTATCTCGAAGTTTTCTCGCTAGAACACTAAACGTCAATAACTGAGGATAGACTTTAAATTTAAAACTATCAGAAGAATTGTTTAAGTTAATATATTTTACCGTCCGTTGTCTATATTAATTTAGATGTGAAATAATCAGCTAATAATATTTTGCAAAATTAATTCGGGCGTTAACGGGGTAATTAACAAAATGATTTTAACAAATTTTTTGCTACTTATTATTATTATTTTCTGTTCAAACAAAAATATTTTGTTTCTCTCACCAAAAAAAAAAAAAAAAAAAAAAAAAAAAAAAAAAATCTGTTAATAAAAATATAGTACAAAACTTAAATAATTTTATTAATTCAATCAAATACAAAAATATTTTATTGAAAGTTTGTAAATTTATTTACAATATCTTTTTTTATTTTGTTAGTGCACCAAAACTGAATTTTTTACTTCTAAAGTAAATTTTGTTTAAAATGACTAAAACTGACTCAACAAAACACGTTTTGCAATTTCAGTAAAATAGTTTTTCTAGGTGAAACACAATAAGTTGTAAAAAACTTTTGACAGTTGTTTCGGGCTGAAATAACACCACAACACTTCGTTAAGGCTGTACATCAGTGAGTTCTTCCTTCCCTTGTTATTCTATGACATTTTTATTTCTTAATACTACAAGGATATCTCATTCAAAAATTAAGTTTTCCGAATTCTGTTTTTTGAATTATATTCTTTGAACATGTCGCCTTTTATCTTAGTGAATAATTAAAAATAACTTAATTAATTAATATTTTATTTTATTCAAAAAACAAGCTTAAAATTTTAATTTTTAATCTTTGAAAGAAGTATTAATTAATTTATTTTTTAATGCATTTTAAGCTAAAAAGCGACATGATCAGAGAGTAATATTCAGAAAACAGAAATAGAAAAATTTTCTTTTTGAAGGAGATATCTTTGAAAAACGAAGAGACAACAATCTTATAAGATTACGTGGGGAAGGAAAAAGGGCGAACCTGAGAAACAATACTGAGAAAAAAAATACCGCCTTCATATAGAATGAATAAGTGGTCATTTTCTAAATCCCTTAGTTTGAAATATTGATTTTCCGAGCTATGCGCATGAGGCCCGCCAATAAACTGAATAGACGAAATGATCGAGAATTTCTAGTCTACACAATTCTAGATGGTGAAACAATATTCTGAATATTCTGAATCTTTGTATTGCGAGAAATTCTCGCTTGGTTTTCTAGAATTGGGTAATAAACCAAGATTATAGTTGTTGAAACCCGCCTCTTGTATTCGCATTCATTTGCAGGGATTTTTAACTAACTTTGTCCTCGAGAATATAGGCAAACGCTCTAAAGTTCTAATAGGGGTTTCTAGAACTCGCTTTCGAAGGGGACTAGAATTTATATGGATGACATGAAACTATTTTTTGTAAAGCCATAATTCAGATTCTAGATGTCAGTTACAGAATTTTTTTCTCAGTGAAAGCACATAAAAGGTAGTTAAAGTTGCAATATCAGGGTTGCTACACAAAACAGGTGAAAAAATTCCCTGGGATTTCCCTGTCTCTTTTAGTGATAAAATGGATGACCCGCAATCATTCAACATTAGAATCTAATATGTTTACAAATCAGTTGAATGTAAGATAAAGACGCCAGTGTTCGTCACCCTTACGAAAGAAATGTTAAAATAAGTGTTTAATAACATCTATGAATTTGAATCCATCTGCGTTAGATTCAGAGAATTTAGTAATCCGAGAATTTAGCTCGACCGGATTCAAATTCAGGGATGTTAATTAACGATTATTTTAGCATGTCTTTTGTGAGGGTGGCGAACACTGGTGCAAATCTTAGGGGTGACGCACACCAGTGGCGGATTTAAGGGGGGGGGCTAGGGGGCTGAAGCCCCCCCCCCCAAAAAACACTGACATTCACAATTGAATATTGCAATTGCAAATTTTTTATTGGTCTAGAATAACACTTTGAAAAATCTTAGCCCCCCCCCCCCCCCAAAAGTCAAGTTCTGGATCCGCCACTGACGCACACTGGTGCAAATCTTAAGGGCGACGAACACTGGTGTCATTACTTTATTTAGGGTATATTAATTTTATTAACTTACTATAGTTGAGGGGAAAAACTATTCTGACTTTTTCGTTTTCATTATAAAGCACTAAATTTTTAAAATGGATTTGACTCTGAAAAAAAAATTCCAATGTTTTTCCAAAAAAAATTTTAATTTCCTGAATTTTTCCTGTTTTTTAATAGTTTTTCAAACTTCCTGAATTTTCCAGGTTTTCCTTGAATTCCAGGTACTGTAGCAACGCTGAATATTTTTGTCCACTAACGCTTTGTTTAATGCACTCGTGCCTACTTTGATCGCCTGACGAAGTATCGAGGTATTATCTCGACCCGAAACAATTCTTGCGAGTTTTTACTATTAAAGGTGTATACATAAAGAGCTTTCCATTCACTATAACGTATTTAATATATTTCAAAGACAAATTCGATTTTCTTCTGATGTGAAATACCATTCACAAGAATGTGAGCCAAGAACGATCGCTGATGCAATATTTTCTTTGCGTCCAGTTGAAAATTCTGCCATCGAATGATTTATAGCCTTTAGGGAGGGGGAAAAGGAGCTTTTTTGCTGTTGTTGTTGTTCTGCTGACCCAAATAGAATTTTTCTGGGATTTTGGAAATATACTCTGACAGGATAAACAGGAATCAAGCCATCATATTTGATGTTTTCTAAAACATTTATTGTTTTGTTTGTTTTACATGATAGTTAAAGTTACCATATCGTTTGCATAATTTTAAGTAAAAGTTCTTTACATTTCTTAAAAATAAAATAAATATAAAATAAAATAAAATAAGGTAAACGCACCAGTAGTGGACACTTTAAGGACATTTTCCGGCTTTTTTTTTTTTTTTTTTTTTTGTGTGTGTGTGTGTGTGTGTGTGTGTGTGTAATTTCCTAAATTTTAGAGTTTCAAAAAATAATTAATATTTCAGACCTTTACTAACTCTTTGTTAACACGACTGTGTTATGAAAATTGCTAATTGTAGCATTCATATATGTAAAAAATCAAAAATCTGAAGAGCTTAAAATGAGCCAGTAGTGGACACACTAAAAACCCAGTAGTGGACGTTTTTTTGTTCCAGTAGTAGACCTCTTTGAATTTTTGCTTTAAAATTCAACTCTAAAATTGCTAGATTACAGAATTGTGTCCCCTACTGGATCTGGCATTAAAAGTCACTTGAGCCAGTAGTGGACAGGACTGTCCACTATTTATCATGATGACATTTTTTGGCACCAGTAGTAGACACCCACAAAAATACTATGTGTTAATACAAGATTTAAAAAATAGCACATTAAATGAATTCTGCATACTCATTTTAGTCATATGAAAGCTAAAGATAGAAGAAATCAGTTAAAAATAAGCAGAGAGCGAGCAAATAAAATTTCATTTCCTTATTCAAAGTGATAAGAAGAAAACGGCAAAATCACAAAAAGTGCAAATTTTTTTAGTTAAACTAACATTATTTTAAAACTAATGGCTGTAATTATTTTTTGTTAAAGGGTTTGACAGTAAAGGACTATAACTCCCTTCCTGAACATTGCTGGAATCTTCAGAATTTTTTGGTAGCTTATTTTCCGAGTTTAAATTTAAAAGTGTCTACTACTGGTACAGGGTCCACTACTGGTGCGTTTACCTTAAATATAATTTTTCTATTTTATGAGAAATTTTACTTTCGAAAAAATGATTAAAAATGTAGAATTTTTCTTATTTTAGGAGAAATTCTACTTTCAAAAATATAAATAAATAAATAAAATGACTAATAATACTAATGATGTCTAATAATAATAATAATAATAATAAAAAAGATTATTATTAAGCAAATACTTATTCATCATTCAATTAAAATAGTGAATGGTGATGTGATGTGGAGATTAAGACCAACTGACTATGCTAGTGCTTGGGGTGAATGGCCTTCGTTGAGGTCTTTCTGAAATCTCCTAACCATTTTTAAGAAAAATTTCGGGGAAAACCCCAAAAGCTCTTACCGTCTAGGACGACGAGCGTTATCGGTGCTCGAATTCTGTACCTCTCGTCTACTAACTTAGAAGAAAACCTTGATCGCAAGAGAAGCTTTAAATAATGCAAAATTTTAAAAAACAGTCATACAACTAATTTTTATTTTTATTTATTTTTTTATTCCTACTTATTATTATTATCATTATATTATGAAAGTGGAATTAGAATTAGCATTCTATAAGTTTTTCCTGTATACAAACTTTCCTATATTTCGGATTATTATTATAACAAACAAAATATTGTCCAAAAAAAAACAATAAATAAACAAATTTTTAACGTAGAATTTAAACATATGCATAATTGGGGTTAATAATAATCTCTTATTTATATAAGTAGTAATATATTCCTTAGTTTAAAAAGCAAAAATTCATTCTTTCTAAATGCGTAAGATTTTATAATGAAAGACTGAAGAACAGTTATAAATGCATAGTATTTCATATATGGTTATAAATTTTGCTTCTAGTATTGCATAATATGATAAAATGGGTAATTATCTATAAAAGGAAATTTAATTTTGATAAAATTTATCTTGCGTTCTTCAAGAATAATTTGAAGACAATTTTGTTACTTTCAATTAAAGTTTTAAAATTTTTATAATATCGGTTCGCCTGCATCTCTGTTACGAGTTTTCATTAACTTAAGTATTTTTAAATTCCATAAAATACCTTCTAATTCTGTTTATCCGTTACATCATAAATGTTAAGCCTTAAAAACATTTCTACATCATTGGAAAGTGCATAAAACGCATTAACATATAACTGGAAATGCACCTCCAGCAATTTTCTGTAAGGAATCCA
Source organism: Salticus scenicus (assembly GCA_963930645.1). Taxonomy (NCBI): domain Eukaryota; kingdom Metazoa; phylum Arthropoda; class Arachnida; order Araneae; family Salticidae; genus Salticus; species Salticus scenicus. Next base: position 182,301,129 of record OZ005656.1, on the reverse strand, counting down.
AATATTTTTGTATGTTCTGTAAATTAATAGTCAGTTATAATATCATTTCCCATAGAAAACACCTTTGATTGCATCCCAAAAATCTATACTGATTTTGTATGTTTAACTTACTATAAAAAGATGAAATGTGCATATAAGAAATACGTTTGTTCGACTGTTATATATCCTGATTATTCTGTGAATCTTTCTTTCGATATGAATTAGTTTTGCATACATGTTCGACTTTTCATAGATAGGAAACTATTTACATACTTGAAGGTCCTGGAGCACTTACAAGTATAGGGCCCTCTGCCACACTCTGTCATAAACTTATTATTATTATTATTATTATTATTATTAACGTAAACTTAAAATACAATAAAAATTTTAAATAACATGCAAATATTCCCCCCTCCCCTTCAAATTCCTTGTAGTACCAGATTGCTTAGCAAGATTGACGTTTTGAAATCTTGAAATTCGAACCAAAATGAAATCGAAAGTAAAAATCTTCCTTTGGAAAAATTTCACTTATTATTATTCATTTACTTATTTTATTTTACAACATTGCTAAAGAAAACAATACTGTAATAATTATCGCAAAAGTTCTAAGATTTGTTAAGAGCATATTTAATTTTAATATTTCCAAAAATTTGAAGAAATTAATAAATGTAACTGCTATCCTTCCTAAATAATTCTACCTCTCTCGTTTAAAGATGTTACAGAGATTTTTGTCTCCCAGAAAAACACGAGCATACCACACACAAATGTAAAATAAATAAAGAAAAAAGAAAAAAATTAGGTATTTTGTAGACAACTATAGATGATAATTAGAGACTTTGACTGAATACTTATAAACAAACGATTTTGAATTATAAACACCTTTAAACTTACGGTTAGAAAGTATCAAAAATACCGTCCATTACCTCTTTATAAATTGTATTAACAAAATAATTTTTTTTCTTGAATTATATTGTATGCTTTTATCACCATTATTATTATTTTTTTTTATTAATATAACAATTTTCACTTGTTTGTATTTAAATGTAGAGAATTTGGATTTGTATAATAAGTAAACTGCTATAAAATAATAGTTATCTTTAGAGAAAAATAATATATATATATATATATATATATATATATATATATATATATATTTGACTCTTAAGATATATTTTAAAATTTTTTAATATATATATATATATATATATATATATTTTAAAAAAAAAAAAGACATAGAAAGAACTTATGTAATCATTAATAAAAATTTCCATATTTATCTATCTGGAAAAACGAATTTTTATTTACTGAAAAAATTTTATAATTTACTTTTGCCTTATTAGCAAAATTTCTTATCATTATACAAACATACAATAGTAAATGCATTTACCTAATCTTAAACATTTATATAAATAATAAACACATAAAAGACGCAGCAATATACTCCTTGCAGAATGTTTTGAATTTAAAAACCTAACGGTTATTATTTAAAATCACTATATAAACTTTCTGAAGCAGAACTTAGCAATTTATCCAATGTATGCAAGTTGTCAAGCATATTCATTCGGAAATTCTGTCACAAGAAGATTTATTACCTCCAAAGGGATATCTTTCCATTTGTGTGACCTCAGAGACAATTAATTTAGGGCTGGTGAAAGCGGTTAGATTCTGAATGATACGACCAGTTTCGGTAATTAAGTTTTGGCATTTCACTTCTTTCTTGCTGAAATAATCAACAATTAGGCTTAAAAAGTGAAAACAAATACGCAATATTATTTTTTTTTTTTATGTTTTTTTTTTTTTTTTTTTTTTTTAAGAAATTATTTATATTACTAAATTATATTATTTTTATCATACGATATCCATCTAATTTTAATGATTATTTTTTATGTATGATGTATTAGAAAACAAGTAACAAGTAACAAAACAAGTAACTTTGAAAATTCCAAAAAATGAAAAATTATGCAAAATTAATGTCTCTGCGTCTTTCTCTCTTTTAAAATAAAAAAAATATTATATTATCTTACAGTCTTCCTAGACTGCATCTTTATTATCGTATGATGTACACATAATTTTTGATTAACAGTTTTGATAATAGGGTTTATTAGGAAATGTAAGTAACTTTGAAATTTCTATAAAATAAATAAATAAAAAAAAAAATGCAATATTTATGTTTTAAATTATTCTTATTTTGTTTTTAGAATGGAAAAAAAAAAAAAAAAAAAAAAAATGTATATTTATGTAACTAAACTACTTGATTATTATCATATGATGTATACATCTGATATATTTTATTAACAATTTTGATAAAATGTAATATTAGAAAATGCAAATACTTTTGAAAATTCTAAAAACTAAAAACATTGTGCATTATTAATTTTGTAAGTATTTATTACTTTCTTCTATATGTATAGGTATATAGAGAAAGTATTGGATTCATGAAAATTTTCAAACTCCAGTTTTCGATGGATTTACACGTTTTAGGTTGTCCTGTACACGATTCGACTGTTTTTAGAAAATGTCTGTCTGTGTGTGTGTATCACGAATTTTGTGGACGCTCTATCTCACGAACCAATGAACGAAATTTAACCAAACACGGTATTTAGTTGGGCCCTGACATAAACTGGTGCTGATTAGATTTGAGGATCATTCGCTCAACTGGTGGCGCTGTGATAGCCCTTTTTCTAAATTTTTAACATGGCAGTATAGGACAAAATTTCGTATAAATGTACGTAATGAGAGTTATTTTAATCGTGTGATTGTAAAATTAATATGAATTATTGATAATAGTAGTAGTTAACTAGGAAAAAATTTTGTACATGTGGGGGCATCGCTTCCCCCGCTGGGTGGGGGGGGGGGGAAGTAAAATTTCAACATGAGTATCTTTCGAAAGATCTCGTCAATACTTTTAAAACGAATGGTTGAACTGTGAACGAATGGTTGATCTGTGATAATTTAAAACAAAGTTATAGAATTTTTTTTTTTTTACTTTTAACGAAAAAAAAATCTCATTTCTTCTGATAATTGCAAAAAAATGACTTTCTTTCGGCATTTAGTGATATAATTCTGTCAGATAAAAATCATCTGTACTTATAATGAAAAATAATTTGATAATTTAATAAACAATTTGTATTGAATAAATTTTGTGTAAAATTATATAGAAGAAAGTCATGTGGTGGCCGCATCCTACTAGTTTTTATTTTTATTTTTATTATTATTTTCTTTTAGAATTGAAAAATTATATTTAAATAATTAAATAATGTTATTATTATCATATTGTACACACTTAATTTTTTATTAACAATTTTAACACACTGTATATTAGAGAACGTAAATAATTTTGAAAAATCTGAAAATGAAATATGGTGTATTAGAATATTTAAATATTTTTGAAAATTCTAAAATATAAAAAATATAAATATATAAAATAATATTAATGTTTTAAGTGTTTCTCTTCTTATTTTTAGAATTCATCAAAAATATTTGTGTAGCTAAATAATATGATTAATATCATATGATGTACACGTAATATTTGGTTGACAATTTTGATCGACGGTATATTAGAAACTGTAAGTAATGTTGAAAATTCTAAAAAATAAAATAAAATTAAATGCAGTATTAATATTTTACGTGGAAATTACTTTTAAAATAGAAAATTATTTATGTAAGTAAACTATATGATTTCTATCACACATATAATGTATACTTAATTTTTGATTAACAATTTTATTCATGGTATATTAGGAAATTTTGAAAATTCTAAAAATTTTTAAATTATCCAGTATTAATCTTAAAGGTTCACTTCTTACTTTTAGAATTAAAATATATGTATTTATGTAACTAAACTATGTGACTGTAGTCGTGTGATTTATACCTAACTTTTTATTGACAATTTTGATATATTGGTTCAAACTGTAACTGTGAACTTTTATTAGTTTCAGTATGTATTCACATGTTCTATACATTTAGCTGGTAGCTGGTAAGAAAGTCTTCCATTGTTACTTTCGTCTATATGTATATATAGAAGAAAGTATTGGATTCGTAAAAATTTTCGAACTCCAGTTTTTGATGGATTTACACGTTCTGGGATGTCCTGAACACGATTTGACTGTTTATAGAAAATGTCTGTCTGTCTGTGTGTGTGTGTCACAAATTTTGTGGGCGCTGTATCTTACGAAACAATGAACGAAATTTAACCAAACTTGGTATTTAGTTGGACCCTGACATAAACTGGTGCTTATTAGATTTGTGGAACAATTGCTCAACAGGTGGCGCTGTTATTGCATTTTTTCTAAATTTTTAGCATGGCAGTATAGGTCAAAAATTCGTATAAATGTACAAAATGAAAGTTATTTTAATCGTGTGATTGTAAAATTCATATAAATTATTGATAATAGTACTAGTTAACTAGGAAAAAAATTTTGTGCATGGGGGAGCATCGCTTCTCCCTGAGGAAAGTACACCCCCTCCTCCCCCCCCCCCCCCCGCGGGGGGAGTACATTTTCAATATGGGTATCTTTCGAAAGATCTCGTCAATACCTTTGAAACGAATGGTTGAACTATAGATCTGTGATGATTAAAAACAAAGTTATCTATTTTTTTTTTATCTTTTAACGAAAAAAACTTGGAAAATAATCATTTCTTCTGATTTGCAAAAAATTAACATCTTTTGGCTTTAGTGATAATATAATTCTGTCAGATAAAATCGTCTGCATTTATAATGGAAAATAATTTGATAATTTAATAAATAATTTGAATTGAATAAATTTTGTAAAAAATTATATAGAAGAAAGTCATGTGGTGGCCACATCATACTAGTTTTTTAATTATTTTCATATTTTCACATCATTTTACTTTTATTACTGTGGTTCGGGCATTAAAACTTGTGAATTTTCATCAGCATTATTCTCATAACTTTACAGAAAACTGGAAAGTTTAATTTCACAGTTCGTATAAAGCCCCACATGACGTTACAAACAAGCTAGCTCCTTTTTTTTTTTTCTTATTTTGATCATTTTTTATAAGTTTTCATAAATATGTTGTATATACACATATCATTTCATCAACAAAACATGTCTCTCTCCTCCACGCAGCTACACTCACTAGCACCAGCATCAGCAGCAGCAGCAGAGTTATATTACATAGTGTTAATTAGCTATTTGTCTGATAAACAGAAACAGTGAAATCTAAGAAATTTCTTTTATTATTCTAACATAAAAAAATTTATGTTAGATGTTAGAATTTTATGTTAGTGATGCCAGATTGGGGATTTCGTGCCCATTTTGGGGATTTTTGAGGCTTCTGGGGACAATTTTAGGGACCAAATGTTTGTGGGGATTTTTTTGAGATATTCTAAAATTTTTGGGGGCAAATCTGGGGAGTTCTTCAACTTTCTGTCAATATTGGCAACGTAATGATTTATCCCTACAACTAGAGACTTTCAATAGCTTTATTGTTATTTGGGGATTTTTTGTCAAAAATTGCTTTCATTTGGTGAAAAATCTGAGCTTAAATCATAGAAAAATCGGTTTGATTTTTTTAAAATTTATTTTTACTTTTTAGTAGAAATCAAGTTGGGGATTTTTTCGAAAAATTTGGGGAAATTTGAAGACCAGTTTGGGGAAGTAATTTTCGACCATCTGGTATCACTGCATAAAATTACCACTCCTTTCTTGCCAACATGATTTTTTACATAAAGGAATAAATAAAACACCTGAGTAATGAACTTTGCACCTATAACCGCAAAGCCAAAATCATGCTAAATGATTAACATGAATCGTGCACATACTTTATTCCTTTGGTGGCTATTTTGCAGCGTATATAAATGAAATTTCTTAGAACTGAGCTTGGCAAATCACCGAACGTATGCTTGTTACCTAACATATTCCTTCAAAACTTTTTGTCACAAGAAGATTTATTACGCCCAAAGGGATAACTTTCTATTTCTGTGACCCCAGAAAAAAATAATTTAATACTGGTGAAAATGGTTAAATTCAAATTATTCTACCAGTTTCAGTAATTAAGTTGTTAGGTTTTTGTCGCAAAAAATACTATAAATTTTTTTAAGAATGTGAGGCATATGTTTTTATTCTTATTTATTTATTTTGCAGGGATACAAAGTAGAATTCTCATGCTTTACTATCTATAAAGTCAAATTATTTGATACACTCTCAGAAATAATATACTCAATTTTGACGATTCAGACATCCTCGAGCTTAATTTCGTTGTTTTTGACAACCATTTCGTCAAGCGATCACGTGATTTTTGAGAAAACGTGAACTTTCAAATATTTGACGAAACTGTTTACTCATAATAGCATGCTAGCTTTCATTACCGCCATATTGTTTTTCTCCCTGTGTTGTTTCTACTTTACGTTACAATGACTTTTATTTGCCGGCCTGGTGGTTCGGTCGGAAGGCCGCTGCCTTCTGGATTCCCGGGTTCGAATCGCGGTGCGAGTATGGATGTTTGTGATGTCCTATGTCTACAAAATATTGTGTGGCCTGTTTCTGTGAATTTCTATAAAAATATGGATCGATTGAGACAAAAATCATTGTAAGTATAGGTCACACAGCAGTAAAATAAATGTGCAAATGATTTTTATTTGTTTGCTATGTTTTATTTATATTTTCATTAAATATAATTAGGATTTGCAACGAACTTGCAAGTAATTTTATAATTCTATAATTTGTATTTTATTCTGTATCTCGAAACTAGGATGCAAAAATGCATCTTTACTTTTGACGAAATTCATATGTTCAAACAAGTGACGAAAGTAATTTTCTGAATTGGACGAAATAAGAAGGAGAATTTTTTTTTTTTTTTTGGCGAAATTCGTATTCTCAAACAGATAACGAAACAACTTTCGTCAATTTGACGAAGCGTTCGCTCGGAGCATATCCCTAGAAACACTTTCGTGAAAAATGAAGAAATTTTCGTGAAATCTGAGTGCATCCATTTCTGAGAATGTATGCGGTTTAATGATGTTAAATTGTTTAAGATAGGAAAAAGAATAATTTGTATACGCTAAATTGTTTTGATGAAGTATAAGTACAACCTCTGACAATAAAGTTCGGTGAATGGAGACAGAACGGCCGATCTGGCGACACTGGCGAAACAAAACGCTGCACATGCGTAGCGGCAGGTGTTGACCATTTGCCCCTACCGTGGTTAACTTTAGCGTCGTTTGTGTTTCGTGTGGCCGTATCACACGGGAGCATATATACTCAACACAACATTATACGCAACATGTTCACTGAGGGTCGTAAAAAGTTGAGGAAGCTGAACGAACGAGAAACCGGTCAGCTGTCCGTAGAGTTTCCCCCGAATTGATAGCGTGATGTATTCCCTTCTCTAAAGGTATTCCAGGAAAAAATCCTGTTTATTCCTCCTATTGGTCAATTTTGATCAGCACACTCAACATACACAACTTTTTCTAAACGGTCTCGTAAAAGTTGATCATCCGAAAACTGGGTGTCCTTGAACAAAATCAGGCTAAGTATGTTGGGTATAATGCTGAGTTTAGTAAAATGCTGAACGAAAGTGTCCCGTGTGATATGGCCATAAAGACTTGTTTTACAAAGTGCTTGCTTATGGCCATATCACACGGGACACTTTCGTTCAGCATTTTACTAAACTCAGCATTATACCCAACATACTCAGCCTGATTTTGTTCAAGGACACCCAGTTTTCGGATGATCAACTTTTACGAGACCGTTTAGAAAAAGTTGTGTATGTTGAGTGTGCTGATCAAAATTGACCAATAGGAGGAATAAACAGGATTTTTCCCTGGAATACCTTTAGAGAAGGGAATACATCACGCTATCAATTCGGGGGAAACTCTACGGGCAGCTGACCGGTTTCTCGTTCGTTCAGCTTCCTCAACTTTTTACGACCCTCAGTGAACATGTTGCGTATAATGTTGTGTTGAGTATATATGCTCCCGTGCGATACGGCCATTAGTGCGTTGGTTCTTAACTGAGAACAGAAAAATGAAAAGCTCAATTTAAAGTTCTGTTTTAAGCTTGGCAAGACACTGAAAGAAACTCATGCGATGCGTACGTGTTTATGAAAATCAAGCACTGTCCCTGAAGTGTGTGTACGAGTGGTTTGCCCATTTTCGAGAAGGCCGGGAAAGTTGTTTTTGACAACTCCCATAGCTGAAGACCGGCAACCTCTGCCAGTGACAAAAACATTGAGAAAGTAAGGAAATTAATTATGAAAGATCGTCGATTAACTGTGCGCATTATAGCTGATGAATTGCAGATTAACCGTGAATCCGTGCGACAAATCGTTACCTATAATTTAGGGATGAAAAAAACGTGTTGTCGTCTTGTGCCACGTCACTTGACTGATGATCAGAAGCAGGCAAGTTTAGAGGGTGGTGCAAATTGAACATCCATCGTACTCGCCAGATCTCAATCCTCCAGACCTCTTCCTATTCCCACGACTCAAACTCGCTTTGAAAGGAAAGAGATTTCACGATATTCCTAACATCCAACGAAACGTGACGAGGCTTTTGAACATCATCCCAAAAGAAGACTTCTTGCAAAGTTTCCAGGACATGTATAGCAGATCTCAGCGGTGCATAGTTATGGGAGGTGACTATTTTGAAAGACAGTAAGGTAACTTTCGTTAATATTTCATCTACGTTAATGTTACAGGACTATTCACCGAACTTTATTGTCAGAGGTTCTATGTATGACCACTATGAGAAATGTTAATCGTATTACTAATGAGCGTGACACACTGTTAAAAATAAATGCTCAAAAATGTGTAAACGGACATACTCATTTCAAAATAAGTAGTTTTGTTTCAAAAGGGTCTGCCTCTTTTATGAAATATTGCGTGATATAAATTCATAGCTGTTCATTTTATAACTTATTATAAATATACTGAATAAAAAATAAAAATAAAAGTTTTTTAGAAGAATTTCTACATATTTAAACAGAAAGACTTCAAAAACAAGTTTTATTTCCTCAAAACTTCAGAATTATATTTCGTGGTATTTGTGTAATTGGTGTGCGGAAGAATACATAATTGAGAATTTATGTTTGAGAAATTGAGGTTCGCGATGGACGACGCTACATTTGAGCATGTCAATATATTCAATACATGGGACTTTCAGTACATGGGACTTTCAAATTTAAGTATATTTGTTTCGGCGCTATTTTGAGTACGTGATGAACTCAAAATTGACACAAATTTGCTTAGTTTTGACAAACATTATTTTCAGTTTATCTATAATTCTTTTATAGTGAGACATGAAAGAATTTATCTATATTTCGTTTTACAGAGGCTAATTATCTGAAGCGTATTAAATTACTTAAAGGAGAATTAAACTGATACATGTTTTAGAATTTTGCTACAATATACTACGTGCTATAACCTGTTTAGTTATTTTTCAGGGCTCAACATAAGAATTCGGACACATTACGATCAATTATGGCGCAAACTGAAAAGGTAAATAAGAAGAAGGAAGTATACTTAAATGCCTTATATGTTTTACCTTTTGTTTATCTACTAAATTAATTACTACTTCTGTTTCAAAATTATTTAAAAGTTTGAAAGCTATTAATGTTCAAAAAATTCAATGTAGGGTAAGTGCACCAGTGATTGACACTTTTAGAGTAATCTCTGATGTTTTTAATGTTCTAGTCATCAGAAAATATTTTTAGAAATCTTAAGTTAGTACATATGGTATGAAAGACATTCAGAACCACATATATATGTTAAAATATATACATTTGATAACAATTATATTTTTTTTATGAATTTTTATTTGACACCCACTCAATGTTCCAGTAATTGACACTGCCAGTTTTTCATTTTTTCAGTAAATGGCACCCTATGTTCCAGTGTTTGACACTGCTAGTTATTCATTTTACCAGTTATTAGCACCCTATGCTCCAGGGTTTAACATAAAATGTTAAAATTTTTATATGTAAAATATATGATTTTATTATTTTTCTTATTTATTAGTTATTTCGGGATAGATGTCAATTACTGGAGCATGCCAATCACTGGAGCACCTACCCTAGTCAACTTTATTTTTCTCTTTTTTTTTGGGGGGGGGGGGGACATTTATACAATTTGCAAAAACATAATTTTTTCTTGTTAATATAAAGTTAATCTACCATTCGCTTCTTGCCAGCACAATTTTTTAAATAACGCAGTAAAGGAAACGATACACATAAGGAATGAACATAACATCTAACACCAAAACTTATTATAGTTATATCTTTCATTTATTTATTTCGTGGCTGTTCTGGACCATACATATAAATATAATTTCTCAGAATTGAGCTTGGCAACTTACCCAGCGTATGTATATTGCTTAACATATTCTTTCAAAAATTTTGTCACAGAATGATTTATTACCTCCAAAGGGATATCTTCCTATCCGTATGACCTCTGAGACAATTAATTCAATGTTTGTTGAAGACGCTTACATTCGATTGAAATCGCCAGTTTCGGAAGTAAAATTTTTGATTTCATTACATTCTAATAGATGGTGAAATAACAAAAAAAAAAAAAAAAAAAAAAAAAGGAAATCACACTTAAACCTATTCTTAAATTGAAACTTCAACTTCTGTCAATACTTTCATAAAATTGTTTTCAGTAAAAAAAGACAAGAAAAGAAAAAACAGTAAAAACTTTTTTAAAATATCCGAACTGCTAGTTACAATACTGGATAAAATTATACAGAGTTTCATTAGAAAAATATAAGACAAAAGTAATGGACACTTATTTAAAAAGAATTCGCCAATTTATTTTTAAATCATAAATAAATATCAGAAAGTTATTTTATTTATTTATTTATTTTTATTAAAAAAAAAATGACAGATCTTTTTTCAGATTGATAAATAATATTATAATTCTTATAAAATATTAATTAATTTATAATATACGTAATGTAAATTAATAGATAAATGTAGATGTTTCTAATAACTTAAAAATGATTAATCATCCACTTTTATACTGATAAATAAACATTATACATATGTTTACATGGCTTTAAAATTATTTAAGCATAGAATCACTTTATTTTATTCTGATAGAATGATTTTAAAAGTATATTTAATTTTTGTTTTTATATTGGTTGATAAATATCATAATGTTACTTAAATTTTTCTTTGATTTGATTGACTTACCTACATATTTTCATAATAACTGGTAATTATTGCACAGATATTTATTTATGTGTTTGTTTTAATAAAAATAATAATAACAAATAAATATATTTACCGTTCGATTTTCATATTCAGAAATAAAAATAATCTGATATGTCACTCATACGACTTTCTCTTGCCCTGAAATTTAATGCTATATAAATACAGATTGGAGATTAATGGGTAAGATAACGAGGATTGTTATGTAAACCTATGTTAAAACAATTCAAATTAGGCTTAGGGATAGCTTTATTTAGCAAATAATTCTGTGTGTGGGAGGCTACCGCCCCCTCAACCCACGCTTCCTTATTGTACCTACATTTATATAAAATTCAAATCTGTTATTAAATTCAAAAGTTCATTTAAAATTATTTAGACACCTTTCACACGTAACATTCCTTGAATCTTACTAACATTCATCAAAGTTTTCTAGTAACAAACGTATTAACATCAAAATACAACATTTGGATCGCCTAAAATTATTTGTTTTTAATTACTCTAAGTGACACAGACAAAGGCGAAGCGTTGAAAACTTCACTTTGCTATTCAGGAAGCCTCAAAACGTCTAAATATACAAAAAAAAAAAAAAGCAATTAATCTTTAGCATAAAAAATACATTGTTAACCATATGCCCATGAGGAATAATTAATTTAAATTCCTCAGCAGCTTTCGTGGACATAGTAAAATATTATAGTAAAGCACTTCTACTAACAATAAAAAAAAAATTTGTCTTAAATATTGTCATCCCTGTATATCTTCTGAAGATTATGTACACACCACATGGTGCACATAAATATCATCCCATATTAATAACACACGGCACAACCTGAAATACACTTCCATCAATTTTCAACTATTGTCGCACTATAATCTAGTTCTTTTGTGTATAGCTTTGTAAACGAACAGTGAATGATTTATATATCATAATCTACGTGAAACTGTGAAACATGTTTCTAGGCATATAAAAAGTATATATTCGTTTCATTTGGCTTAGTGCAGTCTATAGATGTTAAATTCAACTTACCTGCAATTTCCCCCATAGACGTAATGTATTTGAATCCTTTTGGGTGTCCCTGTACACGAACTCTTTGTTTGATCTCAACGAAAAGTTTCGTGTAACATCCCTAAATGATACATATTTACAGTCGGCTGCAAAATTATTCGAGCACTAGCCAATAATTCCTATATTTAAAAAGTACACTTAAAACTCTTTTGCTAAGTAAATCCTTGTCGAATCATGTTCTTAGACTGAATAAGAACATGACTCAACAAGGATTTATTTAACAAAGCTGTATTAAGTGTACTTTTTTTTGGCAAGGATTATTGCTAGTGCTCGAATAATTTTGCAGCCGACTGTAGTATACCAAGTTGGGACTTTCTGCTGCTATTTGTTCCCGAGATATCCTGATAACAGTTACACAGACAGACAAACACACACATACACACAGACCAACCGCTAAAAATATGTTTTTCGGATTCAGGGAACCTCAAAACTTGTAAATATAACAACATCTCAATTTCGAAAATTTGGCCCAAAGACAATACTTTCTCTACCATATATTTAGGAAAGAGAAAGTAAAAAAAAAAATACACCAGGAAAATGTAGTAAAACTTTTCCTAAATGCATACACAGACTTTTTATATATGTTTGTAGATATATTGCGAACTTGTATAAATATTTAAATTCTTGAAGGATTTCAAATGCATACGAAAACTTCCAGAATGTATTTACAGAGTAACTTTTCCAAAAAGTTCCACATATAACAAAAACATTCCCCCTCCCGTTCTAAGCGTGATAAATAATAAGTATAAAGCTACTTTTCTCTGTTAACTCTCTCACCCAAACCAACCATCCCAAGCGGCTAACGTAAGCCAGGAAGATTAATGATATTTCGGTGGGACCCCTAGCCCCTCCTGTTATAAAAAAGAACGCAAAATAAAACTCAACACAAAGGCGAAAAAGGCAAAATAAAATAAAATAAAATATGGAGGTTAAAAAATATTTTGCTCCCGATATCAGATGATGAATGGTTAGTCTGTTGTAGATACCTGGATCTTTTACAATTCGTCAAGGCGGCCTTTTATTGTATGGAGCACTAATGGTTGTAAACACACCAGGTTGTTGTCAGTAGTTTTTAAGTGATCATAAATTTTAAGCAAAAAGCACTGAAAATGTACTTACATGGTGGTTGCACAGAAGTGGCAAATAGGTAAATATATAACACTGTAATATATTTCGCCGAAATTGATTTATTGTGTTTTCAGCTTCCGTATTCTTTTTGAAATTTATTACTAGCAACAAGTGAGTTGAAAATCAGAAATATACTGTTAGAAAAAGAATAAAACAATTAAGGGGTAACATGTTGGGTTTTGAAAAGTAAAAAAAAATATTATTGTAAAATATAGTAAATAAAAATTATGAAAATAAAACCATGGTTAATAAATTAAAGAGGAATTAAATACTCACGCTATAGTGAAAGATCAATCTCACTCACACCAATGATGAATTAATAGAACCAATGAAATGAAAGAAAAAAAAAAAGGGGGAGGGATTTTTCAATCACATACCTTTATTATTAAAGAGAAACCTTATTATTTTATAAAAAAAAAATTCATTAAAAAATTTGGAAAATTCAGTCGGTGGGTCATGGTTTCCGAAAACCCTTCAGAAAAGAGCTGGACACGGTTTCTCAAAAAATGTTGCACTGATCTTACTGAAATTTTGCACACCTCTTCAGAGTAAAATTGGCTAATGCTGGAGCCCAATAGCGGCCGAATGGTTCTGCGCTCAAAGCTGTTAGACGTGAGGTACTGGGTTTGATACAAGATCGCGCTCGTCGGCCTAGTCGTTCGGAGTTTTCCGTAATTTTATACCAAACTTGCGTAAATACGGGCTACACTGTTTTTAAAAAATGCAATTTTGTTGCCAGAAATTCTCTGTAAAAATTACAGAATTTTGTGAAAGTTACAGAAAAATACGTTTTGTCAACGTAATTTTTCCGTAATTTACGACTTTTTCTCAAATTACAGAGAATTCTGTAATTTTCACAGAGAATTTCTGGCAACAAAATTGCATTTTTTTTAACAGTGTAGGACTCCTTCCTTAGAAAGACTCCCACGGAAGGCACTCTCCCTCAGGCCTGGGTCCAAGTGCAGTCAATCGGCCTTCCTCCACAACACCGACTAGTACTTGAACGAAGGATTTTTCTTTTTTTTTAGATTATAACCAATTTTTCAAGGGGTAAAATATATGGGGTAAAATTAATACCAAAAATTGTACTAATTTTGCACACAACACTCAATTCAAATTTTCTTTCTTTCTTTCTTTCTTTTTTTTTTTTTTTTTTTTTGTTTGCTTATAAATTTTTCGTTCAATCACCAGTGAATTCTACTTTGAAGAAATGTGCAAAATTTCATTAAAATCGGTGCACTAATTTTCGAGAAATCGTGGCCACCACTTTTCTGGATGGCCTCTGGAAATTAGGATCCACCGGCTGAATTTTGTAATTTTTCAATAAAAATATTATAAAATATTGTTTAGATGTTGTTTTTTACATACTAAAAATTTTAAATAAAAAAAAATTATTTATTGTATTAAAAAAAAAAAAAAAAAAAAGTAAAGAAAAAAAGAAAAAAAATATATGCATTTTTTTTTTTTTTTTTTTAAGCCCATGTAACATGTAACCACTTACATTCGGAAAACATTAAGTATAATCTGTATAATATTTTTCTAACGTGGAGAAGATATGATTAAATTTTGTCAGAACGCTATAATAGTGACGTAAGGTGTTATCTGACACATAATCCCAAATCAGATTCACTAAATCATTAATTCGACTGTGAGAACTGAGAGATTCGACATTTCTTCGGCAACAAAAATTTAATCTAATGCATTTAAATGCGCGTTTTCTTAAAAAAAAAAAAAAAAAAAAAAAAGTTTTACTTTTTTGAACTGTAGCATACATTCAAAATCTTGTATTTAGAATTATATATGGAAGAATTTAAAGTCAGTTAAAGACTAGTATTTTATCGTTGTTCATTTGCCAGGATGGTGATGGTGCCATCTATTGATCGAACTCAAAATCATCATATTAAGATACAATTTTAATATAACAAAAATTTAATTTAATTCTACGAATTTTTAACTTAGTAGCAGAAAAAATTATTTTCTAAAATTGAATTTATAATACAAATATGAAAGATTTAAATCTCTTTTAAAAGGATAAGATCTGAATTTTTCCAGTGGGTGATTTTATTTGTGAGATTTTTCTTAAATCATATAGTTATGTAGGTACTCTCACACTGATGTTCTTCGTGGGAAAAGCTAGTAAATAAATATTTTTTTGAAACATGTTCATCAAATTCAAAAGAAAAAAAATGCAGAATAAATAATGAACAGAATATATATATATATATATATATATATTGATCGGGGCGTGAGATGATATAAATTGCTATGATTAGCAATATCGTTTTACGAAATCGTTGCAGCTTTCTCTGCTTTATGGAGTATGCGCCCCTTGAAAAGTATGCTTCTAATTTTAAGCATTTATATCCAATTGATTATGTGGTTTATTATCTTTTTTCTCTTTCACAAGTTTAATGGTCCTTTTTTATTATTCTTCAGGTCGGCGTAAGTATTTTAAGTTAATATGGTAACTCATTGGTTCCTTATCTATATCGCAACTTTTTGTGTCATTCTTTCCTCTATGTTAAATTCAGTTCTATATTTTAGTGTGCTGTTATTGTTTTAGTTCTATTAATTGCTAAATTTTAAGATTAAATTTTATTACGTTATCTATTATTTATATATATATATATATCTTAATATATATAAATCTCGTGTCACAATGTTTGTCCTCAATGGACTCCTAAACCACTTAACCGATTATAATAAAATTCGCACACCATGTGCAGTTCGATCCAACTTGAGAGATAGGATAGTTTAAATCTCAAATTATAGTCGCAATTTTAATTTATTGCTAATTATTTGTCTGTTATTATTTGACAGTCACAATTATCTGTTAACTCCAAATGATTCTAACAGATGTCGATACCTTTCGACTGGGTTGAAATGAAAGCTGAAATATATTTGGTGCTGCCATCTACACAAAGAATCTTCAACTTTTTAACCTATTAATAAATTTCGTATAATTCAATTATTTCCACTTTTTAAATTTTTGGTGTTAGCATAGCCGGCCACGTGTTACTTAGACTGAAGTGTAAATTGAATTCATATTATAATGAAGATAATACAGTGAAATTAATCCTGTTTTTTACTTATTTGTGCTTCATTGATCAAAACTTTATAATTTAATCTGTATATATATATAAATTACGTGTCACGATGTTTGTCCGGGGTAAACTCCTAAACTAAGGAACTGATTTTGATGAAATTTTGCACACTGTGTGCAGTTTGATCCAACTTGAGAGATAGGATAGTTTTTATCTCAATTTATTGTCACAATATTGTTTTATTGCAATTATTTGTTAATTATAGACCTTTATTAAAGTTGCTCCAAAATATCTGTGAGTTCCATTAATTTAATTGTTGCCAAAAAAAAAAAAAAAAAAAAAAAAATACGAGTTCATTTTCTTTCGACATAAAAATAAATACATTTAAATCAAACGTGAACGTTAAAAAATTATAAAAAGTTAAATTATGCATCTCACGAAAATTGACGTCATAATCAATTTAAAGATTTTATACACATTGATAAAGTGCTAATGTAGTTCTATCATAGATATAGTAATATATATAGATCTCTCATCCCCATGTTATCGTAGAAAGATTTTTGATGCCGAAAAAAGATAAAAAATAAAAGCTTTGGAAACAGCCATTAAGTGGTATTGAAAAAAAAAAAAAAGAAAAAGAAAAGAAAGAAAGAAAGATGAATTTGAAACTGTATCTGGAGTCTTCCATTCCCCTTTAGCAAATAAATTATTCATAAATTTTATTTGCTAAAATATTAGTATGTATTCCCGTGTGTATTCAGTCGGGGAAAGACGGCCATATTTTGGTAAAAACGTCGTCTTTTCCCAAATGAAAAGGAATAACTTTTTTCTCCCCAATGATCACTCTATTCTATATATGCTATACTATATCTATGAGTTCTATACGCAAGCGAAGTGTGACTCACTGACCGTCTGTGCAGCCAAGAAAAAGATTTCCTATGTTAATTGCCCACTGGATTTTTTGTAAGAAATTATTAAAAATCGAGGAAATTTATTTCCCGATTTTAATCCTTATATTTGGGTATAGATATGTATTAGTTATCGCGGGTGTTAGATTGAATTATTTTGCTGTCAAATTGACAAAATTTTAATTTTAAATTTTTAAACTCTGTCGCCCTTGGCTTTTTATTATTATTATTATTATTATTTGGCGATCAAAAGCGTAACACGAAAATATACATGCCAGATGTATGCATTGTACGAAATGTAATATGTATTATTCATTGTACGTATGTATGACATGTAATATGTATTGTACGAAATATTGTTTCATATTATTCATTACTCTTTTAATATAAGTTGTTAAAATAACCATGATTTTTGAAAGGAATTAAATATTTTCGCCAGATAATTTGGCGATATTCTTTTTTTTTCGCCAAGGATGACAGAAATGAAATCTATTCCGCTGCAAAATATTAGTATCTTACATCAGATATTTTATTTAGACATTTGAAAACAAATTTGACTTCAAACTATGATAGAATATTTATCATTTTCCTTTTAATTTGTATATTATTAGTATATTAAAATTTAAAAGCATGGTATATAAAAAGTTTTTTTTTTTTTTAAATCTTATAATTATTCTTATCTTAATCCTCAATGTTTCCCATCTTTATTGACTTGAATTTACTATTAAAATTTTAACATACTCAAAAACTTCTCATCACTTCGTTAAAATACACTAAACTTTTCCAAAATCTTTTTGTATTTAAAATGATACATGTATTTACTTTAAATGTCCAATATTTCATAAGATTTCCAATTTTAAAGTTTTAAAATATTTATCAAATTTACTTATTTTTCTGGTTTAGCCTTATTGTTTTCCCTTTTATAACTACAGCTGTTGCCCTCTTTAAAATATTTAAAATGATGAGGTCATTTAATAGTAAAATTATCCATTATAGCATATATTATATTTCACTCCTCCATAAAAATTGATTTTAAAATCGTCTGTTTCTTTTATACTTTTATTTTAATAGAATTTTAATAGAATTTAATTTATATATTAGTCATTTTAGCAATTTTATCCAAAGTAGCATTAGAAATAATATATATCACTTCTCCATTAAAATTTATAGGACCCTACAATAAAATTAATTTGTGCTTAATATCAACACTACAAAAATTTTTATCAATCGCTTCCAAATTTTGACCTAAGTTTCAAATCTCAGCCCTGTGGGTTTTTACATCGGCTACAACGTTTTCGTCTTTGTTCGTAAATAATAATTTGACTGTACTAAATAGTTTACAGCCGTATAATTCAACGTATAACTTAGTCACAGCAACGCGTGGCCGGGTCTGCTAGTATATATATATATCATAGTATAGAGCAGCGCTTCTCAAAGGGTATACCAAGGCGCACTATAATGCCCCCTAGAAGGTTTCCAGGTATGCCCTGTGGTATTTCAGAGAAATATGTGTCACAGATATTAAAATAAATATAGTAACTCTATTCCATTTTATTACTGATATATAGCTTTCGTTTTGTCAATGCATCATTGATTTGTCAGTTAATAGCCGATTTTTTATTTATTTATTTATTCCTGTTATAATATATTGCTTTATCCCAAAAATGAATAAATAAGAGTAAAAATGCATAGATTTCTCAACATGAAGCAGTATATTTAAAAATTTTTTTTTTTTTGGATATACCTTTTTTTTTTTTTTTTTCACAGATCATATGAAACTGGCATTCATTATTTATGTGCCCAAAAAAAGTTTTCTATGAAATACAGTATGATATTAGCAGTAATATTTACAGAGCCATACAAAAATATTCAGATGTATTAAGGATTATAACTGAAAATTGGTAAAATTGCATTTTCATTTTCTATTTTATTATGCGATTTTAACTTTTACTAACAACGTTTAAGAGTGATTATGATTTGATTTAGCCCATTTGTCCGTTTGATTATCTGTCCGTACTCCTTTCCCAGAACAACAATTATTTTTAAGAATGTTGCCATTCAAGGGTTCTATTTCACAAATAAATAATTTCAGAAATAATTCCTTGTAGCAAACAATAACTGTTCGTATTTTCGAGGCTAATTAATAAATATAGTAATTAAAATATTAAAACTTATTATTATAAAATTGATTCATTTAAATGTAGTCACCCGCGACGTGGACAAAGCCAGCGAGTTTAAGTAAAAATATTACGCTAATCCCTTTTTAACTTATAACCAGCAACATAACTTTCATGAAAGTCGCACAATAAATTTTATTAAGCTTTTATCGATCAAGTAATTTCTAAGACTAAAAAAACTAGTTTAGACTAGTTTACCTTTCAATAAATTACCATAAAAAAGAAGCAAACGTTGGAAATTTTAATAAGGTTAAGGCTGTTCTAATTTTGAATTGAAGTTGACTAAATTTTTGCACGCTTCTAAAATTAGTATAATTATTGTTATTGCTAGTTTACCTTTGCTCGCCTACAGCGATCGGCATTTCCGATATTTCTAAATCTATTACATTTTTCCTGTTTAGGTCTCAAGTTAGTTTAAATTATTTTACATTGTTTTACGTGATAGTGTTTTAAAACAAATGAAATCACCCTTTACGTCATAACATCTAACATCATGCTGTTTTTAAGTTCAAAAAGCTTAAAATAATTAAAATAACATCATAATCCTTTAATTCATCTATATATTACGAAATTATCGTTTAAATACATTTTGAGGCCGCTGTCGTTGCACATACAGAGAATTAGATCCGCTAAGAAAAGTAAAAGAATAATTTGACAAAGTATAAATTAGACACGATATACAGAAATCAAAATAACCAAAATAGTAAATATCTGATGAAATTACTACATTATTTTTTACTAAATTATTTTAATAGCATATGCACAAGCTTTAACAAAATTTAATTTACATATTTTATTAGCCAAATACATTGAACTATTTATATAATAACCCCAAGTAAATTTCGTAAAAATTAAAAAAATTATCGTCGAAAGTATAAACTTAATTTCAGTTTCCTCTCTTCGAAAGTAATAAATAAATAAATAAATAAAAAATAAGGATTTTTATTCATTTTTATTTTTATTAAAAAAAAAAAAACTTTTTTTCTTCAATTAAAATAAAAATTTGGATAAAAATCCCTACTTATTATTATTATTATTATTATTATTATTTTATTTATTTATTTTTATTTTATTTTATTTATTTATTTTAATTAATTATTTTATTTTATTTTATTTATTTATTAATTTATTTTTTGAAAGAGAGAGAGAGAGAGAAACTGAAAAACTGAAACTCAGTCTATTTTTTAAAGTTGCCATCTACTCTCTTTAAAACGTTCGTAATTATAAATTAAATTAATCCATCATTTCAAGGAATTGCTTTATAATCAACTTGAAAATTAGGATTCTAATTAAATTCTAAGATTAAAAATAAATAATTAATAAAAAAGATTTATGTTTACTTTTTAAGTATTATTTTAAGAACTTTATTTTTCAAAAATATTTTAGACTAGCAGGCTACGCCCGCTTCGCTGGTCACTATATTTAAATGAATTTTCGAAAGAATTGAATTAATATTTATTTTTTTACACCACATTAGAGACAGAAACTTAAGGGAAAAAAATGAAGAATAAAAAAGAAACTGAAATGAATCCAAACCTTGCTTCGGGTACCCGCTGTCTACGGCAGCTTTTTTCCCGCCCGCACTGCATCAGGTCTAGGTTTCCCATGCCTGCAGAAAGATCTTTCCCGGGCACTTCAATCTGGATATTTTTCGACGACAGGGGGGATCTGCTACTATTTAAGAACTGCGATTTTAAAGATGACTGTATCTCAGCATCTATTAAATATTTTAGTTTTGAACCATGTATTTTATAGCCCATGCTATTTGCACTATATTACGATTTGATTATGACCAATGTAATAAAATAAAATAAAATAAAAAGTAGATTAATATGAATATGTGTGTATATATATATATATATATATATATATATATATATATATATATGAAGAAATAAATTTTAATCATTTTAATCCTTTTTACTAATATACTACCACTTTTCCCGATAAATACTGTAAATAAAAAAAAAAATTAATGAATAAAAGTTTTTTCTTTTAAAGGAGTTAATTAAAAAATGAAAAATAAGAAGTTGTTCTACTATAAAAAATTAAACATATCTGTTATAAATACGTTTTTAAATTTAAAACTAATTATACTTAATTTTTTCTACTGCATTACGATTTTATTTTCAATAAATATAACAAATAAATTAAAAAAAAAAAAAAAAAGAAAGAAATCGCCTTCAAATGAATGTATTAAATAAAAATAAGTTGCGTAATAGCCGTTGCTAAGATACGCAGACAATTGAAGCAAAAGAATAAATCTATGAAAATTAAACAAAGAAGCCAATATTTAAAATCGGAAAAACATTAATTTAAAAAATTCAAATTCGAAATTTGAAAAAATCTCGATGAGGTGCACTCCTGCAGGGTCCCAGGTACCTATATCCCAAAATCTAAAAATTTAAAATATGTAATTTTTCTACTATATGTGTATAACTATTTGATTTCAATAAATATAATAAAAAAGATTTCTTCCTCAAATGAATTTATATAAATAAATAGTTTAATAGCCGTTGCTAAGATACGCAGACTTTTGAAACGAAAGATATTTCTGAAAAAGGAAACATTGAAGCCAATTTTTAAAATCGAAAAAACATTAATTTAAAAAATTCAAATTCGAAAAAATCTCGATGAGGGGCACACCTGCAGGGCCCCAGGTACCTATATGCCAAATTTGGAAGCTCTGTGATCAGTAGTGTGAGCGCCAGAGCGCAGATACACACACAGACATACAGACACTTCTCTTTATTTATATAGATACGTTTGATACTTCCTTTTCATTATTTAATAATCCTAAAAATATTCACAAAACTTCATGGATATTAAAATCGAAACAAACAAATAATAAAAAAATAATCTAAAAAGTTTTAAGATAATCTTAAAATGATCCAAACTGAAATTTAAAACATTTAAATGCAAATTTATATATTGAAACGAGACACATGAAGCACATATTAGAACTTTAGATATTCTCGTTGGAATTTCTGTAAAATGTGTATACAAATACGCTAAATGTCTTGAAGCAGTAATCTTTATAAAATCCTATAATTTTGTAATAATAATAATAATAATAATAATAAATTCTACTTACATTCTTTGTAAACAGAATTTAATTTAATGTATCCTTCCATATAAAGGCAAGCAGTAACTGTATTTAATTTCCTAGCGTCCGTCGGTTACTGTTACGATATTCATTTCTTAAAATTACTTTGGTATAGCTTTAGCATAGGAGCCCTTTGGCGATTTTACCATGTTTTTATTCACTTCGATTCTTGTTTGTTTGTTTATGTGTTTGTCAGGGACAAATCTTGCAATCGATTTTTAACTAACTTCCCGACTAGCTAGATATTTGAAATTTTCAGGACAGCTCACAACACGGTGACAATACATTTTTCTAATAATTTTAGCCAACTATTTCAGGTCCCACTGCCTTCGGCAGCGCTTATATTATTCGACAGAAAATTTATTTAACTAACTTCCCGACTAGCTAGACATTTGAAACTTTCAGAATAGTTCAGAACACGGTGAAAATGCATTTTTTTAAATACCTTTAGCCAACTGTTTCGGGTTCCTGCTGCCTTCGGCAGCGTTACCAGTACAAAGCTTGCAATCGATTTTTCACTAACTTCCCGACTAGCTAGATATTTGAAACTTTCCGGATAGCTCAGAACACGGTGGCAATACATTTTTTTTTTTTTTTTTTTAGTCAACTGTTTCAGGTCTAGACATTTGAAACTTTCGGAATAGTTCAGAATACGGTGAAAATGCTTTTTAAAAATATTTTTATCCAATTGCTTCGGGACCCTGCTGCCTTCGGCAGCGTTTCCAGTACAAAGCTTGCAATCAACTTTTAACTAACTTCCCGGCTAGATAGCCATTTGAAACTTTTATAATAGCTCAAAAGACGATAGCAAGGAATTTTTTTAATACTTTTATCCAATTGCTGGGGTTCCGGCTGCCTTCAGTATCGTTTATATGATTCAACAGAAAATTTAAAAACATGGTTTATAAAATTTTTTCATCTTATAATTATTTATATTTCACTTGTCATTTTGGCGATGAATTAAAATGGGTATCGCTTTTGCGAAGTAAACATTTTGACGAGAAACAATCGAGCTACTTCGGTGCCAAATTTCAAATTTTGCCAAGTTTTAGCGCGATTTTTCTCAATTTTATTTTTAATATTTCTTAACTTAAAGATAGGGATGGGGGAAGGGGGGAGGGCATTTTTTAATCGGTCTAAATATGCAAAATGTCTCCAGGTAAAATATTATCCGTTTTCTGTTCCGTTTATTAGAAAGAAAATGTCTAAAGTTGTTTTTCGTATATCATTGACACTATAAATTTTACATTAAATTATCCAGTACCATTATATTTCATTCGCTACACACACTTTTTATTTTCTAAATTAAATATTATCTAAATCTTAATAATAATAATAATAATAATAATCAGGGTGCAATAAAAGAAGTAATATACAATAAACGGCGATAACACAAAATCGCTGTCTGAAAGAAAGAGTCCTGTCGTACTTAAAAAAAAAAAAAAAAAAAAAACGATAAATATTTTGTCAGCCAATTTTTCATTAAGGAAATTCAATCAAAAAATCAATTTTAATGTTTGAACGGTGAGTAATTCTTCCTAGAAAAAAGTATTTTTAGCGATTATTTCTTTGAAAAACAAATTCATCGATTATTATTTTAGATTCTTTCTTTTCTTTGTTTCTTTTTTTTTTTTTTTTTTTAAGAAATATTGAAACAAAAAGAAAAAAAAAAATTGATTGGAAAGATAAACAATGTTTTATTCAGTTAAGCAATATTATTTAGTAAGTAATGGAAACGCAGTTATATAAAATTTATCAACTGGTGATATTTTGCAAACACACACACACACACAAAAAAAAAAAATAGAGAGAAATATATATATATATATATATATATATATATATATATATGTGTGTGTGTGTGTGTGTGTGTTCGTTTTGGCAACCGCCCGGACTTTTATCTACTTATTCGATTTGGATTTGATTTACATGTGGCCATCACCTTTCACGAACACCAATTTTCATTATGGATAAGTTATTTTATAAGCTGATTTTCTTTTATCTTTCTATTTTTTTTTTTTTTTTTTTTTTTGCAAGATTGAAACTAGTGTTGTATATTGCTGAAATAGCTATACAATATTCAGAAATCTTGCATTCCATGTTGACAGTACTGCTAGTTTCCTGATGAGATCTGTACTGGGTTTCACATTTTAACTCTATTTTTCCTTCATGCATTCCTTTTTATTTCAATAGTATTTTGGGTTAATTTCTTTCAATTTTTATCTTGTGTTGCATGAATTTACTGGATTAATGGATTATGAAAACTATCTCATAGTTTAGGCTTAAGTGATATATACGTCATTACTCTTCTGCGTAAGTACTTTAACATGTTTTTACTAATCAGTGAATTTTAATTAAAGGTAATTGTGACAATAAATTTATACGTAATACATCTAACTTTTAATTTCATTGTTGGTATTTTCATCTTTCTCTCATTTGCTGAGTATTGTAAAGGAATTAAATTATTTATTATATATATATATATTTTTTTTTTCGAAATTAACGAAAAATTAGGAATACTAAGCACTTTTCGAAAGAAAATTATAGTACAGTAAAACCTCTCTAAGTTGGACACCTACGGTTCCAAGAAAAAGTGTCCAACTTAGAGAGGTGTCCAACTTATAGGGGTTAGACATAATGTTAATGGATACATTCCGTTCCGAGAAAAAGCGTCCAACTTAGAGGGGTGTCCAACTTGAGAGGTTTCACTGTAACATGCAAATTTCTTGATGGAAAATGAAACAGCAGTGCGAATGGAAAACAGTTAAAATTTTACACTTATTCATAATCAATTTTTCTATCATAGTTATCAGGTTTTCTTCAACCATGAATAAAAACTTTGTAAATAAATATTTTAAAATGCGCAAACAGCATGGCACACAAAAAGGTCTCAATTTTCGTCCGTCAACAGAAGTTTTTCCGCATTTTTTACAACAATTTTTTCTATCATAAATACAATAAAAGTAAAATTCACGTGTCTTTCAAGTAACTGACATAAAACGTCGTGTAAATGAAAATACGTATATCCAAAGTTTTAATAAACAAAATTGGTCCTTACAAATTTAACTCTATACGAATACAATATTATAGTATAATAATTTTAGTGTTCCTTAAGATAATGTAAGTTTATTTTTCATAGTAACATTTGTGTACAAAATAATAAATAAATTTTATTATAAAACATTTACACTGCGAAAAAATTCTGTGACTGACATTTAGAAACTAAATTGTGCATCTCTTAAAAATTTCAGTTCAAACTTGAACCACTATATGGAATAAAATAATAAGCAATATCATAATATGGTTTAACCTCACATTTTAGTTTTCTACTTCTTGCGACTGATTTTCAGTTGCGCCAAAACTTCGAGAAGTGTTTCGGCGTACATGCAATTGTAATTCCCTTTTATCCTGAGATTCCCTTTTATTCAGGACAAGCGCGCTGTAATAAATCACCGGCTGTAAGCCGTAGAGTGAAAATAAAATATGTGAATTAGAACGCGTGTGATTATGCCATTCAAAACCAATATTCATTACAAGAAAAAAAAAAAAGAGTTCTTTATTTAATTGATCACTAACCAGATGTTACTATAAGAAAGTTTATTGAAGTACAGTGTGTCTTAAAAGTTCCAGTACTGACGCTTATGTATTTTTTATTTACAATACAACAAACCTTAAAACGATTATTTTTATGCTAATGATAAAAGGCACATTTAAAATAACGGGGGAAAAAATACAGAACTTACTTTTATAATAAATGTTCAAAATGTCCACCCT
Source organism: Salticus scenicus (assembly GCA_963930645.1). NCBI lineage: Eukaryota > Metazoa > Arthropoda > Arachnida > Araneae > Salticidae > Salticus > Salticus scenicus. Next base: position 182,274,782 of record OZ005656.1, on the reverse strand, counting down.
TTTCTAGGAGGCAAAGCTGAACTTGTTTGCGCATGTGTTTAGAAACGCGTTTTAACATGTTGGGAGTGACTTCTTGTAGAGAAACCTGTACACACCTGCACAGAACCTGTATTACGAAATTGTCGAACGAGCTGATATAACATATTTTTACTCGGTATTGCATCATCTGGATATTTATATCGCCAAACATCTTTGCATCTTTCATACGATTTACATTCAAAATAAGCTTCAAACAGCGTAATTCTCTGAATGCGTGATAAACTCATTTCACTATGAAGAACAAAACAACATAAAACTTTATTCTCACATAACTTGAGCGAGAAAAGAAACAAACGATAAAAATTAAAGAATTGATGCAATAATAAGCAGACGATAAAATTTAATATTTAAAAAAAATCATGGACACAATGAGCTCTTTAAGTTGGAGTAATACTGGAACTTTTAGGACACACTGTATATCCTTTTAAGAAGATAGAAAAAATCTGTTATACAGTACAGGAAGTACGAATCAGTAAATTCTCTTTGAAAACAAACCAAGCTTAAATTAAAGAGCGTGGTCGAAAACATAGGGTAAAGTACAAATTTTGTGCAACAAACTCACCCATGGGTCAAGATAAGACCTCAGAAAATTTAGCCCCTTTTATCAAAATCAACAACACACACACTGGGTAAGAAAGCGTAGCACAGTGCCAGAGTACTAAACTTGAGACACGATGGTCTTCAGTACGATCGAATGTTAGTAATCAACAATTGCTTCGGTCGAATGTTGAATTTTTTATTTAAAACAAAATACCAATATTTGGTTCAACATGAAATTACCAAATCATGGCAAAAGGTTAAACCATCGGTTGGTTGCAGCTACCTCAGTAGCAAATTTTGGTTCAAACTAACACTAAATTTTTAACAGTGTGACTCTAGTAAAAACAGTTTCATGCCATTCTTTTAAGTTCTAGTTCCCTTTGCTAGCGAGTTCTAAAAACTCCTATTAGAATTCTAGAGCTTTTAAACTATATTATCGTGATCAATTTAAAAATCTCTGTAAATAAATACGAATACAAGAGGCAGGTTTTCACTATTATTTTTTTAGTTTATGACCCAATTCTAGATAATCAAGCAAGAATTTCTCACAAAATAAAGGATTCATAATATCCATAATATTGCTTCACCATCTAGAAAAGTAGAGACTAGAAATTCTGAATCATTTCGTCTATGCAAGTTATTTGTTTACCTTACATACACATAGCTCAGAAATCTATATTTCTAGTTTAGGGATTCAGAAAATGACTACTTATTCGTTTTAGATGAATGTAGTATATATATATTTTTTTTCTCATTGTATCAGAAATGAAAGAAGAATCATATATTGATTGCATATCTTAAGCACTAAATTTTACAGCTTAGTTTATACGTATACAATCTTGAGTTGGGTGCTAATATAATACACACTGCACTCATTAAATACCAATTAATAAATGAATTATGTTTATGCAGATAGGTATTTAATTAAAAACTAGTTGGCATAGATGGACTCTGCTCAGTTACCCATCATATATATGTTCTCATAACTTTCTAGTGTGAGATATATTATAATCATGTTAAGAGAAATGAATTTGACCAAACGCTTGGCACAGTGACAGAATGAAATCCCCGCCTAATAGGCTATCCACCGTTCACTTCGATATATTTATCTTATTCTAATGTATTAATTTATTTTAATAGGGTCAATTTCGTACTTTAGTCTTCATGCTACTATTTCCAGTGAAATAATCCTCAAAATTCATATTTATATGGAATATCGTCCAATTTCGCTATGTTGGTAAAATCTTAAATTACGAATAACTTACGAAATTTTCCTATTAGAATATTTGTAGTCAATCATGCTCAAACAAGTATCATAAACGTTATTTTGAAGTTGAATGATAAATTATCCTCAAAATGGATGTTTATGCTCAATTTTGTCCTATTCTGCCACGTTAAGCCAATCGTAAATTCCAAATAACTTAAAATTTTTTTTAAATTGGAAAATTCATAGTCTATGATATTCATGCTAGTATCTTAAATAATATTTCAAAATTGGTCTGACATCTTTACGAGGAAAATATCCCTCAAAATGAACCGTTTATGTGAAATTTTGCCCTATATTGCCATGTTAAGAAATTCGTAAATTTCCAATAACTTGCAAAACTTTCAAAGTAGCATTTTTTATAGTTAATGATGTTCATTCCGGCATCAAAACTGATATTTTAAAATTGGTCTGACATTTTTACAATAAAAAATTTCCATTCAATGTACGTTTAAGTGAAATTTTGCCCTATTCTCCCATGTTAAGAAAATCGTAAATTTCTAATAACTTACGAAGTTTTTTAATTCGAATGTTACAAATGAATAGAGTTCTTGCAAGTGTCGAAAGTAATATTTTAAAACTGATCTGACTTCTCTGCGACTATTTTTTCTTGAGATATCGTGTACATAGACTATCAAACTAACTAACGGACTAACAAACTAACAGACTACCCTACAGACAGACACCATACAAATTTTATCATTTTCGGATTCCTCACACCTGAAAGCGTATAAAAAAGACAAGAAACCGAGGTCGAAAATTTTCACGATTACCTGACTTCCCTATACCTTATAGTATAATGGGGAGCTAAAAAACTATAATAATCGTCTGGAATGGTGATTGTCTGTGTTTACGAAATACAACTTAATTAAGTCGATTGGATGATTTTTCAACAGTGTGACATAAAAATCTGATTTTCCCCACCACTTTATTTTTGGAGTATAATCTCTCCAAATATTGTTGCGATTAAATAAGAATAACATTACTCTAAAAAAATGTTTGGTTGAAAAAAAAAGAAAAAAAAAAAAGGCGGGACTAAAAATTTTACATTTCATAATGAGATGGTTGGCAGATATGCATATACCAATATTTACATCGTATAAACGAAGCAATTTTGTATTAAAATGAATAGAATTGAATTGGGACAACATTAAAACGACGTACGTAAAAGAAGTGTAAATGAGCGGAGACGGACAAACGGTGCTTTTTTGTACAATGTTTTACCTTTATCTTTTATGTATTTCAGTTTCATTGAACACGAATGCTATAGTAGCTACCAAGTGCTAAACTCTTTTGGATACCAGTATTTTTACTTTCTTCTATATAGATAGAAAGAGAAAGTATTGGATTCGGGAAAATTTCCGAACTTCAGTTTTCGGTGGATTTACATGTTTCGGGATATCCTGAAAACGATTTGACTGTTTTTAGAAAATGTCTGTCTGTGTGTCGGTATGTGCGTATTACAAATTCTGTGGGCGCGTTATCTCACGAACCAATGAACGAAATTTAACCAAACTTGATATTTAGCTGGACCCTAAAGATTTGGTGATCAATTGCTTAACAGGTAGCGCTCTGACCTTCCCCCCCTTTTTTTTTTTTAACATGGCAGAATTTCTTATAAATGTACATAATGTGAGCTATTTTTAACGTGTGATTGTAAAATCAATATGAACATTATGAACTGTTAATAATAGTAAACTAGAAAAAAAAAGTTTGTGTATGGAAGCATCGCTTCCCCCCTGGGGAAAGTACCCTTCCCCGGGGGCGTATCTCCGAAATGTTGGCGCATACAGGCGAACCTGGCGAATTTTTGTAGCTCGCGCCAAAACACTCTCTGCCGCAAAGCAACCCTTCTTTCCACTTCATTCACGACTCGTTAAGGATTCGATCAATCTTTTTTTTTTTTTTTTTTTCCCCAAGAGAATAAACTATAAAAATGTGCCAATGGAGTTTTAGTATCGTAATTCTTAAATAATATATTTAATGCAAAAATTTATTAGAAATCCTCCACCCTTTAAATTTAATTTAGCAAGATTAATGAAGAAATAAAATTGTAATATTCTAATTTTAAAGCTTTTAAAATTGTTCTTGAAATACATTTATTTATTTATTTATTTATTTTACTTTCTCTTACCAACATATATGGTAGAGAAAGTATTGTTTTGGGGGTCAAATTTTCAAAATTGAATTTTTGTTATATATACACGTTTTGAGGCTCCCTGAATCATAATTGTTAAAAATGTGTCAATGGAGTCTTTGTATCGTTATTTTTAGATAATATAATTTAATACCAAAATTTATTAGAAAACCCTTTAAATTTATTTTATCAAGATTAATGAAGAAGTATATTTGTAATATTATGATTTTAAAGCTTTTAAAATTATCTTTGAAATACATTTATTTTATTTTATTCTGTTTTATTATTATTTTTATTATTATTATTATTTACTTTCTCTTCGTCAAATAAAATTGTTTCTAAACCTATTTTAGATTATTTGAAAAGTACATTAAACTTTACATTCTTACGCTATTGATCTTAAGATTTAATGTGCAATCTGTCATTATAATATTGAAATGCAGGGTAAAAAAGAAAGTCGTGTGAGTGACACACCAGATTGTCATTATTATGATCATTATTTAGTTTATTTTACCCATATATTGTAAGAAAAGTTTTATTTTTTATTTAGATTTTCGAAATTGAGTTTTTGCTACATTTGCTTAAATATCCTGAAACAAAAAATTAGGTTTTAGCGGTTGACTGAATGTGTCTGTGTGTTTGTTATCACCATACCTCAAGAATAGATATTGGGACTCGGATGAAATATTAAGTAATTCGTGTACAGTGATTAAGAAAAGAATTCAAATTCATTAAGTCTATGTGTGAATTTTCTGGTAAATACAATTTAATGTTTTTGGATGAAACAAAAAAAAATAAATTGAACTTATATTTTATGTGCATGAAAGAATGTTTCGTATACAATGTAGAATGTATATCCTTTATTAGAAGTTTACACAGAACCCCACAAAAGAATTCAGATATATTCATACAATGGAATTGCTGAAAGGTCATTTCATGTCGTGCTATGCGTTTTAAATTCTGTGCTAAATTAGTACACTATATTGTGTTTGTAAAATATATAGTAAATATACAGGTCTACCCCAAATTAAATGAAAGCATTTCTTTTTATAAATAAAAATCAATGTAATAAATGCAATTAAAGTTTAATTAATTTAAAATTATTTTCTTATTCTAATTTACTTTATCTTATCCGTAAAAGGTCGCGAAAGTATTGTTTTCGGATCACGTTTTCGAAATTGAATTTTTGTTACATTTATATGTTTTGAGGTTTCCTGAATCCAAAAATTATGTTTTTAGTGGTTGGTTTATGTGACTTGTCTGTGTGTATTACAGATATTGAGTTTGTAAATGGTTGGTTGGTTGTAGGATTTAAGGCCGACTGACTCCTAAAGTGTCCTAGGCCTACAGGAGGAATGCCCTCCGTGGGGGTCTTTCTAAGGGGTCCTAGCCCGTATTTACGCGAGTTTCGGAGGAAACCACGGAAAACTCCGAACGGCTAGGTCGATGAGCGCGACCTGGGATCGAACCCGGCACCTCCCATCTACCAGCTTTGAGCGCAGAACCGCTCGGCCGCTGGTGGGCCTTGAGTTTGTAAAATGAGTGCATCAGTTTTTAAATATCACTTATGTCATTGATAAGGACAACATTGCTTTGGAACAATGTAAGTTGTAAACTTCACATGTTATTCAAAATTTACGTTTTCTTTTTAACATGGCAAAATAGAGCAAAATTACGTTTAAACGTCCATTATGCCAATATTTTGTCGTAAACATGTCAAATATTATTTTAAAATATATTTTTTAATACACTTCATTAAATATGAACATTTTAATTTGAAACTTTAGTAATTAAAAATTGTGTTTCCTTCATTTGACGAATTAGGCCAATACTTCCCACGAACTTGCAATATGGGGATCAGTTGTGTTGGAAATTAATGTACGAAAACAATCCTAATAAAATTAGTCATTTAATTACGATAAGTCAAATGTATCGAATCGGATAGAGGGTAGCATATGAGGTGCGGTGTTGAGTGTTCTATCATACTCATTCCTTTTAATATGAATACATTTCGCTCTCAATAGAAATTAGTAACAATAAATATAGGATGAAAATGGTTATGCGCATCATTATTACTTTGATTTGTGTGACATATTAAGTTAGATTGTTTATGATTACTGAAAAACAAATAGAATAGCATTAATAAAATGTTTTTATAACTTTGTATGTTAGGGTTGGGGGGGGGGGTAAAGAATGAGAAATGGACATGTCCGAGGAGGAAATTATACGTAGAAAATTTTATGAATTTCAACCATAAAATTTAACACGAAATATCTATTTTATTATGATTAAGATGCTCTTTAAAAATACATAATAGATAAATATAAGGTGATAATTTATGAAAATTCAAGCACTGCATCGTAAGAGAGATATTTTATAAAGTCGTACATTTTAAAAATTTAAATACAAAATGATAATAAAAGTAGTTGAAATGTAAAATGGCGTACTACTGATTTGGACTTATGAACATTTTTCATGCATTTTACTAAGAATTTGTAATTTGTTTGAACAATTTTTACAAACTTTTTGACCTTATACATGAAATCGGATCTCAATGCTAATATATTACCATTATTATTATCTACTTCTCTATTCGGATAACTATTTCTTAATTTCAAGATATGTTTCGTTTTGCGATTTAAATCCTACATTAATAATCAGAAGAAAAAAATAATAATAAAAAAAAAAAAAAAAAAGAAAGAAAGAAAAACGCCGGATGTTTATTTATACAGGTTAAGCGGCGTGAAGTTTCTCTTTGCACTTCCAGATTTGGCGAAAATCGCATTCCCTGGCGAAAAATTGTGAATTTGTTCTGCGTGCGCCAACAGTTCGGATATACGCTCCCCGGGGGATACAAATTTTCAATATGATTATCTTTCGGAAGATCTCGTCAGTACCTATAAAACGAATGGTTGAACCATAGATTTGTGATAATTTAAAACAAAGTTACTGAATTTTTTCATTTCTTAGTCCCCCCCCCCCCCCCCAAAAAAAAAAAAAAAAAAAAAAAAAAAAGAAACAGACAATCACTTTTTTTTTTTTTTTTTTTTTTTTTTATGTTGGCACAAAATTGACATTCTTCCGATATATTTAGTGTTATATAATTCTGTCTGATAAAAATCGTTTGCATTTATCACGTAAAATAATACTCATAAATAATAATTCAATAAATAATTTGTATTGCATGAGTTTGTGTAAAATTATAATAGAAAAAAATTCTTGTGGTGGGGTGGCCTCCACATACTAGTTTATTCAGCTTTTGTACAGTTAACTGCAAAAGCTTAATAAAATAAAGCGTATAAAAATTTTATCAACTCTTGTATTAATTTTCTATGAATAAATAAAGTGAAAATTTCTGTGGAAAAATACCGACATCCAAAAATCGTAATACCTGGCAACTATGCTTATACAATTTAACAAAAAAAAAAAAAAAAAAAAAAAAAAAAGTTTCTTTCGAATTCTTCACAAATTCTGTGAAACTTCCCAAAATATTACTACCATAACAATTAGCATCAATTTTTCCCATCTGTGAATAACAGATGAAAAATTTACTCGATTGCCTCCATTTAGTTTCCCCAATCGCCTAAATTTACTTTCCTCTCGAATATAATAAACCCTATGCGCATTACCCCTTTAATTTAGTCCCATTTGAAAAGAAGACTTTTCTCTGATTCTCCTATTCATTCATGATACCTTTTGTGCAGTCGAGCTTTGTGCCGTTTATAATCCTAGGATCTCGCACAGCTGGACCTTTAGGCAGCCTAAAGAGTTAAAAGGCAAATGAATGATTGTTGATTCTAACGCTGCTGGAGATTGCCTGACTTTTACACTAATAACTTTTACAATTCGTCGAAAATGAAAGTCAAATGAAAAAAAGTAAATATATAATTTACTTTTAGTATTTTCAAAATCAGATTATATGATTCGGCAGGTAATTTTTTTAAAAAACAAGTAAATGAGTAAAAAAGTAAAATTGAAAAAATAACTTGAATTCTCTGCTAAACATAATTTAATTTGAGGGGCAGGTAATTTTTTTAAAAAAGCAAGTAAATGAATAAAAACGTAAAATAGAAAAAATAACTTGGAATTCTCTGCTAAACATAATTTAATTTGACGTACTGAAGTAGGTTTCATATGAAAGCTTGTATTTCCATTTAATACTTATAAATTAAACTACACTGCTGTTTGTAAAAAATGCAACACCAAGAAGGAATGAGAATATCATAATGATATTTATTGGGCACATTCATTATAGTAAGAAGAACAATTGATTAAAATTTCAGAAAATTTAGAGTAACATGTACTGAGAAAACAGTACATAAAGCAGCGACCTCTGTGAGCAATAACAGCACTTATCTGTCTAGGCATTAAATCAAACAGCGATTGGATGACATGTACGGGTAAAGCACTTCATGAAGCTTCAACACGATGCCACAATTCATCGATCGTAGTTACTGGTGAGTGGTGGTGGTGGGGGGGGGGGGCAGTCGCATTTTCACTGGTGCGAGATCAGGAGAATGACCGTAGCAACGGTTGAACACATTATGTATTAAGGAAGGTCCGAACTATACTGACAACTTGCGGTCGTGCATTATCCTGCTTAAATGTGGCGCTGCGGAGGCCTTGAATATAGAGAGGAGGTGCGGGCGTTAACTCACCAGAAATTTAATGACCGCATTTCAGAGTGCCGGGAATGCGAACAAGAAGTAATCGAGACGTGTATCCAATGGGACCCCATACCGTCACAGCATGTGGTAAACAGTGTGACGATGTCAAATCCCAGCTGGCATTGTGCATTATTGACAATGCCGTTAAATACGGATAAGACAATCTTGATGCTGTCAACAGGATTGTGATTTGTCTGAAAGGCGACTTCACGCCCTCCCTGCGTCCAGGTTCGTCATTAATCACACATTAAAGGCGTCCGTATCAGTGATGCAGTTTTGAGGGTAATCAAAATTTTGGTAGCTGCATACTGGGTCACCACCTGGAGTGATGGTATGTGATACCATTGGATACACGTCTCGATCACCTCTTGTTTTGATTCCCGCCACTCTGAATACCAGCCATTACATTTCTGACGAGTTAAGGCCCTTCGAGTTAAGGCCCTTCGCTGTGCCCTAAATTCAAGGCCTATGAAACGCAATACTTAAGTAGGATAATCCACGACCGCAAGTTGTAAATATTGTCCGGATCATCCTTGATGCAGGATATGTTCGACTGTTGCTCTGGCCAGTGCGTTCTCCTGATCTTGCACCAATGAAAATGACTGTTTAATCGTTGAAAAGCGACTGGCCCCCACCATTCACCAGTAACTACGATCGATGAATTATGGCATCGTGTTGAAACTTCATGAAGTGCTTTACCCGTACATGTCATCCAATCGCTGTTTGATTCAATGCCTAGGCAGATAAGTGGAGTTATTATCACAGAGGTCGCTGCTTTATGTACTGTTTTCTCAGTACATATTACTCCAAATTTCCTGAAATTTTAATCAATTGTTTTTCTTACTATAATGTATGAGCCCAATAAATATCATTATGGTATTCGCATTTCTTCATGGTTTGCATTTTTTACAAACAGCAGTTTATATTAGATTGGTTCGATAAAATATAGATTCAGATACCAAATTTTACGGCTTTTGACACATTTTTTTACAGATTCGAAATCTTCAATTCAAATTAGGTTTTACCAGTCTGCATTTTTTCATGAATTCATGATCTTCAAAGTACTAAAACTTCAATATATATATATATATATATATATATAATAGATATCGTAATAAAATTTAATCTCAAAATAAAAAACTTAACTTTTTTTTTTTTTTTTTTTTTTCTATTTAGTAGAACATACTTCAAAGAAATGAAGATAGGTTTTGAAATTTATTAAGTAGTTTTCAGGGAAAAAATTAAAAAGTGCATGTCTAGGTAAAAATTTGGGGGAAAAAGAAAAAAAAAAACATCCTTTTTGTTATATTTTTTTTTAAATTATATTACAAAATCCATCCCTAATTCTTTTATGTACATTCCATTAAACATTTAAAAAAAAAAAAAAAAAAAAAAAAAAAAAATCAAGTTTTTTGTTAAATATTTGTAGAAGTTTTAGCAATTTGAAGATCATGAATTCATGAAAAAGTGCAAACTGAGAAAACGTAATTCAAAAGATTTCAAATCCATAAAATGTGCATAAAAAACCATAAGAAATCTTTCTTGAATATATATTTTATTGAACAAACCTAATGTAGTTTAATTTACAAATATTAAATGGAAATAGAAGCTTTTAAATGAAACCTACATCAGTGGCGCCAAGTCAAAGGTACCAAGTTCCCTTAAGTCGAAAGGCTATTATTATTATTATTATTATTATTTATTCAGGGTTGGATGATTACCAGTCGCGAGTATATATTTTGATGTGAAGATTGAAATTTTAGGCAGGGGAAACAATGTACAAAAATATTCAATTTATATATTTCCTCATGATGGTGTCGTGTGTAGAGGTCTGCACGGGTCGGGTTCGGGCCAAATTTTTCAATTTGCTCTCGGGCTTAAAATTTTTTTGACAGAGCCCGGGCCGGGCTCTGTCGGCCCGAATCTTCTTCTAGATCCCTCGTGAATCAACGAAAAAGGAAAATGATAAAATACTTTTTCAGTCATTTATTTTACATAATTTTACAGTCTGGTATGGCACATAAAATTTTATTTTGTTAAAAAATATCTGTAACTTCAATTTAATTGCCTATCAGTTTGTCTGTTCGTGATCTGATTTTCTACAAATATTTTAAACATGTCTCGAAATTAATATATTTTATTTAAAGTAATATTAGATGGTTTACTATTCAAATATGCTTGTCACTACTAGTTTGCGCTCTTGTACAAACAAAAGAAATTAGATACATACTGTGTATAAAGCTTTGTGTCCTATGGTCTGTAGAGTTTAGATGGTATGAAGGCTATAAAAATCCTTCAGCTGTAACTTTTCCTCTAAGGCTTCTTTTTCTTTTCTCCGGGGCACTGGATGAAAGTAGCATCATTTTTAGCATGTGCAAAAACATCTTTTTTATTGAATATGGTTGGATTAGCATTAAAGTTTTGTTCACCGGATCACGTGAAACATTCGGATACATTACGGTATATAAGAGGAAGTGGTTAAAAGTGTATTTTTAGTAATATTAACCATTTTAAATATCTTCCTATATTGTTTGAGGAATGCTAATATTTTCGATTTGACTTTTTGTCTGTCTTTGTGCCTTCTGTACGTCTGTAATAATGCAATACTGTTTATATATAAATATCTTGTAAACATTCAGCAGTTTTGTTAAAGAACATTCTAATGCTTAGTTACATAAAACTTCTTGCAAAACACATACTAAAAATCTTTTTTGTAGAAAGGTATGTTTTTTTTTTTTTTTTGTAATATTACATATTTTTGAATCAGGCTGGGCCGGGTCGGGCCTGAACACCTGTTAACTTCACCTTCTGAATCAATGTAAGTCGATCAGAAAAATGGACACAGGGAGAGGGGTCTTTACCAACACCCACTTGACACTAGTCGAGCCGGTGTTGTCTTTACACAGATATATTTATTTATTTAACAATAGTTTTATAAATGAAATATCTAATTTCACAATTACGGTATAAAAATTATTTTTTGCATACACACACAATATATATATATATGTGTGTGTGTGTGTGAAAACGTATTCATAATATATATACATATATATATGAGAGAAAGCATTAAACAGATTATTTTTATGTCGAATTTATATCGTGTAAACTGTACATGCACACCATATAATGCACGAAAAAAAAAAAAAAAAAAAAAAAAAAAAATCCATACAACACTGAAAATTTATATTAAGTAATTTTTCCTTATATATATTTCTTAATGAATCAGAAACATTTTGTGAGACCATGTTAATCAATCAATTACGCTAATCATATCTTATTTTACAGATATTAGTATTGGGCGTAAGGTCGATTGACTGCACTAGGTCCTAGGCCTGAAGGGGAGTGCCTTCAGTGGGGGACTTTCTATGGTGTCCTAGCCCACATTTACACAAGTTTTAAAGAAAACCACGGAAAACTCAGAAAGGCTAGGCCGAAGAGCGTGACCTGGGATCGAACCCGTCACCTCGCGTCTACCAGCTTACAGGACAGAACCTCTTGGCTGCTAGTGGGCCCTTATTATACAGGAAAAATTATTTTGTATACATGAAAAATATATATTAATTTCGTTACATCGTATTTAATATAAAGGTACCAAATTGGATTTTAAATATATACCTCATATAGATTATAAGGATTATTTTAATTAGTTCTTTTTTTAATAATCATTAATAGGAAACCTATTTTTTATATTTAAAACGGTTTTGAAAAATATTTTATTTCTATTAATGCACCAACAGGAATATTAAGCAATCTTAGCTAATTCAATAATTAAATTATTATCAATTAAAATATTTTATTAAATGAATTTTTAATTTTCTTTCTTTCTTTCTTTTTTTTTTTTTTTTTTTTTTTTTTTTAATAGACATTCTTAAAAAAAAAAAATTTCTTTTTATATTAAAAATCTTTTAGCATAAGCTTCAGCATTAAAGTGCCAAACAATAATATTCAAGCAATCACCTCATATTTTTTTTCTTTTATATTAAAAGGTATATTTTAATAATTAAATTAGTTTTTCTATTAGATCTTTTAAATTAAATGATTTTAATTGGCTCCTTATTTCTAAAAAAAATAAAACCTTTTTCTGTTTAAGAACATTTTGAAATAAAATTTTTATTTAAACACCCAAAACAATAGTATTAAGCAATCTCAACTAATTTAATTATTAAAAAAGTTTGTGTAAGTGTTAAAGCCGGTTGATAATGCGAGTGTCCTACGCGTGAAATGCTCTTCGGGGTGGGGGTGGGGGCCCTAGCCTGTACTTGTTCAAATTTCGAAAAAAACCATGGAAAATTCCAAACGGCTTGACCGACGAACGCGACTTAGGATCTAAACAGACACTTCCATTCTACTAGCATCGAGAACCGCTCGGCTACTTAAATAAACTAAATAAACATTTTAATTGAAAGTCCAAACAATAGTATTAAGCAATCACTCTTAATCCAATTGTTAAAAATTATATTTTTAATAAATAAATTATTTTTTTTCCCCTTAGAATGTTTCATTAAATGCTTTTTAACTAGGTTTTCTTTATAATCATTCATACACATATAAACTTTTAATATTAAAATTATTTTAAAACAGATTTTTTTTTAAAATTATTATTAAAACTCGAAGCAATAGTATTAAGTAATCTCAACTAATTTATTAGAAATATATTTTTTTATTAATTAAATTAGTTTTCTAAAATTTTTAGTTAGTTTTTTTTTTCTGTTTTTAATTTACTTTAATTTATTTATTTTATCTTTAATCATTCATAGAAAAAAATTTATTAAAAGTATTTTTCAATTAAAAGCTCAAATAGTTCTATTAAACAAAATAATTTAAGCATGGAAATTTTTCATTTTTGATAAATAAAGTAGCTTTTAATAATTTAATATTTATTTTTTCTTTAATCTTCCACAGGATATACATATATGACACAAATTAAAAGCATCCATATACATTTATTCACACATACAACGAGCAGTAATCATATAATAATAATAATAATAACATGAGACTTGGCGTTGGAAAATTAAAACCTGAATAAACTTTTACGTCAGTAACGCCAAAGAAAAATATTTGAGATGCACACAGCTGTTTTGGTAGCCTTAAGCGTACCGTCTTCAGTCCAAAAAGATTCTTTTTGCACTTTTCGTAGTAGTTTATTCGGCTTTTAGAGCAGTAATCATGTTTAAATCTTAGCAGAAATTTAAACGATCTTAAAATTAGAGATTGCCTAAAAGCTGTTCGATTTCTTCCGATATCAGTTTATCTTGACCGAAAGAGGGGGCTTACTCAATTAAAAAGGAGAATGAAAGACTTTCACAATCCGACTTTGACGGCTTTTAACAAAAGCAGTTAATTCCCTTGATCGATTAGGAAATGGTGACCGTGCTCTCTGGGACCCCCCCCCCCCATCTTCAAATGGGGAGAGAATGAGCTGCCAGGTGTAAGATGCGTTCACAAATAGTACTGTTCGGAAGTAGCACGTAACCCTCATGATATATTTTGTTTCTCCCAAATCCCAAATGCAACGAATTAAACACGACAGACTAAGTCCATTTCTTTCAGTTCTGATAGGAGATTCCCTGCTGATTCAGTGATTGGCCTTTAGATTTAGAACAAAATTGAATTAGAAACTTTTTTCTTGCATCTTCTGTATATTCAAAAGATTTCCTGATTCCGTTTTTACAGAAAAGTAGGGGGAAGGGGCATATATAAATTTGCATGACGAATATAATTCACGTTACAGGATTTTTAAGAGTTAAAAATGAAAAGAAAAAAAAAAATAAAAAATCAATAACTTGGTGTCGTATTATCGCAGATCTCAAGTTCAAACATAGCCTCCTAAACTAGATGCCTGTCGCGTTGCTCGTAAACTTGGCAACAGTTCAAGCGGTAGACAGCGCCACCTGGTACTGATTGCGCGACTTTTTTATTCAACAGCCACCAAAAATTTTTGAAAGTGGGATTTGATATACATAAAAGGCAAATAGGATCGAAGAATCTTCGATTACATATGTCATATATTACTTCTTAAAATTATTGGTGACAGTTGAATAAAAAAGTCGCGCAATCTGTACCGGGTGGGGCTGTCTACCGCTTGAACTGTTGCCAAGTTTACGAGCAACGCGATAGGCATCTAGTTAAGGAGACTATGGTTCAACCAGTCATTTTAAAGGTATTGTCGAGTACTTTTAAAAGATACCTATATTGAAATTTTCACTCCAAATGGGGAAGGGGGAGTGATGCAGCTATATACACAAAATTTTTTCCTGGCTGGCTATTATAATCATAAATACAACATTTCTGGATTTGACATTGAAAAGTTAAAAATAATTCTTATTATGTGCGATATTTTGTTCTATACTGCAATAACAAAAACTTTGAAAAAATGAGTTGACAACAACATCTATTGAGCAATTAATCCCCAGCGTAATCAACACCAATTTAAGTCAAAGTTAACTAAATACCAAATTTGATGAAATTCCCTGTAATGGTTCATGAGATACAGCATTCACAAAATTTTTAATACATGCAGACATAGATAGACATTTAAAAAAAAAAAATGGTTAAATCGTGTTCAGGACATCCCAAAACGTGTAAATCCATCGAAAATCGCAGTTCGAAAAAGTTTCACGTATCGAATACTGTCTTCTTACATATATAGAAAAAAAGTAATAAAAATCCAAATTGAAAACGAAAATAAATACGTAAATAAATAAACCTATGTATGACCTTGGTGGATGTCAGTTTTATTTCAGCAGATCCAATGAAATTAAAAATACCTTAATGGAAATAGAAAATTTGCTTAATATATTTTTTCAGTAACCATTAGTATTTTAAAATCTCCATACTTTTTTTTTTTTTTTTTTTTTTTTTTTTTACAAAACGTATGCATATGACTATGAAATAAAAAAGGGGAGGGTGAGTATAGCCCTACAAGTGGATTTACCGGGAAAAGAAAAAAGAAAAGAAAAATTGAATAAAAGAAACGCTTAATTAAAATTCCAGCAACAGCTTAGTACATTTCCTTTTCTTATTTTTCCTTCTCTTTCGAGAAACGCTGCTAAAACTTGAGTTAGCAACATTCAAACGCAAAAATAGTATATTTCCATTTTATTAAAAAATAATAGAAGAAAACAAAATGAATATAAAAAGCATGATTAAAAGAAGAAGAAAAAAAAGAAGAGGTTTATAATGGAAAGATTGGGAAAAAATTCCTAATTTGTATGCAAGTAATTACTTTTTTTTTTTTTTTTTTTTTACCTGAAACAGATTTCGGGAACGATTTTTACGAAGCCGCAATAAAAATGTGTTCACCTAAAATTAATTTTTCATTCTAATTTCTCTCCGCTTTTTCCCATTATCATCGCGTGAACTCAATTTGTTTCCCGAAAAACGTCATCGGTTTCGGGAAATGAGAGAAAAAGAGAGAGGGAAAAAACTCTTTTCCAGGGGAGAAAAAATTTCGGATTTTTCTCATCAATCTCGTAAAAGCGCTTTTCCAGAAATGGGGTTTCAGAGATTGAAAATAACGAATTTAATTACGATTTGTGCCGAACATAAAGAGTATCTTAGAGCATAATTCTTCAAAATTCTAAAAAAGTTATATATTGCTTCTTATAATATTATAATATTTACTAGTTTAGAAAATAATTTGGATGTTTTTAATAAAATAAGAACATAAATGTATTGATTTGGTGTTATATATTAAATTTAAATAAAAAAAAAAAATCTAGAAATCTCAGTCCTTATCAATTAATATTTTCCAACAATGAAAACTAATTATAACATCGGTGCAACTGCTTGCCTACTGTCTGCGTTCTCGTTTCTGTATAAATATGTACTAATACTGGCTTGTGTTGATAGATTTACAAATAAATTTGTATATATTAAGGTTTATGAGAGATATTTCTTTAAAGTATATGTGATGTAAATTATCGCATATTAAAAAATTTGTTTTCTCACTAAAAGATAAGCAAACATTTTAAATAAATAAATTTATAAATTAAGTTATTTACTATCTTAAAAACCATTTTAAATGTAACTAAATGAATATTTTAACCTATGAATAATAACTTAAATTCATACACAATCGATGTAATTTTTCTAAACTTTTATTCTTCACTTTTTCTTATTTACAAAACAACAGAAGAGAAACCTTTGATCACTTTTCATAATTTCTTCAACATAATTTTTTTATTTTTATTTTTTATTTTTATGTGTGTGTGTGTGTGTGGGGGGGGGGGGGGTCTGGAAAAATATGTTCTGGCTCTGTAAGTTTCTTTTATTCTGAGAAAACGGATGGTCTTAATTCAGCTTTTTTTAATCGTACTTCTAAATCTAACTTTGGTGCTTTTTTGTCGCGATCTCTTAAGTAAAGAATTAGTCAAAAATCTGCTTATCTTACGAATTCCCACGAACTAAATTTGGCGAAAGTATGTCAACTCCCCAACTGTCTCCAGTGGATCTTCTGGTGGACTTTCCAAAAATTACGCCCTGTATATTCGTAGTGAAGACAGCAACCCTGTTCTCCCTAAAACCTTTGATCTTGGCGAATATAAAAAGTGAACACCAAGGATAATCATTTCTTTCAATCATCTTGATTTCAAGATGTAGGGATAAATAGAATTGTTGTGTTTTTGTTTCTCCCACTTCACCCCGTAATAACTTTTAATTCTATGTTCTAAATATAAATGGCTACGTTTATTTATTATCATTATTATATATATATATATATACACACACACACACACACACACACACACACACACACATATATATATATATACCTCAAATAGTAAATAAATTTTTCCTTTTTTACTATCGCAAAATAATGCCTTCCTGAGATAATTTGGAGCTGCCTTACGCTTGGTAGCGTGTTTTTGACCTCCCCCCCCCCCCCGTTCACCTCAAAGGGGAGAAGGATTAAAATTTTGGAAAATTCCTTTATAGTGTGTGTTAGGTCACTTAGCATACCCACACGCAAAAAAAAAAAAAAAAAAAAAAAAAAAAAAAAAAAAATCTTTTTGAGATAATTTGGAACAGAATTACGCTTGGATACTTGTTTCCCTTCCCCCACCCTTCCAGGGCGAAAGGGAGGAAGTAAAGGATGAAGAGGAGAAAAATTTCGGAAAATCCTTCTATGGTGTGTGTTAGGCACATATAACCAACCAATGTACCAAAAAATCGCCTTTGAGATAATTCAGGTGAGAGTTATAATTAGAACCGTGTTTCTTACTTTTTCTCCCCCCTCGACAGCAAAGAGGGAAAAGGGAGACATTTCGCAAGATCCCTTTATAGTGCTTACTAACTACACAAAGCGCAGCCACAAACAAAAAATTGTCTTCTTGGATAATTTGGAACAGAATTACGTTTGAAAAAGTGTCCTTCCCCACAGGGGGAAAAGGAGGACATTTTCCAAAATCCTGTCACAGCTGGTGTTTAGTGCAAATAACTAACCCACATATCAAAATTCGTTAATACAGCTTCCAAGACATATTTAACGCAAAAAAGGTGCTCTCAAATTTGCTCTCTCGCAATCCCCCCCCCCCCCCCAAAAAAAAAAAAAAAGAGGTTACAAAACTCACAAAATGGGATTTTGGAAATATACTCTAGAAAACGTACAGACGTTTTCACTTCTATGTGCTGTTTTTGGTAGAATTCTACTGGAAAATCTAGATTTTGCAAAATCTTTCCCCCCCCCTTCCTCTGGGAAAAAAAAATAATGAAAAAAGCCTCTTAAAATCAAATATTTAAAAATCTAATATGCATTTTTTTTTTTTTTTTCTCGACTCTAGTGTCTACTGTCTAGTCTCCCTATGTCCAAATTCCTTAACCATGAAGTAATTTGTTATGCTCGGAATTTTTTTTTTTTTTTCGTTTTCCTCGCCGGGGAAGGAAAGGATGAATTTTTTAAAACTTCATCTTAGTGGATTTCAGAGCTCTAGAACCACCTTCACACCAACTTTCGTGGCCCATTTGCACACAGAATCGCCACGGCAATGTTGAGTCAGTGAGGCGATGTTCTCTTTTATATGCATAAATGAAGGGTAGTATAAAATCACGTTTCGTCCCCCATCCCTTGGGGACCAAATTTCTAAAATTCGAAAAATTGTTTTTAGTTATTCGTGTTTACTTTATTTTAAAGCAAAAATCTTACGAACATTTGCTTTTTGGGATATCTGTGAAATCTCCTTTTACCTTGGTGAAGTCACGCTTTGCCCCACCTCCATCCCTTTTGGGAGCTGAATTTCTTAAATTCCAGAAATTAGTTTTTAGGTATTTGTGTGAGTTACATTTTAAACCAAAAATTTTAGGAATATCTGTTTTTTTTTTTTTTTTTTTTTTTTTTTTTTTGAGATATGAAGGATTTTGTAAAAAATCACGTTTCTCACCCCCCCCCCTCCCCTCCCTTGGAGAGGCAAATTTTGTAAAATTGCTTCTTAGTGGGTGTCTACGTCACATAAGGAATGTTTTCACCAAGTTTTATGCTTCTAGATGCAGGGTTTGGACTGGGCGATTATGAATCTATCAGTCAGTTAGGACAAACGATTTTATATATATAGACTAAACTAACAATATCTGGAACAATTCTTTTCACACCGAATGATTTGTTTGTCACAAGATAAGAAAGCATTTACGCTGTAACAGAAATTTCAAAACTCCAGCAGTGATAATCTAGTTCCAAAATGAATAAGCGACGTATGATTTTCTCTGAGAAAAAAGATAATTTTCTTTCTTGAAAAACACTGAAGTACATCGCAGGTAAGCACTTTTTAATGATATGTTAATTTCTTTGGATACCCCAGAAACTTAGCTTGTTAAGTTAATCACAAAAAAATGACGACTGAAAAGAAAGACGTTATATCTCTTGAAGGTAGGTTGCCCCAGCAACGTTAGGGCTTTGATGCATACTGAATGCTGGCTCTCTGTCTCTATGGCAACGCTGACAGAAGATAACAGGGGCCCCGCCAGACTCTCGGGCCCCCCCGTAGTGACATCCCGATGGGTGGCGTCGCCCTTTTGCCCCATCCCTCGATTCATCATATCGCCCCTCAAATGTCATATTCTGAGCCCAGAACAGTTAGAACAGGAAAGCTCGTCTTCCTTTTTCACATACTCTATTGTCTGACAGAGAAAGCTACGAATGTATATTCGGCTATCATAGATGGAGAAGACGAATTTCTAAAGCTGTTATACGGTCGAATTTAAGAAAACAAAATCCATGTTTCCAGCCAAATGGATAAAAACTATTTAACAAACGCTTTGTAGCACAGATTTCAGTTGAATGAGAAGCTTTGTTCTGAACTGGAGACTTCATCTTGAATTTTATGTTATATTATTATTATTATTATTTATTTATTTATTTTATTTATTTATTATTAAATACTTCGCCTGTCTCTCCTTAGCTGAAAGAATAGAAAAATGCATAATATTGATTTCATTTGAAGAATAGTTGACTGTAAAATTCCAATTTTTATTCATTTGTATAATTCAGCAATTACAATCAGCGCAGAACATAAACAGCTTAGAACCATCACTAACACTTTTGGTAGCACGATTTTATCGAATATCCTAATTTTCTGCATATAATTCGCAAGCCGCCAAATAAATACACTTTGCAATAGAAATTTTAATCTACAGACAATCATATATATGTCCCAAGCGTTAGAAGCGAAGAACAACATAACGTTTTAATTTATAGTATGGAACCGATTTATCTGAACAGCGGATTATATGCAAAAAATAAGGGTAAACGAAAAGAGGTTCGGGAAAAGTACTACAGTCAAGTAATAAGTACAAAACTTTGAATAATAAACAGCATAAAATGCAAGAACTCGCAACAATTGTTTCGGGTCGAAAGAAAACGCGACCCTTCGTCAGGTGAACGAAGTAGGCACGAGTGCTGCAAACATAGCGACAACGCACAAAATCGATTTCAGTGAAGAGCAAAAGACTGGTTGCCGCTTAGGCCGTTCAAGCCGAAGCCTGCAGTGCCCACATTTCAAGCAATTACAAAAATGATTTCTTGAAATTGGAAAATCAAATAAAAATATATAATCATCTAAAACAACTATTCAATGCAATATTGGCATGGACAGTAAACATTTTACCCTGAAGAAAACTTTGTAAACAATTATTTTGACGGTTATTTCAGCAGTAATAATTGTATGTACTGAGCTGTCCATGTTGTAAAATTAATGACTTCTCTGTCTCTCTCTATATGTGTGTAGGTAGGGACTGACATAAAGAAATGGGGGCCTAGGGCGGAATCGATAATTGGGAACCCATCTTCTACCATACAGAGCGCAAAGTGAATTTTAGACACGTGTAATATGTTTTTCATTTCAAGAAGTCGCTATGGTTTTGGGGCCTATACGTTTGCCCCATTTGCCTCGTGGGAAATCAGGCTTTCTATGTAGGAATAGAAAAGAAAAAAAAAAGACAAAAGACCCACTGGGTGCTTACTTAACTTTATATCCAGTACTTTTATTTTTTCGTTCAAGAAAATTGGAGAAGCACAAATTGGTTGAAATTTCCAAAAGAATATTGAGCCTCGGGCCTACGAGTGTTTTGATTTTCTCTGGATGTAGAGAGTTATTTTTTAGGATTAATGAATATATGTATCATAGTAAAATATTCGGCGTTAGATTCCTAGTCATTAATAATCAAGATAATTGGTTCAAAAGATATTAAATAAAAATCCCATTTTAATCTTTAAAGTTATTGAAAAAAAATTTTTTTTCCTGGCATAAAAGAAATATATTTATTTTCATGTGAATAATAAAACTTAAATGAAAGTTTATTAATAATTGAATTTTCTTAAGTATCTGGCAAAATTTACGTCATTATACATCTTAAAAATTTTATGTGCATTCATAAAGTTTTATTAGTTTTATTTCAATTTTATTATTCACGTGTAAATGACTATATTTCTTTTTATGAAAAAAAAAAAAAAAAAAAAAAAAAAAAAAGTAAACATTTTCTTTATTATTATTATTTAATCTATCGGTTTACAAATTTAATTTTCTTACATATCAGTTGAAGTTTCAGCATTTTAAAAAATCATGAATTCAGGTAAAATGCAAATTGAGAAAATACTGTTTAAAGATTTTATATATGTATATATATAACAAAAACTTTGCCTTAATATATATATTTTTTATTGAATAAACCTAATAGAATTCAACTTCTAAATGTTATAAATATGTGAAAATTCCAGCCTTCGATGTTTGGATAATATGATTATCAGAAAAATCTCATATTACCAAAAGTTCTCAAGTTTCTTCATATATATATGAAGTATAGGCACCTTCCTTCCCTAACATTGGAATCTAAAGCTATTTGATTTATCTTTGCCGTTCCTGAAATCCAAGGCAGTTTAGTTTCTGTTCTCCCGTAGCCAGCCGATCATGTGACGCAGTATCGGAACTTGAAAGGAAGTGCGTGATCATGACGTGAGTGGTGTCACTTCCTCAACGGGCTGCAGCTAAAAGGCATTCGAGGGACGAGTGCAGTTTTGCTACGAGTCCTGGACGGAGCTGTGTGCTCATTAGACGTGCCGCTGATGACTGTATTTTATTTACTTTGGTTTTCACGCTCGACGATGTTAGTGAAATGCCGGACGATTTCCTATTTTTATAAATTATGATTGACGATCTATTGACTACTGAACTTACTTTGATGATTGATTTTAAATGCTTAACTTCTATGTAAATATGTAAATACTTTAATTCTTTATTAAATTACTAAGTGATTAATAGTAATTAAGTATTAGTTGATTTATAAACGCCCACACAACCCACCTGATACTATATCAGAAGTGGGATAGAACGCGAATTTTAATTTAAAGTAAATTTTGATAGAACGTTAATTTTTAGTTAGCATCGCTCGTGATTGATTAGGATCGAGAATAAACCGTAAGTTTTGGTTTAACTTTGGATTGAACGTGATAAAGAACAGAACATTTACTTTTTAAAAAAGTGAACTTTTTTTTAAGTGGATAAACTGTATAAACTTTTGTGAACTGAACTTTTTAAAAACTGTTCTTGAAATATAGACTATTTTTAAAAACTGTTGCGAACTTTGTGTCATCGAGTGACATATGATGTTAAACAACATTGAAGCTTTTGTGCGGAGTGCTTTCTCTATTCTGCAGTTTATAGTCATAGTGTATGATAAAATGCGTAAAGTGTGATCTGTGGATGCTACGGAATAGCTACGGATCGTCTGGATAAAGGTCTGAACAAGAAATTTCTGTTCTACAAAGTGCGAAAGATGTTCTTCAAGGTTCTCAAGGATTAAAATGTGAAAAATCAACTAGAAGGAAATTCGAGCCAAAATTTAAAACCACAGCTGTTTCTGCTCTAAGGTACGTACATTTCATCTTCTTATAAAATGGTATCTCTGGGAGATATTCCCAAAATTGGTATTGCACTAGGAAAATAAAAGTACAGTAAAATTAAAATTCTACATCGGTTTCTCTTTAATGACGAAGGAGATCGTAAAAACCGATGCAGAATAAAAAAATTTTCCGGCTTTAACTTTGTCGTAGATGACGAAAATTATATAAAGAAACAAAAATTTATCGACGAAAATTTTTCATTGAATGAATTGATTATTATTTGTAATGTATTAAATGTCCCTTTTGATGGGAGTAAAGATGAGTTAAGAGATAGATTGTTGTTGAATCTGTGCGATATAGAATTGTTAAAACAGGAAAATTCTGAAAATAATTCGGATGAGGAAGATTCGGAAAACGAAAGTAGTGATAATGACGTCGAAAAACTTGACTCCTCTGTGCAATGCCATATGGGCAAAAATAAGTGCCATATCAGCAAAAATAAGTGTTATGATAATGTTAGTGATAATGATAATGACAATGTTAATGATGATTATAATAAGGGTAAAAAAAGTATAAATTATAGTAATAATGTGAATTCTGGATCACTTGGTGCAACTGTCTCTTTTAGCGACTTTGAAAACAATATTTCTAAATTTAGCGGCGAACCGCATGAAAATATTATTGAGTTTTTTAACGAATTTGAGGAAATAGCTGAAATGTTTAATCTAAACGAATTACAAAAAATTGTTTTTTGTAAGAGATCATTGAGCGGAAACGCTCTTCTCTTCGTTAAATCCGAAAAAGGATTGTTGACTTACAAAAAATTAAAAAATGCATTAATCAACGAGTTTAAATCAGAAATAAATTCCGCCTCTTTGCATGATATCTATAATAATAAAAGAAGATGTCTTATTAAATAAAAGGAAAATTAGAGGCGATGAGTCAGTTACAGAGTATTTTTTAAAAATAAGAGAATTAAGTAAAAACGGGCACATTGAAGATGCCGCGTTAATGCATTACGTGATCCAAGGAATAAATGACAAAAATGAAAATAAGATCATACTTTATGGTGCAAAAAATATTCGTGAATT
Organism: Salticus scenicus; assembly: GCA_963930645.1. Lineage (NCBI taxonomy): Eukaryota > Metazoa > Arthropoda > Arachnida > Araneae > Salticidae > Salticus > Salticus scenicus. Next base: position 182,250,709 of record OZ005656.1, on the reverse strand, counting down.
TAAAGAAAAATTGAAATTATATGAAGTGTACAAAAGAGACACTGAAAAAATTAAACATAAATTTGATAGAGTTGAGCTTAATACAAAACCGAAGCATATAACCCATAAAGTATATGAGAAATTTAGTTCTAGAAATGAAGTAAATAATAAATTGTGTTATAATTGTGGTGAAAAAAATATTCGTGAATTTAAAGAAAAATTGAAATTATATGAAGTGTACAAAAGAGACACTGAAAAAATTAAACATAAATTTGATAGAGTTGAGCTTAATACAAAACCGAAGCATATAACCCATAAAGTATATGAGAAATTTAGTTCTAGAAATGAAGTAAATAATAAATTGTGTTATAATTGTGGTGAAAAAAACCACTTATCTAGAGATTGCCCCCATAAGGCCAAAGGCCTAAAGTGTTTTACGTGCAAGCAGTACGGGCATAAAAGTTCCGAGTGCCCAGGTTCGAAACCAGAAGTTGATGCACTGTGTATTAATGTTAATCAAAATATGAGTAAAATTATACAAGTAAATGACATAAATTTCATAGGTATAATAGACACAGGAAGTGAAGCAACATTGTTGCGTAAAAGTTCTTTTGATAGGTTGAATGTAAATAAATTGAATTTAATAAGTACCACTTTGAGGGGGATCGGAAAAAGTTCTCTAAAGCCGTTAGGCTCAATTAAAGTGAATCTCAAAATTGATGAATTACAATGTGAGACTGATGTTTATGTTGTACCTGATGATATGATCCCCTATGATGTAATTATTGGCATGAATGTGTTAATGCTGGGTGAAACAACGATTAATGAGAAAGGCATTTTTATGAGAAATAAGTGCAATTCTCTTGAGGTAAATTTAGTAACAGTACTCCCTGTAAATACATATCAAAACGAAATTAAATCGAATGTTGTTATTAATGCCCCTATTAACTTTCAGAACAAAAATTTTGAAATTTCCCCAGAAATAAATGAAACTTTGAATAATGCTAAAAAATGTGAAAATATAACCCCTCACCCTGTTATGCTGTCAAAAAAATCACTAGAATCTCCCGTAAGTGAAAATGACGATGAATACGAAAATGACGAAAGTGATGACGATAAGATGCTTTTGAAGGATGATAATAGTGTGGACGATGACAGTGATGAAGAAGAGGAGCCTCGACGACAGAAACAAAACCAAACGAGCATTATCCAAATAGATGATGATAGTGATGAAGAGGAGGAGCCGCGACGAAAGGGACGAAGTCAGACGAATGTTTCCAGAATGAAGTCGCTAAACCTTGAAAACACTTATTTGAAGAGAGATGAAAAACAATTCCTACTTAGAAAAATTTCGCAGTTAGCCGAAGAGTTGAAAAAATTAAAAGGAAAAGTTGACGAAAATTCCGAACTCCTTAAAAGAAAGAAATCAAGAAAAAAGCCATCGACAATAGATTCCACTGAGTGTAAAAGACAGAATTTCCCAGAAGAAGAGACTGCCGGTATAGATCCGAGAAAAGTGTTGATTCCATCACTTCCATTGACGACCACGATTGGTGAAATAGCCATATTATTTCCCAAAGCTGTACAAATAAAATTAGAAGTTTTCCCTACATATAAGACTGCCATTATAGACTTTTCAACTGAACTTGATGCAACAGACGCCTTAAAAGGCATTAAGACTGAAAATGATCGATTGGAGGGTCTCGAGTTCGAGTCCCAAGATAACTTTGAGTCCCAAAGTAAAGATTTGCGTAAACCTGCTAAAGAACTATGTGTTAAAGTTAAAAAGAAAAATAAAGCAAAAAATAAATTGAGTAAACAACCACCAAAAACTGGTGAACTAAGCGACCAAGTTGCCGTAAAGCCAAAACTGATGTACTTTTGTAACTGTACGACTGTAAAAATTAAAAATGATAATATTGATGAAAAAGTTAGAAATGGATGCCATGAAGGCTCCTATTGCATGCCCACTCATGCTAAGATCCTCAGACATAGGATCACTTAGTTTAAAAGCAAAAATTTGAAATGTATTGTAAATAAGTTTGTTTTTATTTTGTGTTGCTTTTGTGTTTGTTTGTTTTTTTTTAGTATTTTTCAGTGTGATCGCCTGGAGGTCCAGCCGATGAAGGATGGCCGAGTGAAGTATAGGCACCTTCCTTCCCTAACATTGGAATCTAAAGCTATTTGATTTCTCTTTGCCGTTCCTGAAATCCAAGGCAGTTTAGTTTCTGTTTTCCCGTAGCCAGCCGATCATGTGACGCAGTATCGGAACTTGAAAGGAAGTGCGTGATCATGACGTGAGTGGTGTCACTTCCTCAACGGGCTGCAGCTAAAAGGCATTCGAGGGACGAGTGCAGTTTTGCTACGAGTCCTGGACGGAGCTGTGTGCTCATTAGACGTGCCGCTGATGACTGTATTTTATTTACTTTGGTTTTCACGCTCGACGATGTTAGTGAAATGCCGGACGATTTCCTATTTTTATAAATTATGATTGACGATCTATTGACTACTGAACTTACTTTGATGATTGATTTTAAATGCTTAACTTCTATGTAAATATGTAAATACTTTAATTCTTTATTAAATTACTAAGTGATTAATAGTAATTAAGTATTAGTTGATTTATAAACGCCCACACAACCCACCTGATACTATATATATATATAAAACAGATTTAAATCATTGATAGTTGCATCATAATTTCAATTTTAGAAAATATATATATATATATTTTTTTTTTCCGCTGAAAAGTTAAAAATTATTTTAATTAAATAAAATCATTATTATTATTCGTGCTATTTGTTTATTTTATTTTATTTTTTTAACTTTATCTGAATATAATGATCAATAGAGGGCACCACTACTCTTCTTTTAAATAATGAATGATGCGATGCGAAATCTTTTATTTTAAGATATTTTGAATGTCTGATTTTCAGACATATTTTTGTATTAAGACATTTTATGTTAGTTCATTTCCATCACCAGTTTATTAAGTTACACAAAGTGTCTTAAATTAAGATATCTATTATGTGTAATCTGCTTTTGAAGATATTTGCGAGTCTTAACACTCTTTCAGACATTTTATTGTCTTACTTTAAGACTGCTTTATTTGCAGTGTAAAAGCTATATTTCACTGTGATCGGTGTATTGGCAGATGCTCAACAGTCTCAGAGCGTAGAAGACAAGAGGGAATGGACGAGAAACACCATAGAAGTTTTATAGAGGTTAAATACTTCGAAAACAATGTAAAATATTTTTTAAAAGAAAACTATGAAAAACTTTCATATCACTTAACTTTCATTATCACAGTTCAAAAGAAATTTTCACCATAGTAATATTGATAAGAATAATAACATCATTATTTCATTTAAATCATTTCAGGTTAATTTTTCGTGTAGGTTCGTGCTATCAATTGATATTTTGCTAAAATGCATATCATATACAGAAAACCTACAATTCTTCGCTCAATGCTATGAGAATAGCACTTGAAAACGTCTTATGCATTATGAGCTTTTAAGCACAAATTCAGTTTTGTTCTGTTTTTGGTCCGATCTTTTTTTCCTCATCTCAGAATTAATAGGTTCATTTCATAACATTGTTCTCTTTTTCCCCTTAAAATAATATAATAGTGTCAACTTTCTCTCCTTCAGACTATTATTACACGGTCCTATTTAATTTTCATCAGGTATTGTAGTCTTGAAAATTAAAGAAAGTAAGTACTATTAATAAACTACGAAAGTAAGTACTATTAATTAAATCAATTTAAGATATCTAGTGATTATGTTTGGCTTGTGCATGTTTCTTTGGTGAATTATTTGACTGACTATTCTTCGTTCTCATTCTTTCCTTTTACCATAAAAGGTTTATATATATATATATATAATAAAGTACTTTTTTCGTATAATCATTGACTCATTGGATTATACGACAAAAGGAAAGATTTTAATTTTAAAGTAAATAGTCCTACTAATTGGTTTTCAAATATCAGTAGGAAAGTTTTAAAAAATAATATGTTCGCACAGTTTAAAAGAATTCGTACTATTTGCAATAATGATAATGATTTAAAATATGCTCTTGAAGATCTAAAAAATACCTTGCAAATTAACTGTTACCCGTCCCAACTTTTAACTGTATGTTTCCAGTGTTTTCCTATTTCGGTTTGTTCTATTTCCTCATTCAAGGGCGATAATTAAGTACCGACGAGTAGCCCCCGTCGGCCGAAGTGGGTTTGTTTATCAGGTAAAGAGTTTCATACTTACTTGTTTACCTTCGGTATTTCCTTATATTATTGTATGTTTTTTAAATGAATTGATGTAATTTTATAACGTTTGCAATTTTGTAATTTTATATATTTTTTATTATTTTATACACTATATACATGTTTGATATCTCTTTAGTTAATGATGTTTTTCTGTTTGGTGAAAAGTTGGGGGCTAAGGATAATTATTAGCTAATTGCTACTGTCCTTTCAGAAACTTCTTTTCCCCCCCTACACTGAGGGGGCCTCCCTGATGAAGACCTCAGTGTTTTTTGGGATTTAATTTCATTTATTTCATTCATTTGTTTATATATTCCTATTAACTCTATCTTATTCATGGAGGTAGAGAATGCTGATTTTTTGCTGTAATTACATATTTTGAGGTTCCTGAATAGAAAAATTCCCGTTTTTAGTGGTTCATATATCTTTGTCAGCGTGGTCTTTTATCAGCATAACTTAAAAACAAGTAATTATAGAAAATTTAAATTCAAAGATCAAACGAGTGTGTCACTTGAAAATTTTCAAGAAATGGTGTTTTTGAACGATGTCCTGGTGCTCACACTACTAATCGCAGAGCTACAAAATTTGGCAGATGGGTACCTGGAACCCTGTAGGTGTGCACCTCATCGAGATTTTTTAGAATTTCAAATTTGAATTTTTTAAATAATTTTTTTTTTTTTCAATTTTAAAAATTGGCTTCAATGTTTCATTTTTCTGAAATTTATTCTTTCGTTTCAATCGTCTGCGTATCTTAGCAACGACTATTATGCTATTTATTTTTAATTTATTTAATTCATTCATTCATTTGAAGGCGAAATCTTTTTTCTTTCCTTTTTTTTTATTCATTATATTTATTAAAAATCATATGGTAATGCAATCGAGAAAATTTGTTATGTTTATGTATAATTTTTATAGTATAACAACTTTTTATTTTTCATTTTTTAAATTAATTCCTTTAAAAAAAAATCTTTTTTTTTTTTTTTTTAATAATATTTATAGAAAAGAAATGGTACTATATAATAGAAAGGATTAAACTGATTAAAATTTAAGTTTAATTGAAAATTATTTATTTTTCATTTAATTCCTTTTAAAAGAAAATCTACTTTTTATTTCCTTTATCACATTGCTCGGAATGATATGATAATATAGTGTAAAGATCGAGAACTATAAAAATACATGGTTCAAAAACTAAAATATTTAATAGATGCTGAGATACAGTCATCTTTAAAATCGTAGTTCTTTAATAATAGCAGATCCACCTGTCGTCGATAAATATCCAAATTGAAATGCCCTAGAAATACCTTTCTGCAGGCAGTGGTAACCTGGACCCGATGCAGCGGGGACAGAAAAAAAAAGCTGACGTAGGCAACAGGTACTCGTAGCGAGGTTTAGAACGATTTCAATGTAGGTAATTTTATTTATAATGTGATATAAATAGTGATTCAATTCTTTCGAAAATTCATTTAAATATAGTGACCAGCGAAGCGAGTGCAGCCTGCTAGTCTATATAAATAAAGAGAAGTGTCTGTCGGTGTGTGTGTGCCTGTCTGCACTCTGGTGCTCACACTACTAATCGCAGAGCTACAAAATTTGACAGATGGGTACCTGGGACCCTGTAGGTGTGTACCTCACCGAGATCTTTTCGTATTTCGAATTTGAATTTTTTAAATTATGATTATTATTTCTTTTTTTTTTTAAGTATTTATTTATTTTATTTTATTTTTTTGTTTTTTTCGATTTTAAATATTGGCTTTAATGTTTCATTTTTCTGAAATTTATTTTTTTATTTAAATCGTCTGCGTACCTTAACAACGTCTATTGCGCTATTTATTTTTTTATTTTTCAATTCATTCATTCATTTGAAGGCGAAAACTTTTTTTTTTCTTTATTTTATTAATGAAAATCAAATGGTAATGCACTAGAAATAAATTGTTATGTTTATGTGTAATTTTTGTAGAAAACAACTTTTTATTTTTCATTAAAAATAAATAAAAAATGATAGTATATAGTAGAAAGGGTTAAACATTAAACTGATTCAAATTTAAGTTTTAATAGAAAATCTACTTTTATTTCCTTTATTATATTGCTTGGAATTATATGACAATATAGTGTAAAGATCGAGGGCCATAAAATACATGGTTCAAAAAACTAAAATATTTAATAGATGCTGAAATACAGTCATCTTTAAAATCGAAGTTCTTAAATAATAGCAAATCCACCTGTCGTCGATAAATACCCAAATTGAAGTGCCCTGGAAAGACCTTTCTGCAGGCAGTGGGAACCTGGTCCCAATGCAGTGCGGGCTGAAAAAGAGATGCCGTAGGCAGCGGGTTCCCGAAGCGAGGTTTAAAGCGATTTCAATGTAGGTGTTTTTTTTTTTTTTGTTGTTGTTGTTGTTGTTGTTTATTTATAACATGATATTAAAAAAAAAAAATGTGATTTAATAATTTTGAAAATTCATTTAAAGGAAGCGGGTGTAGCCTGCTAGTTTGTAATAATCTGTTTAATTTAATAACAGTTTAAATTTCTTTTATGAATGTGAGTACTATATTTAAACGGGGTATGCAATATTTCATTTAGAAATATATGTCAAATAAAAACTGTTTCAAAAACTTATTTTGAAATGCTTTTATAGTGCATTCATATATAGTACAATTTATCTACGGGGCAGGAAGGAGGGGGGTAGCTTACTGTATAAAGTAATATTTACATCGGTAATAGCCTCTCATACTGTAATAGACCTCAAATAAAACTGTTTCTAAAACTATTTTCATCTCTTTTTAAAGTGTATTCGTATGCAGTACAATTTATATTACCCCGTAATCGGTAATCTTTCTTTATAGTAGGCCCACCAGCGGCCGAGCGGTTCTGCGCTCAAAGCTGGTAGATGGGAGGTGCCGGGTTCGATCCCAGGTCGCGCTCATCGACCTAGCCGTTCGGAGTTCTCCGTGGTTTCCTCCGAAACTCGCATAAATACAGGCTAGGACCCGAACCCTTAGAAAGACCCCCCTCCCCTCCACGGAGGGCGTTCCCCCTATAGGCCTAGGACACATCAGGAGTCAATCGGCCTTAAATCCTCCAACCAACCAACCAACTTTCTTAAACGAAGGGTAAGAGAAAGTTGTGTAAGTGCTATACCAAATTATTTTTTAAGTTTATTTTTATTTTTAATTTTTTTTTTTTTATTCAACTTTTCTTTTTTTTTTTTTTTTTTTTTTTTTTTAAATATCGTAAATGTCTTACTGTAAGAATGAATAAAGAAACAATATTAAGTGCGAAAAACTTATTGTCGACATATCTCTGTAAAGAATGAAAATTATAACAAACATGTACAATGGATAAAAATCGTCCAAGGCATTAAAAGTCAACTCTGTTAATGAATTCACACGCATCAAATCAAAATTCGTGTTTGCATGAATGTTAATTAATATAATTCAATATATTAAATTTTTCATAGTTATGCACATGATGTAATGATTATAAACTAAATGATGACATAAATTGCATAGCGTGTATGATGATAATATATGGTACCTAGAATCCCAAAATATTTATAGAAATAATTTTAGTGGTAGGTATAACTACTATCAAATATTAAAATATATTCATTTTAAAATTCCATTATTTATTTAATGTTTTGCAGTCATTCAGAAACACATGATAATAATATGAAATTCATCCTGAATCACTTATGACATATATGATTATCCGTAGCGATTAAAAAAAACTTTTTGTAATAATTTAAATATATATTATATAGAGAGGGAACAATACAAAGAACATTCTAAAAAAATTTATATCATAAATTACATTATTTAAATAATCATTTGATCCTAAATAAATAACCAAAGATCTTTCATAAAATAGTTTTGAAAGATGAATTTTATAAGTTATAATTTCTATACATTAAATAAATAAGTAATTGTATTCTTAAAGGAGTAAAATATAATCATAAAAAAAAAAAAAAAAAAAAAAAAAACTTCAGCAGTTAAAAGATTACTTGAGTTGCGAAGGCTAAAAAAAAGTTTAATTTCTCTCTTTCTCTCAGTCTCTCTCTCTCTATATATATATATATTTCTTCTTCTTTTCTAGTACAATAAATAAATAAATTTAAAAAAAAAAATGTTTGAAATGTTGAGCACATAAAAAAGGAACATTTAAAAAATATTTTTTTTAATTTTCATTTAAAAATCTGGAAAATTCTACCGGTGGGACCTATGGTTTGAGGAGAGCCTTCAGAAAAGTGGTCGACCTGATTTCTCAAAAATTAATGCGCCGAAGAATAATTTTGAACACATCTTCAAAATAAAATTGATTAATGCTTGAAAATGAACAAAGGATCTTTCTTTTATAAGATCGTAACTAATTTTACAATGTTATACGTGAAATAAAATATACCGAAAATTACATGGTTTTTTGCCTACAACTCTGACAAAAACTCAAAATTCAATTATTTATTTATTAATTAATTCTTCGGTCACATATACAAACAAGTACTAGTCAATTCTAGTCTGAAGAATAAATCGAAATTTCAATAAAATCGGTACATTAGTTTTTGAGAAAACATATGTCCACTGCTTTACTGAAGGGTTTCCAGAAATCTCGAAAATTTCCAAAATTTTAATGAAATTTTGTAAAATATTGTTTAAATGTTCCTCTTATATACATGAACAGAATTTTTAATAATTTTTTTTATTTATTATATTTATATATGGAGAGAGAATATGCTTTTTTTTTTTGCAAAACTCATGTAACCCCTTAATCTTTTCTAAATCACCATTTTGCATACTAATAATAAAACTGAAACTAAACTAACAAGATATTAAAATTACAATGTTAATTGTATCAAAAATAATTAGAGAGTAGTGATAAAGATTTCATAAAACATAAAACTGTTTTTGGAGTAGTGTTTCGTTAATTTATGTTAAAAAAAAAAAAAAAAAAAAAAAAAAAAAAAGGAATTATAATAATACAGTCAACAATAATAAGTATTGCTTGATTACTAGTATAGATCTTTTTTTCAGGCAAAATTCACCACAAATTATAATTTCAAAAATTCTATGAATGTAATATATTAGGATTGATTTGGCTCTGCGTAACCCGAAAAAACTCGGAAAGTTGGAAAGGTTTTTTTTTTTTTTTTAAATAAAAAAATAAAAATAAATAATAAAAATAAAAGTAATAAACATGGAAAAGAAAGGGGCAGGACTGAGAATTTTTTCAATATCTTTATTTAAAATTGCACTTTTATCTAACTAATAATAAAGATGTCAGTTAAATAATAATAATATATATTTAATGAAGAATCTTCAAAAATATTGCATTTACTCAATATATTGCTCCATAGAACAAAAGTTGCAAAAAATAAAAATCCTCGTTGAAAATAATTCATGGTTATATCATTAGAACACGATGAAAAATATATATAAATAAATGTAAGCAAGAAAAGATAGAAGTTTTTAAAGAAAATTGTGGGATTCAGCCAATGTACAGAAAAAAAAATTCCTTAAAACTTTAATAGTGAAATATTGCTATAAATTAACAGAATAGAAAGACACTAATTCAAAGCATTTGACAAAAGCCTATTCAAAGGAAAAAAGTTTAAATACAACACCAACAACTGATTATTTAAATCCAGTTTTTTGTTGTAAAGGAGAGATAAAGCAAAATTTTATATTATTTAAACCTAAACTATTTCTTTCTTTTTTCCTTCTAACTCAACCATAAAAAAATGTAGAAATTTTTAAATTATTATTATTTTGATTTTAATAAATAATTAACATTTTCCTTTTTAATCGTCTTATTAATTATATACTGCCTGTTACAAATAAATAAATAAAATAAAATAAAATATTCCCCTAAACCTTGAAAAATCTCCAAGATCCTGAAAAAAAAAAAATTAAATAATAATAATAATAAAACCAGAAAAAGAAATCATTGAATTGGGATTTGAAATAATAATAAAGTTATTTAATTTTCGATATATTATGAATATTTCCATAATCTTAAAACACTGAGAAAAATGAAATCATTTAACTATAATGCCTTAAAAAAATTAAGATTTTCGAGAATTCAACAATAAATTATGATTTAAAATATTTTAAAAGTTAAATGATTAAAAAAAAAAAAAAAAACTATTTTTTATTGTACATCTAGATTATATCTAGCGTCATATCTAGATATGAAGTTAAAATTAATGATTTATGGAGTTAAAATATTTTTATTTACAATTATGTGATCAAATACAAATTAGTTTTTTACTTTTGACTTTACACGACTATCTAAAAGAGTGTATATATAATGCATTTAAGCAATTAACAAAGCCTTTTTTTTTTTTTTTTTAAGTTTTACGGAATAAATATCTAAAACATTACAAATATGAAATGATATTAATAATAATTTATGGAATTAAAGTATAGCTTCTATTTAATATTTATTAATTGAACTATATTAGGTTTGTTCAGTAAAATATACATTCAGGCTACATTGCTTATGTTTCTTGATATATTTTTTACATATTTGAAATCGTTAAATTGAATTTCTCAGTTTGCATATTTTCATGAATTTATGATCTTCAAAATGCTAAAATTTCTACAGATATTTAAGAAAAGACTGAAAATTTTTTTAGGATGTTTAATAGAAATTTCTTAAAAGAATAAAGGACGGATTTTGAAATGTGTTAATTAATGTTTGAGGAAAATATTAAAAAGGGCATCCATATGCAAAAATTTGCAAAATAATAATAATAATAAAATAAAAATAAAATAAATCTTTCCTGCAGAAGTTTTAGTATTTGGAAGATCGTGAATTTATGAGAAAATGCAAACTGAGAAAACACAACTTAAGGATTTCAAATTTGTAAAAAAATATATCAAAAAATAGAACTTTTGCCTAAATATATATTTTATTACATAAACGACAAACTTAATATAGTTCAATTTATAAATATAAAATGGAAATATAAGCTTTTTTTATGAACCTTCAATGGGGCCAAGTCCCTTTAAACAATTAATAAAACTGAAATAAAGTAAAATAAATTATATGATTCAATAAAGAACCAGTTGCAAATTTTCGCAGCGTACTATTTGTGAAAGCAATAAAACAATGCAATTAAGAAAATTATAAAAATAAAAAAATTTAACATCATAATCAAATACATACATACATATATATATATTCAACTGGTAAGTAAACAAGAAATTGGACTTACATACAATATGAAGTTCAGGAACTGACAATTACAAATATTTTTCTGGAGAAACCATAATTCAATTTAATACATAAATGCTGAAAAACTTATATTAAAATGAACTCATCTATGTAGGAACTCGATGTCATATTATCCGTATCATTGAGACAGTCAGTTGATTAAGAAACATTTATGTGAAGCAATCAGTCTTTAAATTTTTGAACTAGATTATAAGTTGGTTATTAGAACACATGAAAAGTTAAATAATGAATTCATCAGTGTAAGCAACTACTCATTGTTATCAGAATTCTAAGAACAGTGGGATGTTTTACGATAAATAAAGTTTTGAAATGAAGCAATCAGTTAGGTCTTTAAATTTTTGAACTAGATTAAAAGTTAGAAGTCAGAATATACGAAAAGTTAAATATTAAATGAATTCATCAGTGTAAGAAATCAGTTGTTATCAGTATTCTGAGAACAGCCGGATGTTTCACGGTTAATAATGTTTTGACATGAAGCAATAAGTTTGTAGTCCTTGAATTTTTGAGCTAAAGTCAAAACATCTTTTGCTTCCAATATATTCATGTTAGCTTGTAAAATATCAGAACAGACATATTTTAGAGGCAGGATTGAGAAGCTCTCGGCAACTTCATAAATTTGTAGAATATCATTTATGTTATATTCTAATTTTCCAGAATACATATAGCTTAATACTGATCTTAAGACATTGTTTTCTATATGAGAAACATCCAATGAATTAAAACTCTCACAAATTGTTACATTTTCGAAAAATTGACGAAAAAGGTTAGATCTTGCAATCAAGATATAGCTATGAACTCTAAACTTTTCTCCATTACAGATTAGAGTAAAATCGCTGTAAATTCCAGATTGAAATAAAATAGCCATTTGGTCAGACACTATATCGTAATGTTTTTCGGGTTGAACATGTATAGTATACTCTCTTTTCCTCATTATTGACAACGTTTTTGTATCAAGGCATGTATAAAAATTACACGACAGATGAAAATTTCCGTCTCCAGTTAACGATTCGTCTTTTAAAATATCCCTAGGGAGAAAGTTAGAAAACATAATGTCTGCAGAAAACCCATTACATCTGCTTCTTCTTATATAACGATGTTTTTCATTTAAATCCATAACGATAACTTCAACGTATGAAATATTCCGGAATTTTTCTTCAATATTCTGCAGGAATATGGATGCATAATCGCCTTTCTCATATTCTTCGTCTGGACAAAGATTCAAAGTGAGGGGGCAGATAGATGAATTGTCACCTCTTTTAATGCAAAGAGAACTCATCATTCCATTAGATTTCGCAATTTTCGCTACAGGAACAATACATTTAAAACTGCATTCTTGAATTTTAATCACTGAGCACAATTCATATTCGTCAGGGACAAAATATTCCGCCACTTCTTTAATATCCAACTTATTTATACACTGTAACAATGATAAAGAAGGTTGTCGAAGTACATAATCCAAATTACCGGTGTATAAATATGCAACGATATTTTCTGCAGCATTAAAATCTAACTCTGGCATTTTCACCAAATCTTCTTTTTCAATTTCCTTTTTCAAAATTTCATTTCGAGAGCACAAAACTCCCTTGTGAGCATCCATTGTATATCCACCAATAAGTAACTTCAAATCGCAATTTTTGCTGAGTCTATATATTACTTTCATATCTTGAGATAAAGCTTTCAAATTTTTATCTTTAGATCTTTTAAATGGGTGACTATCTTTACTACATACAAAGATCAAGCTTTTAATTTTGAGTAAGTTTTCGTTGTTATGTCGCATGATAAATTCCAGGTCATCCATATCACATAGTTTTATTCCAACCGACTTCTTTTCTTCAAAATCGAATTCGATTCCAAAATGTGTTTTTCTCACATCATACGGAAAAAATATATTCCAAGTCACACAAACTGGTTCTTGCTCCAAATCACTCTTCTTTTTCATTAAATATACATATACCACATGTTTTTCGTTAATATAATTTTCTTTTAAAAATAATCGCCATTTAGTGCAAGTTTTTCCGTTTATAGTAAAAGATGGACTTCCAATAACCCATTTTTCTGAACAAATTGCAGCAAAAAAGTTTTCAATTTGCCATTCAATTTCACACAAGCCAAATGGTCTTCTTATGATTTCTACGTCATGAATCTCCATATTATTATAAAAGAATAATTTTATGAATCTTAAATTAAATTTGATTACGGTGATTTTCTAGTACGAAATTCATGTATAGCAAAGCCTCTTAACATCTTATCTGCAGTTTTTTTTTTTTTATAAAAAAGCCCTTTTTAAAAAAATATGTTCACTCTTGCTCTGAGAAAAAGGTATACATTTTTAAGTTTAAACAGATTCGTTTAACACACGTGTGAAATCCATGGAGATGGAAAAACTGTTTAAAAAATGCTTAAAAACTTAAAATTGTCGATACTATCCGAAAATGCATCTCTTACTTTGGAGAAAATATATTGACATACATATTACAAAACAAAAAGTTCAATACTAATACTGCAAACACGTTATCGGCCTTAGAATCAGTTCGAACTCCTTATTCGACAATACGTTGCCACCTTTCTAAAAAAATATTGGACATGGGGACAATGCTATTATAAGAAATCCATATACAAAAAGTCTTTAAAACGAAGAATTTCTAACGTTTTAAGGAAATCAGTTGTCTACTATCAAATGGTTCTAACTGACAGAAGGATTAAGGTATAACTGGTTTCTTGGAATTATATACCATTCATTTCTGCATTAGTTTTGTCACAGAGTAAATGTATGAAAGCGGATTACCTATTTTAAGAATGTTAGGTTCACATTCTAGGAAAAGTACTGATAAGCTTCGAAATTGCATCCAATAGTCTTCGTTTTTAAAACTGTTATAATTAGTCTTTAAAGGTGCCTTTGAAAAAAAAGTTAAATTTTCAACCAGTACTTTTTTTTTTTCTTTCTTTTAATTCTAATATAATATAAAACCTTGATTCCATATCTTTTCAAATCTCATTAAATTTTGTTTTTATTTTATTTAGAACTAGTGTTGTTATAGTCTTCTCATGTTACAAACTATCAATATTTTGCTAACAAGTTAAATTTTATTTTTAACGTTTTCTCAAAATGAAATTTTTAGTATTTTGCATTTGTGTAAAACATCCTAACAGAAAATATTATGGATCAAAATAGAAGAAATGTTTCATGCACATGCTTTGCAAAAGATTTGAATGAACTAGACTTATATAAGTGTAGAAAGAATTAGGTTTTTTTTTTTTTTTTTTTTTTTTTTTTTTATCGGTGATAAAGTTTAAAAGTTGCTATTCATTTTCAATAATTTTCGCTTCGTTAATGATTTAACTTGTAAATTCCTTTAAATATTCATGTTATAAATATGAGAAATGTTCAAATGTTTATGATCTGGAAAATTTTCCAGTAATGTTAATAAAATTTACAAAATTAAAATATCGTTATTTAAAGATGAACTGGCATGTTTAGAAAAAAAAACTTATTTTTTATCATTTTTCTAGAAAAATATTAAAGGGGAAAAAAATATTCAAGATCTAGGATATTTTAAGTGATATTTTAAGTTTTTAATCATATTTCAATAAGTCGTATTTTAAAACTATAAATATATTAGCAAACCCGTGCGAAATTTTCTCACTTTATTTCTTTTACGAATTTACTTTTAAAATTTGGAACTCAATATTTCATCCCCCAATTTAAATTCATCACAAACCAAATTATTATTAGAACCAAATCAATATTATGCGATAGTGAAACCAAAATCATCCAAAGAAAGACTTCAAAATAAAATTCATGCTTGATGACCCGATTTTTATAACTCCCTAGAAGTATATCTTTAGTTGTGTAGAGCCCCCATAGAAACTTTGAAAATGTTCTTCATATTAGTGGTGCCTTATATATATATATATTATTTATTTATTTATTTTGACATACTTTTTTGTTAAAAAGACTTAGTACCTATTTTGATTATGCTTCTATTATTGCATTTTTAAGTCAATTTATGACATAAGTTCATATTCCGTTTATATGTTTAAAGTGTTGCTAGGTTTAAAATGGCGCTTGCAAAGATTATAAGGAAATAACTTTTAAAAATACATTTTTCTATAAAATGATCTCATCAGGTATCGTATTGGTATTAGGATTAAGGTCGATTGACTGCATAGGGACCCAGGCCTGAGGGGAGTGCCCTCCATGAGGGTCTTTCTAAGGAGTCCTACCCCGTATTTACGCAAGTTTCGGAGAAAATCACGGAAAACTCCGAACGACTAAGCCGACGAGTGCGACCAGGGGTCAAATTCGGCACCTCACGTCTATCAGCTTTGAGCGCAAAACTACTCGACCGTAGGAGGGCCATTATCTCATCTGATAAATATCATCATTTTTCTGATTCGATCATTAAACGTTAGTGCTTAAATATTGTCCATTTTTTATCCTTGCGTATTTTATTAATTACGTCAAATCGCATCATTTCGACAAAATTTAATCGTAACTAGTCCCCATTAGAGAATTATTTATATAGATATAGATATATATAAACTTTAAAATAATTCTGAATATAAAATACAATCAGAATTTTATAAGTAATATTTCAAAAATATGATAAGTAATCTATCTGTACTTTGAGTATAGATATCTTATATCTACTCTCAAAGTTACGGACAAAAATTCGTACACCCCCTGCTAGATTATTCAAGAGAAATATATATATATATATAAATGATAGATATCTTAATAAACTTTAACCTTAATATTTTAGCATTTACTAGATACATGCCAATACCAATACAGCAAAAATAAAACTGATAATAACACATTGCTAAAACTATCACAAAAAGGTTGTGATACATGTTAAGATCCAATAAGAGACAAAAATAATTTAAATTACTTACGCCCACTTGAACGAAAAAAAAAAAAAAAAAAAAAAAAAAAAAAAACGGACCATTAAACACAATGGCGGTGAAAGTAATTAAAAGACCTCAGAATAATAATTGGAATAAAAAATGCTTAAAAGTAGAAGTATTAACTCATCAGGAGGCAAGTACTTCATAAAGCAGTGAGAGCTGCAACGATTTCGTAAAACAGTATAGCTAACAATAGCAAATTTATATTGTTCAGGCCTCAAATATATATTCTCTAATCCAATTAAAATACCTTTATAAGTGTTTAATTTCAGGTCAAACTCAATTTGAAGACTCCATGTTACATGATTGCCTTCTTTTTCTTCATCCGCTATGAACAACTAAACATTTGAATTATTTTTACTTGATGTACTCCATGTGAATGCAGTTGCCTCGCCTACTATAGCCACTAGCGTAAAGAAATCATACATTGGTGCTTACAGGTGAAAAAGGTCTCCCCTGATGAGTTTTTTTTCATCTTTCTGAACTCTTAAAATTTGTCTAAAATAGTGTCTTAATTGTTTATTTTTCTCATTGCTTGTTTGTATCTTTTGTTTCGGGATCAATATGTAAAAATTAATTGTTTCAACGGTTAAACATCAGTCTTCTAGGGTAATTTTGATTTGATGAAGGTTTGATTTTTTTGGTGTATGTGGTTTCAATGATCTTGTATCTGTTGCTCAGTTTTCACTAATGTTTAAAAATATTATTTATATATATATATATATTAACCCTCTGCCAATGACCGTAAGATATCTTGACGCAAAGTTAACTTTTCTTTCTTTTTTTAATATGGTTATAAAATGTTTGTACAAACTCATTTATGAACTCAGAGATTTTTCAAAATTATTTTTTAAAATAAGTAAAATTTCAAATTAAAGAAAAATAAAAAATAAAAATAAAAACATAAATATTTTTGTAAAACTTTTTTAATTAAATAAAGTTAGTTTCACTAACTATTAATTCACTTTGTCAATATCTTCTGTATAAATGTGTGCGTAAAAGGCAATAAATGAAGACGTATTTTGAAAATCTTACGGAGAGTGACAAAAAAAAAAAAAAAAAATAAGTACTGCGCTGAAAAAAATATAAAAAAATTGAACCCTGATACCATTCTTGCTGATTCTTATGTAAAATGACTTCCAATCGGAATACAACCCCCATTTTGCCCAACCCTCCATCGTTTTCGCGGGGCGTCACCACCGCCTCCAATTTTTATCACTAATTATTCAGTAATTTTATGGCCATTAATTTGATTTGAAAAGTGAAAAAGATTATTTTAACACTTAAAATAATAATAATAATAAGACATAATAAAATAAATAAATGTAATTTCTAATTTCAGTGGCGAATCTCCCCCCACCCCCCTTAAATTTCCTCCTTGTTACAAATGATCATATTTTAGAATTTTTCACCCCTGTAGCCCCTCAGAAGATATTTAACAGTTAAAATAATCTTATCTCGATCTCCCTTTCCAAATCAAATCCATAGCCATAAAATCACCGAACAGTGGTAAAAATAGGGGGCGTCCCCAAAAAACGGTGGGTGATGGGGCAAAATGGGCATCATATTCGAATTCAGGAGTTCATTTTACATAAGAATTTACATGGATAGCATTGGCGCCGAATTTAGTGCAGAGTAGTGTATTTTTTGAAGAAACACTGAAATTTAAAAATGTGATAAAGATCAGTCTATATGGACATCTGTTTTAATACAGCTCTTAACTTTTGAATCTAAGTGACTAAGAGCATAAAATAAATCGTGAATAATTTCAGAATTGTTCATATCTCAACATATATTCTTTTCCGAAAATTAATTTGTTTGAGGATCAAAATCCCCTAGATCCCTTAAAATAATTAAACTAGTGTATCTGCAGATCAGGAGCCTCAACGTCTTATTTGCATCAGACATTATTCAATAGGTCATTTTTATTTATTCCTTATTATATAATAGTATATAATGATTCGATCGACTTGTTACCATAATCAGATACATTCCTGAGGGGGGCTGCAGCCCCCTCAACCCCCCGCTTTATCTCTGTATACCTATCTGTATATAATATAAAGTGTTACGGAATTGTAAATGATTGTTTTAATTTTGTATAAATTCTTTCAACGAGGCTTAGTAAGTTCATAAAATGCTAATTTTGTGCATTTCTAGTCGTTTTAGCGTTAAAAAAACCTATTTTTCCCTTAAAAACGCATTAAAAAGCTCCAATAAGGGAAGAAATGGATTTGGCGCTAAATTTGGCGACTGTTTCCCTCCTTGGCGATTTTTTGGCAACCTTCGCGAGAAAATCCTTATTAGGGATATACCAAATATGGAAGCTCTAATCGCATTGGCTGATGAGATACGAAAATTTTCCAGAACAGTCTGGGTTCGACAGAAAAGTATAAAAGGAGCATTTTTTTCGCCAAGGCGGTCAATCTCAGATCTGTGTCAGTTTCGTCAAATTCTTGCTTTGCTTAGAGCCTCTTTGAATGAGACTTATTTTATGTGTTATTGCTAAAGAGTTTGTACTGTTGTTTTGCTGTTAACGACTGTTGTTTAAGCTGTGTTTACTGGTTGAATTGAAGCTGATACTTGGTTTATAGACCTGTATTTTTCTGGAAATTTCTGTGTCCAAAATTTTAATTTCATTCCGGTTTTATTGAATTGGGTTAATTTTTTAAAGCTTTCAGAATTTAGATATCTGAACATATGATAATTGCTATGACTAATTTGAAAGCAAATTACAGGGTTAAATGGAAAAAGAATATTTCAACCTAAATCTAAAACAAAACTTTTTGACAACTATGCACTCAAAATTGTTTATAAATTTCAAAATACTGCAAAATAACAAAGTAAGAAAACATAACTGCCAATATTCAAAAAATTATTCCTACAATAAAAATGAAAGGTATAAAATTATATTTAGTATTCGAGAGTATCAGTTGAATTATTTAAAGTAAAAATGTTTGTCTAATGTTTTGTCATTCTATTAAGAAACAAAATAAAATAAAATAAATAAATATATATATATATATTTTTTTTATTACGCCAAAAGCGTTTTATATGCATATTCTATTTAATGCATTTAAATGAGCTAGAGTGCTTGCTAGTCATCCCAGGATTGACATCTGATCGACTCCGATATCAAAGGGCAGTTTATAATGTTAGGACGTGTTTACAATGTTACAATGTTAGGATCTTTGGAATCGCTTTTGGCTTGATCGGGCTTTGACAGAGAGTTACTTAAAATTTTTTAACAAGTTGTTCATGCACGTATACATTTTACCTTAATAACTACAGCCCAACCAGTTGCTGACGAATTCTGCTCTCTTAGCTAGTAGATGGCAGGTGCCAGGTTCGAACCCAGGTCGCGGTCGTCGGCAGAGCTGTTTGTTTTTCTCGAAAATTCATGTGAATACGGGCTGGGACCCAATAGAAAGACCCTCATGAAGGAAATTCCATCCAGGCACGGGACCCCTAGAGAAGACAATCGGCTCCCACACACTACCGACAACACATTGACAATTTAAAAATTTTAAATTGCTCACATTTATTTTCATTTAAGATAATTTCTAGATCTTTAATTATCGACTGTGCTAAATTAAACACACAATACAAATTGCATTTATTATGATTGTGATGTTAAAAACATCACTTCTTTTTAAATGTTAAATAAGATCGTTTTCTGCACTTAAATGCATTGTTTCTCTCTCAGCTGGCTCAACTCACCCTGTTGTGTTTGCTTTACTGCAACACACACACAGGAGAAAAATTGGTTCTTCTTTCCTAGTGGTGATGTCATATCACACCATGCTGAGAACCAATAGGGTGATGGTTCTGACTCCACCTTCTGTTATTCCGGCAGTTTTAAATTGAGTTGGGTTTCAGCAGCTCTCAAGAGAAGAACATGGGGTGAGAAAGATTTGTTTTGCTTCTGTTTTAAAATAATGACCATTTTATCATTTGGAGAGAGAGTGCCTACTTATTAATAATAAATATATATATATTAGTTTATATGAATACTTATTCAAATTTTAAAAACCATTAATTTTTATATCCTACTTAATTTGGAATTACTAGTGTGGTTTGGAAAATAAAATTGATTAATTTTGATGCAGCAGATTAGTTTTCTTACAAACATTATTTTTGTATGCATTTTTCTTTTTACAGCATTCTAGCCAATAAGTAAATTGATTCCTCTTTTCTCTTATGTAAATAAAATTATTTGGATATATATATTTGACCTTTTGACCCAAAAAATAAAAAGGGTTAGTGGCCAGAACGCAATGTACGCCATGAGGTTCTTTGATCCTCACTAAGTAACTTCTGTTGCTATGAAATTAAAAATATTAATAAAATTAATTTAAAATATGGAAACATAAAAAGTAAATGAATTATTTACATCACATTTGGTGCCGGTGGTGTCAAATTGTGATCAGATGGGAAAAGATTGAGAAATGAAAGGAATACTTGATTATTGTTCTTAAGAATAAATGATACTGTAGAGATTGTTTATTTTGAATAAGTTGTTTTATTTTTATTGCTAGAATTACTGAAATTATTTTTTTAAAGTCATACATTACCAATTACATTTTTTTGGTGATTGAATATGATTGATACCAAGTGACCTATAAGACAATTCCCTGTTTCAAAAAATGTGATATGCTGGAACTTTGTACAAATGAAAAAATTTTTTTTGGTTCAATATATTTTGAATAACTGATTAAATAAATAATAGTCAACAGAACTTTGTATTGTTGGCTTAAAAAAAAAAAAAAAAAAAAAAAAATTTGTAGGTATCTCTCTCTCTCCTCATCTACGTGAATTCATTATATGCAAATAGCCATCAACACATGTAAAAATCAAGAAATTTAAATAACAAGCTTCATACATATGTGTTGTTTTTTTAAACCAATATAATAGTTTCATATATATACAAAAAATAATGGCTTCTAACAAAGGATTGACAAGAGGTTTACCATTCAAAACTTTAGTAACGCCATTTTCTGGAGACCCTCATTTATTGGATTTTTTTATTGAACAAGTGAAATTTAAAATTGAGAACAGCAAATGGGAAGAATTCCATGCTTTGGCTTTTGTGAAATCAAAATTGGCAGATACTGCTCTTAAGTTTTATGTCTCCTCCCCAGCTTGCCAAAAAGCCAAAAATACAAAAGAGTTATTTAATATATTTAAGAAATATTTTAAGGTAGAGTCTGCAACTGCAATAGCACAACAATTTAACGAATTTAAGTTTGAGTCCGATGTCAATATTAATATTTTTGCTAATAAGCTTGAAAATTTAGTGAAAAAACGTTTTCCTGATATGGAAGAAAAAGCCCTTGAACAACTACTAATCGCAAAATTCAATGATCTCATTCCGCCCCACTTTAGAATTCATCTACTATCACAAAAAGCCACAACCTTTTATCAGATGGTGGAACGTCTCGAAAAATTCCAGGAAATTTATAACTTGCAAGTAAACCCTGTCTTACCAGGAACATCTTTTGCTACTATTCAGAACTTCAATCATAAAATAGATAGTGAAGTGATAGGTACAAACTCAGAAAACAATTTGACTAAGATTAACAATTCATCTTATAGCAAGCGGCCATACAATAAATTTCCACAAAATAAAGGTTCGCACACGATTCAATGCCAATGGTGTGAAAGACCTGGACATTCTGCTCAGAGGTGCTTTGCACTCAGAAAATTACAAAATAATAAGTTTTCTCACAGATATCGTAATGGGCAAACTTTCTCTAGACCTTATAGAGACATGTCACGGAGAGCCAGGGCCCCTAAAACATTTAAATCCAACTCCCCTCAAACCAAAAGTAGTCATTCACAATGACTAGAAGTGGAGAATGGTAGAAGTGACACTAAACTCCTAAATACAAAGAGTTCCTCATATAGGTCAGGTTTGAATAAAGTCAATTACCATAACAACTTTTCACAGACTAACTCAACATATTCTAATCTACCTAATAATTTTTTTGTAAATAACAATGAAATCATTCTGAGATCTCCAGACACACAGGCAAAGTTCCCTTTGTCATTAGAACGCAAAGTCAAATCTGTTGCGATACAGACAACATCTCCTGTACTGGTAACGTCCCCGAGTGTGGAGGAAAATGGAGACTGCATATTAGTTAATTCACTGGAATTCTTGTTACACACAGACAATGATCTGCCCAATCTCCCCATCATACAATTACTGTTAAACAAAACATTAGAGAATTTTCTTCTCGACTCAGGAGCTTCTGTGTCATTACTCTCAAAACATTACTTCTTACAAAATCAAAACAAATTATATTACAAAAGAATTGCTTCAAGAGTCAAGATATCTACAGTAAACTCTATAGTCCAATGTGACGGATGTGTTTGCATTTCCTTTAAAATAGGGAAAACTTTTTACAAACACACCTTTTTTCTTATTGAAATACCAACTGAATCTAAATTTATTGGTATACTTGGCTTTGATTTTTTAAAGTCCCATCATGTAGTTATCAATTTACACAATAACAAAATACAAATTAATGAAAATGCTTTAGATATTCTAGACACTGTACCCTCTTGCAGTCTTCTATCATCTGAATCTGATATGAATCGGGCATCACATAAGATAGCTACTCATATGGATTTTCCCCAAACTGGATATAAAAAATCTAAAATTGATGTTCATAAAGAGAACTTACCCTCTTATCAAAAATGTTGGCTTACCCAGAAGATTATGATTGATCCACAGGATACTATATATGTGCCTGTACGGTCCACGCTTATTCCAGAAAATCAGTTAGTAATGTTTACATCGTCTAACAAGCATTGTCCACTTGTGTCCTATCCTTCTCTTATGGAGGTACAACATATCAAGGAAAATTCTACTAAACAAGAATTAATTCAATTTTTTATTCCTATGTATAATAATTCGAGCAAGAAACTGCATATAAATAAAAATACCGTTTGCGGATACATTTCAGAGATAGATAAAATAGAAGAAAATTCCTTGGATCTTGCAACAAATACACCTGATCACATGTGTAATCTAATTAAGGCTACACCAGAAGTTTTATCCTTAAGACAGAAAGAATTTAATGTAGATAATTTTTCTATTCAGCATTTAAAACCTACAGAAAGGGTAATAATGCAAGATATTCTTCAGAAATTTAACTCTGTATTTTCATGTTCACTAAAGTCGATTGGACACACCGATCATATCACTCCACATATAAAATTCATTTCAGATATTCCCTTAAAAACTTACCCTTTTCCTATTCCACAAGCTATTCAAGAAGAGGCAAAAGATCAACTTGACAAATTACTGGATGCAGGGATCATTGAGAGAAATATCTCTGAATGGGCATGCCCAATGCTTATGGTTAAAAAGAAAGCTGTGTCTAAGGAGGATAAACCTTCCTTTAGATTGGCCCTAGATTTAAGGTTAATCAACTCTATGATTCGATGCTCCACTTATCCTCTTCCAAGAATTGATACGATAATAAATAACATCTCAAAATTTAAATATTTTACAACATTAGACTTTCCCTCAGCGTATCATCAAATTTCATTACCTAAAGAATACAGACGACGTCTCTCATTTACTACACAATGGGGAACTTATTCATTTAAAAGATTAATGTTTGGGCTGAGATCAGCCGCATCAACATTCCAAATGCTTATTGACACAATTATACAAGAGTGCAATTGTTCAGGCATATATGCTTACCAGGATGACATTATTATAGGAAGTGACTCTTTCCAGGAAACAACAGAAAAATTACAAACACTTTTAGCTACTCTACAAAAGTACAATCTGACATTGTCTCCAAAGAAATGTAAATTCCATCAGTCATCTATTGAATATCTCGGTTTCAGCATCCAAAATCAGAAAATACATCCTATTTCTTCCAACATTACAAAAATTACTCAATTTCCTATCCCAGCAACCAGAAAACAACTAAAAAGATTTATAGGATTGTGTGGATTCTACAGAAAACTCATTCCCTGCTACTCGCGATTAATTGATCCTTTGATAAAATTAACATCTCCGAAAACTACATTTAAATGGACAGAGGAACATGGTGAAGTCTTTAAACAAATACAGAAAGTTTTTTTCTCTAAACCTTTTCTTTCTTTAGCCGATTGGTCAAAACAATTTTTTCTTAATACAGATGCTAGCAAAATTGCTATTTCAGGGGTTCTTCTACAAGAAAAGGAAGGCATTCTGCTTCCGGTTAGTTACTTTAGTAAAACACTATCTAAATCAGAACAGCGATATTCAGCCATCAAGCTTGAGCTGATGGCCATAGCTAAGTCAGTCAGTGCATTTAAATTTTTCCTTTTCAACCGACCTTTCACCATTCTCAGCGATAGCAGACCACTCGAACACTATAAGAAAATTTCCTCTCCTGCTGATCTAACTACTAAATGGCTAATTGAATTATCAAACTATCAATACACATTCAAATATGTAAAAGGTAAAACAAATGTTTTGGCAGACTATTTTTCAAGAGAAGACTTTTCTGCATACACTCAAGATCTTAACTCAAACCCAGAATTAATTAAAGAGGCTAACAATTTACCCATTTCTTCAGCTTCTCCAACAATTGAACTCCATCATTTCAATGTCACACAAAAATCTGATAAGTCACTCACCTCATCAGAGCCTCATCGTTCTTCCTTACCTCAGTTGTTAAGCAACGATGCTGCTCCACTCAGTCGTTCCTTAAACAGCTCTGACGCAGATAATCTTATGATGGAAATCTCGGAAGAATGTTTTTTTAAAGAGCAAAGAGAAGATGACTTTCTGCTAAAAATTATTGTCGATATCACTTCGGAGAAACCTTCTCCTAAATATAAAAATTATTTTGTCCATCCGGACACAGGTCTGTTAATGATCAAACGAAAGTTTCACCAGCCTGAAAACTCTCCAAAAACAAAAATTGTAGTACCACAGAAGTTAAAACCTAAAGTATTAAAAATTTGTCACATGCCTCACTTTGGAATTAGAAATACATACAGAAGAATACTTAAACACTTTTATTGGACAGGATTATTTGAAGATGTAAAAAACTTTGTTCTGTCCTGTACATTATGTATTCAATATAAACCACACAGAATTCCACCTGCTCCACTACAGGAAATGTTTGTTCCTTCTGCGCCGAGTATGTTAGTTTCCATGGACTTTTTGGGTCCTTTCTCCAATGGCTTCCATGTGTTAACATTCCTCGATCATTTTTCTAAACATATTGAATTGGTACCAGTAAAAAATGCAACAGCACAAGCTGTAGTTAAAGCCATTACGGGATACATTACTACCTTTGGTCGACCCTCTGCGATACTCTCAGACTTAGGCCCACAGTTCACAGCAAACATCTTTAACAACTTGGCACAGACATTGAAAATTACAATCTCCCATTCATCATCAGGACACCCGCAAACACAAGGCTCATCAGAAAGAATTAATACCAGCATTAAATCCTCAATTTCCACTCTTACCAAGGAAGGATTTGATTTTCATCAGGCTTTGATGATACACAAGAACCTGTATAACACCACCGTTCATTCTTCAACTGGATATTCTCCAGCCTTTCTGCATTTTGGCAGGTCAATAACAAGCATCTTTGACTTGTTTGAAGCTCCTCAGTTAGAAACACTGGAATTTCCATATGAATACCATAAATATATGGAATCAATGAAACAGATCTTTAGGCAAGTGCATCATAACATGAAGTTTTACCAAAACCAACGTAATACTAGACAACATAAAAAAGCAGTTCTCCGGAAATTCAAAGAAAATGATATGGTCTTTATAAAAACCAAAGATACATTTAAACCAAGATTCATAGGCCCATATTCAGTTCAAAAAGTAATATCTGACGTGTTACTCTCTGTCAGAGAATTCGAAAATGAAGGGGCTGAACCATTCACTATTAACATAGACCGTGTCATCCTGGCGCATAAAAGAAAGCAACATCTCATTCCACAAACAATTCTGACAGGTCAACCAGCTGGGATTGTTCAACCGCAGTCTCATTATGATCTCAGACCAAGATGCAAAACTTAATTTTTGTTTTTTGTTTCCATTTTCACAAATGTTCTTTTAACATGTTTTTTTTTTTTTTAAGTTTTTTTTTAGGGGACTTGATAAGCAATTCATTCACCAAAGTTGCCTGTTGTAAACAAGTATGAGTTGGTACAGGTATATTTGATAAGTTGTATTTTGTATATTGTCCTATTATATATTGTGTAGTTATATATATATATATTTTTTCTCCTGTGGCAAATGTTGAATATCTACAAAAACTTAGTTAAGTGTGTATTGTAGTTAATATGAATATAAATCTTCTGTTATGCTGATTTATTTTATATATTGTCTTATTTGTTAAATTTGATAACTATACTATAATTATTTACTGCTCAAAATGTACAGTATGTGTGTGTTATATGTATCGGAAACTTGCATATTTATATGTGTATACATAATTTTTCTTCTTTCTTTTCATATATTAATTCCTACACATTGTCATGTTTATAAATATATTGGGTTATTAAATACAATTTCTGGAAGCTTCCACACCATTTTCACAGACACAGACATCACTTATACAACACAAGTATACACTACATCCACACTATTACACAATCAAATTAATACACAATCCACACATGATATGTATATAAATGTGTATAATGTTTGATAAAATTTTTTGTTTATTGTGATTATTGACATTGCAGTTTTGTTTTGGTTATATCTGATAGTATGTTTATTTGAGTATTATTTGACGTTTATATTAAGTGCATTTTTGATTTTGTTTAGTAATCTAACTTGGTGGCCTCAGTAGCCACTCACATTTATTATTTCCATTTATAATATGTATATTCTTTAAATAATAATAATAATAATGGTAATGATAAAATTTAAAAAAAAATCTTATTCGAATATTATACTCGAGTACTTGGAATGCCTTTTCCGTAATGTAATATTTATCTGTAAGATTATTTTGACATTTGTATTGATACTTATTTTGATTTTTTTTTTCTCCTTCATAATAATGCTTCAAGAGGTCATCTGTAAATATTTTATACTGAAATATAACTGATTTTGTTTTATCAGTTGTTAACAAGATTTCTTTGACATTTATTTAGTATAGTTGTTCTTTCATGTGTATACTTATACATTGATTAATCGGTAGATGGTATTTAATATCAAGACTATTGGTTAAATATTTTTGTTGATATTGCACATCCACTGAAATTCTTTTGTCATGTCATGCATTTTTTTTATTCGCTCTAACTAATTATTTTTACAAATTTATAGGAAAGAAATTTTGCAGCACTTTGTATGATTTTCAATATTTCTGTTTATAATACTATTTTTTTTTAAAAGGTATCAATATTTTTTTACTCATGTCACTTGTTGATAAAAGCTGTGTCTGTTTGCATTTATAGATATATTTTATTAGTTGTCAATATCCTAATAAATATTGTTAGATATGTCACTGACCACTTTTGTATCAATAAAATCTTTTATTTCAGAATGTCTGTAACCACAGTGCTGAAATAGTATTGTTTTTGATGAAATGGTGTATTCCTCGCCTATTTTGGTAGAATTGATCACCTACCAGGGTAGGCGTTGATATTGGGTTGTTTGTCGGAATTTTATTGTTTCAGCTTTACTTATCGATTTTGTATTGTGTTTGGTTCAGATTTTGTGTCACATGTACATTGTTCTCAAAATTTCCAAATTTTTTTATCAAGTGCATGTTGTTAAGAGTATTGTAAGACCTTTCAGTTGCTTAAAAATTTGCTTTGTTACATTCATGCCTTTAATGGCCGTTCCTATAATATTATGTAGTCAATATGGATATTTTTTTTTCACATGTAAGTAAAAAAAAAAAAAATTTGTAATCCTTCATGTAAATGTAGGTATGCACTCTCCATTCACATGTTTAGTCTTCCAAATTTTTTTAATGGTCGTTAGGGGTAATGTGATGTTAAAAACATCACTTCTTTTTAAATGTTAAATAAGATCGTTTTCTGCACTTAAATGCATTGTTTCTCTCTCAGCTGGCTCAACTCACCCTGTTGTGTTTGCTTTACTGCAACACACACACAGGAGAAAAATTGGTTCTTCTTTCCTAGTGGTGATGTCATATCACACCATGCTGAGAACCAATAGGGTGATGGTTCTGACTCCACCTTCTGTTATTCCGGCAGTTTTAAATTGAGTTGGGTTTCAGCAGCTCTCAAGAGAAGAACATGGGGTGAGAAAGATTTGTTTTGCTTCTGTTTTAAAATAATGACCATTTTATCATTTGGAGAGAGAGTGCCTACTTATTAATAATAAATATATATATATTAGTTTATATGAATACTTATTCAAATTTTAAAAACCATTAATTTTTATATCCTACTTAATTTGGAATTACTAGTGTGGTTTGGAAAATAAAATTGATTAATTTTGATGCAGCAGATTAGTTTTCTTACAAACATTATTTTTGTATGCATTTTTCTTTTTACAGCATTCTAGCCAATAAGTAAATTGATTCCTCTTTTCTCTTATGTAAATAAAATTATTTGGATATATATATTTGACCTTTTGACCCAAAGAATAAAAAGGGTTAGTGGCCAGAACGCAATGTACGCCATGAGGTTCTTTGATCCTCACTAAGTAACTTCTGTTGCTATGAAATTAAAAATATTAATAAAATTAATTTAAAATATGGAAACATAAAAAGTAAATGAATTATTTACATCACAATGATTATTTATATTAGCCGCCTTCTGCGACAAATTGTATCACAACCCCTGAAATTTCTGACCGTAGCAAATTCACCCGTGGCGCCTTCAACCTGATGCGTTGCTTTAATAATAATTATTATTATAATAAAACCCTCAGACTATTTGTGTCCCGTGAAAATCCTGAATAGGGCAAAATCTCACCCACAGGTGACCGTGGCCCTTTTCCTCATTGACCAGCCCGCTCACATCCCGTGAAAAATATAACATTCCTGCTTGCTTGCGCCCTCAACAAGATGTGTCGCATTAAACACCAGGTTCATTTATTACCTTATATACTACCTTTTGCGCATTAGATCTTGAGTCAGGGCTGCCACAAAATTTTTGTCACACGCACATTTTCTAAAAATGGTCAAATCGTGTTCTGGACTTTTCAAAATGCGTAAATCCATCGAAAACCAAAAGCTAGAATTCTTTATAAAACCAATGTTTTCTTTTATTGAATATGGAAGAAAATAAAAATAAAAATGCTAAATTACAGAAATTAAATCTTTTCAAACTCCCATTCAACTTTAGTCGTCGACAGGAGAAAAATCTCACTGGACTTCAAATGAAAAAGACATTGAGATCTTTTTTTAATACAATTGTTTATTGTATTGTTTTTGTTTTCTTTCAGTATATTGAAAACGGATGACCATTCAAATCAAATGGGAAGTTTCTACGTCGATGAACGGACTTTGTTTTTTTCCTTCTCCTTTTAATGCTCCTCTTTTCGGTGAAAATAATATGTATATAAATATATACAGGGCCCGAAATTTCAACTTAGGTTACACTCGCCAAAACAAAAGTTTTACTCGCCACGAAATAGGAATGTCTTTTTTTTTTTTTTTTTTTTTTTTTCCACATTTTAGGTTTTTTTAATTTTTTCTAACTATTTAGAAGGCTTTTACAAATATGCTTAAAATTATATATATTAAACGTGTGTCGTATATCATCTTGTCTCATAATCATCTCTAATTAAAAATCATTATAATGTATTATATTTGAGATTTGAAAAATATTAAAATATCTAATAGCATAAATGCAAAGAGTCATTGATGAAAAAAAGAAGAAAGAAAAAAAAAAAAAAAAACACTCTTTCTCAAACAATAACCTGTGAAAATCTTTTTATTCTGAAAGATTAAGCTGATTAAGCTTCCTTATTTACCTATTTATTTATTTAACTTTTTACATCAGAATTGTCTTTTTCGTCCATTTTATTTTTCTAATCAGACGGAATGTCGATGTGTATAACTTGTTCATTGTTGTCATTTTAAATAGCCATTTCAGAATAACTTTTTCGATAAAATCGTTGCTTACAAGCGCAAACCATTGGCGTTTCAATAAAAACTGGAAAATATTAACTGTTTTTTGATCATTATTCAACAAAA
The DNA here is from genome assembly GCA_963930645.1 of Salticus scenicus. NCBI lineage: Eukaryota > Metazoa > Arthropoda > Arachnida > Araneae > Salticidae > Salticus > Salticus scenicus. The sequence continues at coordinate 182,220,175 of OZ005656.1, read as the reverse complement.
TAAACATAGGCAGTATCATAGGCAAACTTTCGCATATCTCTTCTCCGGGATAGTGGGCGACGGGCAAAGAGGCTCTCTACTCGTCTATTCTCACTCTGCTTGGAGAAATAACAGTAGAAAAAATGAAACAACCGAAGAGATCAAAATTTTTATGTATGCACTACGTATTTTTCCTTTCCCACGCTGGGTCGATCTCGGGCCGCGCATGCACAAACTCGGCTCTCCGAGAATCTAAAAAAGGAGAGGTTAAATATGAGGTTATAAGATGGCAAGATTTTGCCATATTTAAATCTATAAAAAGAATGTTTTCTGTCACGATATCGTCTAAGTAATTTATCTATCAGTAGACCAAATTTTTACTCGCCACAGTAAAAATTCCACTTGCCAATGGCGAGCTGGCGAGCGAAAATTTCGCGCCCTGAATATATATATCTTGAACTGTATTTTTGGCTTGAATTAGCTATACTGTTTTCAGAAATTTTGCGTATTCTTTCTCATAGAAATGCAAGTTTCCTGACGAGCGAACATTTCTATTTTTCAGCATTTATTATTCCAATTCTCATTTCAATAATTCCTTTTTTGATTTGATATCTTTGATATTTTTTAACCCTTTTCTCATTTCCGATTACCTTTTCATAACGTCGAAGTATGATAACTTTAATGGAAAATGCAAACATTTCTCTCATCGATAGGCTTAGTGTTATGGTTATAGAAGTTCACTTCTGCGTAAGTAATTTTAAATGATTTAACTATTAATTGGTATTGTAATTTAATTATAAAAAATCTGTGAAAACATTTAAAATGAACTGCAATCTCTTTTAATTTTGTAATGTTGGTATTTTCATTTATCTTTTGATTGCTGAGTATTATAATGGTATTAAGTTATTCAATATATATATACAGAATATACCTTATATATAGGTATATATAAAAGGTTTGCTTATGATTAATTATCCTGGGACTTTTGTCAATATGTATTATACTATCTATCTTTTATGATTCAATAAATTTAATCTAGACTTCAATTTTTACTATACACACACACATATGTATATATTATACATATTAAATAAAAGGCAATGTCATTGTAAAAAAATACACATTTAATTTTTTCGAAGTTCATTACCAAGGTATTTTAATCCTATCTATACTGTACAAACATCTGGAAACAAACTTTCTATCAACCAAAATCTTTTAATAAATTTTTAATAAGCTACTCTTTATGAGATTCTCTTTATTAAAAATGCATAAAACATCTTTAAAGATATGATAAATATTATATCTTTACCAGTGGCGTATGCAAGGGGGGGGGGTTTAACCCCCCCCCCTCCTTGACAAAATGTATGATAAGAAAAATTAGGCTGTTCCTTACATTTTTTTTCACATTTCAGGCGGAAAAAATGTATGGCAAGCGTAGAATATTTTTTTCTACGAAGTGGTTTAAAATTATGACTAACTTTTTTTTTCATTACTCTGCGATAAACACTCCTGAAAATAACTAAACCACTTCATTTGCGCGGCGCGAAACATGTTTCCCTTGAAAACAATTCTCTGAAAGGATTTCATCTTTACGAGTTCATACTCAAGGACAAGAGGGGTCGACCATATGGGGAAGGGGTGAACATTGAAGGAGTGACCCAAACAATACCCCAACAGTAGAAGACATTTTAAATGAACTAGCAAGAACTTCTCGTCGATTAGACTTCGCTCTGTAAATAAGAAAATTCAATGAAATATTTTGCCTAACTTTGTATTGAATTTTATGTTTTGTGTAGCAGTTTTTACAGGCTCTACATTATTCGTCGCTAATTAAAGATTTTTTTAGTTTGATCTTCTAATTGGTGAGTTTGTTTTACTATTTTTCATTTTCTTACTCTTATTTTCGGCAAGTAATTATGATATTTTAAAAGATTGTTAAACTTAATTAAAAATAAACTTAATTAAACTTAATTAAAAATTCAGAAGGACGAATCCCCCACCCCCCAACACTCACCCCCTTGGAAAGATCCTGGATACGCCACTGATCTTTACTATGCAAAACATTTTAGTTATTTATTCATTCAACGTAATATTTTTAAAGTTCTTTAACCTTACAGTTTTGCAAAGAATACACAAAGCGTACAATTACAATATCTCCTCGCGACAAAATTTCTTCCGTCTTTGGAATAGAGGCACACATAAAAGAAAAAAAGACGGGGGGGGGGCATACAGTTCTTTTGCTGTTCCCTAAATTTCTAAGTCACTGCTATTAAAACATCAAACTCGCCTTGTTAGAATTTATTCGAACTATCCTCGCTGAAAAGAGATCCTTGTTATTTGAAGCCTCTCCAACCATCGTACAATCATACATCTGGGTCGAACAAGACCCCATCGCATCTAGAAGGGAAAACAGCAGTGAAAAAGAGAATTTTTTAGATGCAATCTTGCTCTACGAATATGAAAACAGTTCCGATGGACAGGCCCTTAGCAAATGGATGAGGAACCTTTGCAAGCAGTTCGGCCCTCTCATTCATCAATGTCAGGAGTCGCCCTCGAGCTGTTCCAAACGAATAATTATCGACCAGTGTTCCCTTTTTGAAAACCGAATATATACATATATACACACGGTACACACATATATGTGTGTACAGGGACTATGTTAATCGCGACTATGATACTCGTAACTCGTAAACTGCGTTTTGGTTAAGAAGTTCCGCTCCGTTAAAATTATGTGGAATGAGTTTGGACATGACCATGTCGGGCGGAATGATTCTGGCGTAAATGCAATTAATCCATTGTTCAGGAAAATAATGGAAAAGGACGAAAGAGTGGCTTTTAAATTACAGCAGTTAGATTTAATTTTGAAGAGTATATATAATTGGAGTTAGCTTTAAATCATGAAATAAATGTACTAGTAAAATTTGTATCCTAAGCACGAAAATTTCACTAGTCACTAAATTATTAATTATATTATTAAATGATGTCATTTAAATAGTAGCGTATATATAATTTACGCAAAACCTAATAATAACTAACCCCGAATTATTAAAGGGACTCTCTCCTTATCGCCGCCGGAAGACAAAGCCTATGTTATTCTATGAAAAAATTTGTTTATAGAATTACACATTACCGAATGTATTTTTTACAATCCGTTTTCATTTTCAGAAAATTCACAACCGCTGAATTAGTACCAAAAAACTATTATTGTTATTATTATCTAATTTCGATGTTGCATTTTTAGGTTTAAAAATGTGAAAAAATAACTAAAAGCATTATTATTTATTTATTTATTTTTCCTTTTTCAATTCCTATATTAGTTCACACTCTCCCTATATATATCTTGTACAAATCTTGCAATCGATTTATAACTAACTTCCCGACTAGCTAGAAATTTGGAACTTTCAGGATTGCTCAGAACACGGTGACAACACAATACTTCGAAGTCCGATTTTCGAATTTTTGATTAGTTTTCTTATAATTAATTAAAATATGAAAATAATAACATCCTAATAGCGTTAATATAAAAATTACGAGTTCATTTTCTATCGACATAAAGGTAAATACATTTAATTAAACGTGAGTATTAAAAAAACTATAAAAAGTTAAATTATGCATTTTACAAAAATTGACATCATTGTCACTTTAAAAATTTTATGCACATTGATGATTCTCTATGATTCATCAGAAAGTTTAAAACATGGTATATAAAAAGTTTTTTTTTTATCTTATAATTATTTTTCTTTCATTTTGCACGCGTGCTTTTTATTTCCTAATTCAAAATTATAAAAAAAAAAAAAAATCGATAGTGTTTGTAGGTAGGAATTGACTTTAAAATTTTTTCGTTTTTATTACTTGTTTAGCTGTAAAATGAAATATTAAAATTCAAAAAAATTCAAATTTTGGAAAATGAGTACTAATTTAACAGTTGTGAATTTTCTGAATGCGAAAACGGAATTATGAAAAAAAAAAGACAAAGAGAGAGAGAGAGAGAGAGATTATAAATAATGAATAATTCTATACACAAAATTTTGCTATAGAGTTACAAAGGGATTTTGGTGTCCGGAGACGGGGAAATAGAAATTACAAGAGGATGTGAGGAGTTCTCCCCTGTTTGTATTTGTGAATGTATATTTCATTAAAGAGCTCTAAATTTTCGATAGTGTTTGTAAGTAGGAATTCACTTTAAAAATTTTTCTTTTGTATTACTTGTTTAGCAGTAAAATGAAATATTAAAATTAAAAAAAATTCAAATTTTGGAAAATGAGTACTAATTTAACAGTTGTGAATTTTCTGAATGCGAAAACGGAATTATGAAAAAAGAGAGAGAGAGAGAGAGAGAGATTATAAGTAATGAATAATTCTATACACAAAATTTTGCTATAGAGTTACAAAGGGATTTTGGTGTCCGGAGACGGGGAAATAGAAATTACAAGAGGATGTGAGGAGTTCTCCCCTGTTTGTATTTGTGAATGTATATTTCATTAAAGAGCTCTAAATTTTCGATAGTGTTTGTAAGTAGGAATTCACTTTAAAAAATTTTCTTTTGTATTACTTGTTTAGCAGTAAAATGAAATATTAAAATTAAAAAAAATTCAAATTTTGGAAAATGAGTACTAATTTAACAGTTGTGAATTTTCTGAATGCGAAAACGGAATTATGAAAAAAAAAAGACAGAGAGAGAGAGAGAGAGAGAGATTATAAGTAATGAATAATTCTATACACAAAATTTTGCTATAGAGTTACAAAGGGATTTTGGTGTCCGGAGACGGGGAAATAGAAATTACAAGAGGATGTGAGGAGTTCTCCCCTGTTTGTATTTGTGAATGTATATTTCATTAAAGAGCTCTAAATTTTCGATAGTGTTTGTAAGTAGGAATTCACTTTAAAAATTTTTCTTTTGTATTACTTGTTTAGCAGTAAAATGAAATATTAAAATTAAAAAAAATTCAAATTTTGGAAAATGAGTACTAATTTAACAGTTGTGAATTTTCTGAAAGCGAAAACGGAATTATGAAAAAAAAAAAAGAAAAAAAAAAGAGAGAGAGAGAGAGAGATTATAAGTAATGAATAATTCTATACACAAAATTTTGCTATAGAGTTACAAAGGGATTTTGGTGTCCGGAGACGGGGAAATAGAAATTACAAGAGGATGTGAGGAGTTCTCCCCTGTTTGTATTTGTGAATGTATATTTCATTAAAGAGCTCTAAATTTTCGATAGTGTTTGTAAGTAGGAATTGACTTTAAAAATTTTTCTTTTGTATTACTTGTTTAGCAGTAAAATGAAATATTAAAATTAAAAAAATTCAAATTTTGGAAAATGAGTACTAATTTAACAGTTGTGAATTTTCTGAATGCGAAAACGGAATTATGGGGAAAAAAAGAGAGAGAAAGAGATTATAAGTAATGAATAATTCTATACACAAAATTTTGCCATAGAGTTTCAAAGGCATTTTGGTGGCCGGAGACAGGGAAATAGAAATTGCAAGAGGATGTGAGGAGTTCTCCCCTGTTTGTATTTGTGAATGTATATTTCAATAAAGAGCTCTAAAAGATTGCTGATTGATAAAGAGCAAGAACTTTGTAAAGAAATATCACAAAATGCCCTAAAACACGCAACGATTGTTTCACATCGAAGTAACTAAGTACCATCATTCTTCATCAACCAGTAGGTTATTGTGAAAGCAACAGCAAAATAAGAGCATCTTTATTTGTGTCTATGTGTTATGTAAGTTTAAAATTAAACGACAAGAGGGAAAAAAAAAAAAGTAGACTGTTTTAAGAGCGAACAATACCTAATCTCGCCGGCAGCCTTCGCCCATGTTATTCTATGGGAAAATTTGTTTCCATAATCACTCATTACCTAATTAATATTTTTCAATTCTGTTTTCACATTCAGAAAATTCACAAGCGTTAAATTAGTACTGTAGCGCGCCTATGCTACAAACCCAGCGCCCCCTAGTGACCCGGTTGACGAGAGACCCAAAAAGAACATTCCAGAGAAGGGAAGTGACTGTGAATGTATTGTGTGGTCGACGTTTGGTGCTATGGCTAACGGCCACAAAGACACATCATGTAGGGTGTGGAACTCTTTTTCTTACCATTTAATCAAACCCATTTAACTTTCCCCTGTATATAGTACCTTTTGTTTGTTTGTGTGTTAAGTGTGTAACTTTTAAATGTAAAATAAATAGTGTTACACTAAATCAGCGTCATTATTGAGTTCCGCACCTACAGTACTTATTTTCCAAAAATTGATTTTTTAAATTTTTAGTACTTCATTTTGCTACTAAAAAAAGAAAGAAATATGCACTTTGTGAAAAATTGCATTTTTTAAACTCAAAATGTAAAAAAAAAAAAAAAAAAAAAAAAAATTTCTAAAATGAGTATTAAGAGCGGACAATACCTAATCCCGCCGGCAGCCTTCGCCCATGTTATTCTATGGGAAAATTTGTTGCGACAATTACACATTACCTAATGAATATTTTTAAATTCTGTTTTCGCAGTCAGAAAATTCATAACCGTTAAATGAGTACTCATTTTTGCAAAATTCATTTTTTTTTTTAATTTTTACATTTTAATTTCGAGTTCAAAAATGCGATTTTTCACAAAATGCATTTTTCTCATTTTCTAATCGCAAAATGAAATACTAAAATTTTAAAAAATCAATTTTTGGAAAGTAAGTACTCATTTAACGCTTATGAATTTTCTGAATGTGAAAACAGAATTGAAAAATATTCATTAGGTAATGAGTAATTATGTAAACAAATTTTCCCATAGAATAACATGGGCGAAGGCTGCCGGCGAGATTAGGTATTGTCCGCTCTTAATTTAACGGTTATGAATTTTCTGATTGTGAAAACAGAATTAAAATAAATAAATAAATTACACTAGGTAGTGAGAACAAATTTTCCCATAGGCCATAGAATACCATTGGCAACAGCTGTCTTTCACATTTTTAAATTTCGTTTTCACATTCAGAAAATTCATGACCATTAAAATCAGTTCGTTTAAAAAAAAAATGAATTTTCTTAATTTTTCAAATTTATTTTGAAGCTGTAAAATAGAAAATTTTACATCCATTAGTTGATATTCTTTAACATTTTTGAGATTTTTCTCACCTATTGTATTATATCACTAGGTCTGTAATCTAGCTTAATAAACATTTATTGCAGCGGTATATTCACACAGATTTTGGGAAGAATAAAAAAAAAAAAAAAAGGGGGGGGGAGGGCACCCCGCAGTGCTGCCAGATCGAAATTTTTAATTTCCCCACATTTCGCTAAAAAATTTCCCTTTTTGGCATAAAATTTCCCTCAATTGCTCAACATGCAAGGCTTTGAAGACTGGCACTGAATATGGTATTGTGTAAGAGTTAAGGTAAATTATCTACAATTTCAGGGCATCTAGCGGTCTTTTAACTAAATATTGTTCTTTTTTATTCGCAAATTTCATATTATTCAATAGAAAAAAAAAAAAAAAAAAAGACAGCAAATGATTACTAAAGTTCAATATTAAAAATGTAGCTAAAAGCCCTATGCATTGGACTTAAGCTTGGGTAAAATGCCCTTCATAAGTATCTTTCTAAGGATTCTTAATCAATATTCGCGTATTTCTGAGAAAATCAGGAAATGCTAAATGCTTTGAATGACTAACGAATAAAACTAAATCAATATACATTTTTTTTTTTTTCAGAATATTTTAGATTATTATTACAAAAGATGAAAAAATTGCACTGTTTAGCCTTTAAGATCTCAGCCTATAGAGAAATTAGTTCTGACAGTTTGAGTTGGAGGAAAAAAAATCTAAGAAAAAATTCTTTAAAAACTGACAAAGTAAAATTTCCCTTTTTGTGAAGAATTTCCCCTTTTTCCCTCAATATCTAAAATCACATCAAAATTTCCCACTTTGAGGGAAATTTCCCTCAATCTGGCAGCACTGGGCACCGGGAAATAAGGCGCTGGAAAAAAGGCACGAATGCAAATACTTTGATTTGGGAAGGGGGGGGGGGTAAGGGAAGCAAAGGGGAAAAATGTTATTTTATATCACCTTTTTACTGATTTCAACCAAATTATGTATAACTATTACGTACTAATTTAGAAAAAACACTTCGAGGATAATATATACGGCGGTTCATTTTTTTACGAATGACCTTTTTTTTTAATTTTTCCAGTTGCCGCATTTTCCGGATGCTCTTTTCTCCGGGATCTATATTTTATGGTTCTTGGCAGTAAAAATGCTTGGTAAACTGTTGTTTAATTAATCAGTTTTTCCTACTGGTTATTATTTTTGATTAAATCTGTTAATACAAAGGGCTTAATATCTGTTGCACGTTTAAACGTTTTCCGCATCCCACACACATTATTTATTGCAGGTATTCAGAGCAATGAACTAAAAATAATCTGGTGTGCCACTCACATGACTTTCTCTTACCCTGAAATTTAATACTATAAATACAGGTGTGAGATTAAGAGGTAAGATAACGAGCACTGTTATGCAAACCTATGTTAAACAATTCAAATTAGGCTTCGGAAGAGTTTTATATGATAATTAGTTCTGTTATGATAATTAGTCCCCTCAACCCCCCCGTTTCATTAATGCACCTACATTTATATAGAATTTAATTCGGTTATTAAAAAACAATTCTGTTTTTTTTTTTTAAATAATTTATTAAAATTATTATTTTAAAAAAATTATCTTTTATGATAATGAAGACGGATTTCCATATTAGAGAAGTAGTATAACACCAGATATCCAAAAAAAAAAGTCCATTTTATTCTCAATATTTAAATACTCTCAATATTGATTTTCCTATTCAGGGGACCTCAGAACATGTAAATATAACAAAAACTCGCGTTCGAAAATTTGACCCAAAAACAATACTTTCTCTTCCTTATGGGTAAGAGAAAGTAAAAAATCTGCGGCTGAGATCTAGGAAATAGATTGTAGCTTGAGTAAAAATAATTCCATGACATCCTTATAAATTCTAGTTTCCTTTGCTAGCAAGTTCTAGACACCCTTATTCAAATTCTAGAGCGTTTTCCTATGTCAGTCCTATCGTACAGTCAAATTTATTTAAAAATCTCAGCAAATAAATGTGAACATGAGAGACGAACTTTTAACTAATAGTTTATGATTCAAATCTAGAAATAAAAGCGAGAATTTCTAGCAATACAAAGGACTCAAAATATAATGTATCGTTTTACCATCTAGAAATGTAGACTAAAAATTCTTGATCATTTCGCCTATTATGTTTACCTTATACCTGTAACTTGTAAATATGTATTTCTAGTTCAGGGATTCAGAAAATGACTACTTATTTGTTCTAGATGAAGCGGTATATATGCCTTTTTTTTCCCTCACTGTGGTGACGGTGTATGTGTGTGTGTGTGTGGGGGGGGGGGGAGCTTCAAATATAATGCCTGACATTTCTTAATTGCTCCCACCCAACTATTTATAATTTATCGAATTGCAGATTCCTCTTTTAAGATACGCAAATATCGCCGAAAATCAATTTTCAATCAAAATATAGATTTTTAATTTTAATATAACACTAGCTGGCATTGCCATTCACTCTATTAAGTTTAAAAAAAATTCATTAAAATCGTCCAAAATGAAATTTGGGAGATTTCAATGATATATATAATTTTGGACTTTCTCTCTGTCGTTAGTTGCATTTTGCCGCAAAACTGCTCCAGGCACAGTCAGTAGCGCAGCCAGAAAATTTCCGTAGGGGGGGTCCAAAGAGGAAAAAAAAAAGTAAGAGGCATGAAGGGCCATTTGAAACCTGTTTTATATATATGGCCTGACTAACTACAAGGCAAGTGGGCAGTTGCCCTGGGCCCCTCTTCCTTAAGGGGCACACTTAGAATCGTATGCAGGTATTCTGCATCCTAAAGAGCTTTTATGCCACTGCAAGCGTGGCTACCAATAAAAGGTTACCCTAGGGCCTTAGGTTGTCTAAATCGGGCCCTATATGTGCATTTTTCATAGCTGCCATCATTTAAATTATTAAAATTACAATTATTTTTTATAGAAATCATTGATCGGTTTTTTGTATGATTTTATTTAATAAGGCTCATTAATATAAAAATCTGGTACGAAGTTTATTCGGAAATTGGATATATTTGACAGCTTTTTGTATTTTTAGTCTATGAGACTGATACAGGCAACAATTTTTTCACTTCATTTATAAAAATTTTTTGGTTCAATTCCCTTTTATACTTTCTTGTATATTCAATAGAAGAAAGTATTGGATTCGTAAAAATTTTCGACTTCCGGTTTTCGACGGATTTACATAATTTAAGAGATCTAGAACATGATTTTACCATTTTTAGAAAATATATGTCTGTCCGTCTGTCTGTGTGTGTGACAAAACTATTGTGGCAACTGTATCTCCGGAACTACTGCTCAGAATTGCATATAAATTTATATGTAGATGTACCTTGACCTAAGTTAGTGTCTATCAACTTTTGGTGTTAACCCTTTACGGCGCAGGGTGATTCGGATTATTTAAATTACACTGCCACCGGAAATCACGAACAAAATTAAAATAATAGAAATTTTAAAATTTCAGGTTAAAAAAATAAGGATTTTTCTGCTATGATATAAATGTAAATTTTTCCTAAAAAATTTCCGGGATGAGTTTTTGCACTTGAGAATTAAAATTAGGTGTTCCATCAGCGGGAACACTGCGCCTGAAAGGGTTAACCGCGCAACAGCTGGCGCTGCTATACAGCGATTTCTGCAATTTAAGGGGAGGTTATATCTCAGGTTCTATTGCGTATACACAAATAAAACGTGATATGTAAGAAAGTCATTATGAGACATGCTGATTCAATTTGAATGCTTATCGGCCGACAAGTGGTGGTGCTATGCAGCGATTTCTGCAATTTAAAGGAAGGCTATATTTCCGGAAGTACTGGATAGAATTGCATATAAATTTATATGTAGATGTACTTTAACATAAGTTAGCACCTATCAACTTTTGGTGTCAACTGCTCAACAGGTGGTGTTGCTATACAGCGATTTCTGTAATTTAATAAACGGCTATATCTCAGGTTCTGTTGCGTATCAAACAAAACTTGATATGTGAGACGGCCATTATGATACATTATGTTGATTCAAGTTGTATTCTTATAGGCCAATAGATGGCGCTGCTGTACTGGAAATTCCCTCGAAAACGAAAAGGCTATATCTCAACTTGTATAGGATACAACTGTACGAAACTTGATATGTGAGATAACCATTATGAAAAGGTATATTCAATAGAAGAAAGTATTAGATTCGTAAAAACTTCGACTTCCGGTGGATTTACACGTTTTAAGAGGTCTAGAACACGATTTTACCATTTTTAGAAAATGTTTGTCTGCCCGTATGTCTTTCTGTGTGTGTGTGTGTTTGAGAGGTAAAACTTTTGTGGCTGTATCTCCGGAATTTCTGCTCAGAATTGCATATAAATTTAGATGTACCTGACCTAAATTAGTGCCTATCAACTTTTGGTGTCAACCGCTCAACAGGTGGCACTGCTAAACAACGATTTCCGGAATTTAAGGGGGGGGAGGGCTATATCTCAGGTTCTGTTGCGCATACGCAAACAAAACTTGATATGTAAGAATATCATTATGTGACATTGTGCTAATTTTATTTGAATGCTTATCGGCCAACAGGTGGCGCTGCTATACAGCAATTTCTGCAATTTAAAAGAAGGCTTTATCTCAGGAACTACTGAACAGAACTGCATATAAGTTTATATGTAGATGCACCTTGACATAAGTTAGTAACTATCAACTTTTGATGTCAACCGCTCAATAGGTGGCGTTGCTACACAGCGATTTCTGCAATTTAATGAACAACTATATCTCAGGATCTGTTGCGTATCATCAAATAAGACTTGATATGTGAAAAGGCCATTATGAGGCATTATGTTGATTCAAGTTGGATGCTTATAGGCTAATAGATGGCGCTGATATACTGGAAATTTCCTCGAAACCGGAAGGCTATATCTCAACTTGTATGGCATACAACTGTACGAAACTGGATATGTGAGATAACCATTATAAAAACGTATTTTTAAGATGTTATTTATACACAATAAAACTGTCTTATCTGGATATTTAGTGTTTGTTTTCTATAAGATGAAAATCATTTGCATTCATCATGTTAAATAATTTTAATAAATAATAATTTTAATAAATTATTTCTCCTTAGTGAATTTGTATAGGAAAATATAGAAGAAAGTCTTGTGGTGGCCCCAGCACACTAGTTTCAGGTTGCCATGTGCAACCCCATCTGAAAAACCTACCATACCTAATATAATTATAATAATTAAATTAAATAATAAGGAAAAAATACTTTTCGAGTTACTTTTAGATTTTTGCAAATCGCATTTTTTCTTATTAAAAAGGGATTACTCTAACAACACGATTCAAAGTTATATCCTCAAATTTCGAAATAAAATTAACATATTGATTCAAATGCAAAATGTAGAAGAAATCTCTGCAAATGGACCAAAAATATTTTAAAAAATCGTCTCATTGTTTTATTTTTACTTTCTTCGATATGTAATAGAAGAAAATATTAGATTCGGGAAAAATTTTGACAGTGTTCGCGTTTTCGATGGATTTGCACGTTTTGAGAAGTCTAGAGCACGATTTGAGCATTTTTGGAAAATGTCTGTGTGTGACAAAATTTTGTGGCAAATGTTTTTCAGAAACTACAGTACAGAATTTCAGAAAGTTTGACATATAGTTGCAATTTGACATAAATTAGTGCCTATCAAATTTTGGGGGAAATTGTCTAACATGTGACGTTATCATCCCACTTTTTCTAAATTTTTAACATGGTGGTATAGGACAAAATTACGTATAAATGTACGTAAAGAGATTTATTATTTATTAATCATTATGAAATAAAAAGAAAAAAGCAACACTGATAGTCAGTTGGTGAAAAAATTGTATATGTAGGAGCAATGCTTCCTCCCTCCCCCCTGGTGGGAATGCCCCCTACCCTCTTTAAGTTTGTGTATCTTTCAAAAAAATGGAATAGATAAGATTATGAAATAATAGTTGGCGATTCTATGCCGTTTTTTACCATACTTTTTGAAAGCTCTACCCCAGAACCTATCACATGGAATTTGCTGAATTTTATATCAGTGATAATTACGATATAATAATAATGATAACAATGATATCAACTGTTGGTCTAACTTTGGTGTATATAGCTTAACAAGTGTTGTTGTTACGCCATAAATATTGAAAATTATATCTTAGAATCCATTAGGTGTAATTGAACAAAAATAACTATGCCAGTAATTTTAAAAAGTAACTGTGCATATTTTTTTCTTTTCTGGCGAAGAATGTGCCAAAAATTACTTTATTCATTATGTTAGAAAGATATAAATAAAAAATTTGTAATGACCCCCTTCATATCATAATAGTTTAATATTCAGTTCAAACCCCAAACGGAAAAAATGTAAACCTATATCTACATCTCATTTTTCTCAAGGATAATTTTTAAATCTCGTGCAACACTACAGTAAGTTTCAGTTTTCCTCATAATGGAAAGGAAAAAAAAAAAAAAAAAGTAATTAAGTCATTTTAAAGACATTTACTTTCATCCATAAATTTTGGCTCAAATCAAAAATTTATCCAAAACAGTAAGGGTTTTTTTTTTTTTTTTTAATTAAATGTTTCACTACCTATACCCCTTTCAGGATTTTGAAAATCTTATATTTGCAAATAAATTTATTTTCTTTAAATTAATGATTAATTTACTAAAATTAGAGATGGATTTTGTTTGAGTTTTTACACTTTCTGTTGATTTAAATCTATATATTTAAGTACTGACTTAAGACATTTAAAACTAGACTTATCGTCCTTTTGAATGAACCCAGGTCGCGCTCATTTGTCTAGCCGCACAGTGTTTGCGTTGTTTTCTCCGAAACTCACATTAATACGAACTAGAATCCTTCAGAAAGACCAGAGGGAATCCCACTCAGACTTTGATTCCTATAGAAGATAATCGAACTTAACCCTACTCCGATACATTTTTTTTTTAATATTTGTAATTTGAATTTATAAACCATTTAAAACATGAACAGAAAAATGCTTACCCTTTTTGCGATTTTTGCGATTCTTCTTCTTCGGTTGAAAAAAAAAATTCCAGTCTTCGGTAATTTTCACACAATTTGCGTGTTTAATTTTTTTTTTTCTGGGTGACTCATAGTTTATAAATAGTAATTAATTCATTATTAATTAATAAAAAATAACTTGAATGAAATTTCTAATTGAAAATTGTGAGACGGAAAAACCAAAGTGAAACGAAAAATGAGAAGGGGAAAAAAAAAAAAAAAAAATACCAAAACCTGTAACTATAGCTGAGAAACTTTTAAAATGTTTTCATTGATTCTGAACTTCTCCCAAACTGACCCTCGTCTATAATCCCCTTTTTCTTAGAAATTCTAGGTGTATGCAAACAAAGAAAAAATTTCAGGAATACTTATCAACGGCGACCTGTGTGGGGTCTCGTCTTGTCTGAAGAATAATAGCGCACACGCACAACACATGTTACCGCAAAGAGATCGAAAACAGGCATTTCAACTCCAATTTGAAGTCTGCTAATATAAAGGTTCCCATGTTTCCAGTTTCAAAATAATTTGTCACCTTCCTTGAAAAGGTAATTTAGTACTTTGACGGAGGTTTTCCGAAAACTGTTACACCCGAACTTGCCGAAAAACATTCTTTCAAAAAAGAATAATATAGTCCGCTCCTGGATACTTTCTCCAGTCGTCAAATAAAAAAGTCGTTAAATAAACAAAAATGAAAATTATAATACAATGTTTGAGTATTTTTCTCCTTATAGTATACTGTTTAATTTTACACTATTGCACTTCAAATAATTTGAGCCCATAGATCATAATGATAAAGAATTTTTTGTTTTGTCCCTGTAAAAATATATAAGGGCTAAATTCACCGAAATGTATACAGTTTGTGCGACGGTGACCTATAATAAGTTTCAAATTTTCAGCTCAATCGAAAAAGGCCATCACACTTGATTTGAGCTCATAAGCCATACACTGATAAAGAAATTTTCGCTGTGGTGTCTCTGTAAAAAAAAAAAAAAAAAAAAAACTAGAAGTGCTAGATTATACAAAATTTGTACTCTTCGTGTGATGGTGATCTATAATGTGTATATAAATTTTTAGTTCAGTCGAATAAGGCATTTAGACACAATCGTACTTCAAATGGTTTCAGCCCAAAGGCTATAATTAGAATTTTTCTTTGTCCCCGTAAAAAAAAAAAAAAAAAAAAAAAAAAAAAAATGCAAGTGCTAAATTTACTAAAATCTTTAAAGTTCGTTCTATGGTGACCTATAATGTACGTATCAACTTTCAGGTCATTCGTACTATGCGTTTAAACCTTATAATGTTCACTCACATTACAAAGACGCTATCGCACTTAAAAAATTTGAGCCCATGGGCCATAATGATAACGAATTTTTCTTTGCGTCATTTTAGTAAAACTGTAAATGCTAGATTCACCAAAATCTACACTGTTTGTGCGACAATGACCCATAACTTGTGTATAAATTTTCACCTTTACTGAATAAGGCATTTAGACACTATACGTTCTATATTTTATTTCACTAAAGATTTTCTCTAAATTTTATTATAATTATTTAAACTTATGCACCCCTTCTTTTTTTTTTTACTAATTGTGGGACTCCAAACGAAGGGTTTCCCGTGTTTTTTGGGACACCCTGTTCAGCCCCCGCTTCCTTTCCGCCGTCCGGACTTGTCTCGTCAGCGCATGCAATAGCGTTTTCTGTTGCGCTTAGGATTTCGCAAAGAGTTAAAATTTTCATTTCATTTTATTTATTTATTTATTTATTTTTGCTCCTGGTGCTTCACTCTGAAAAATCTCTGCTCACGCGAGGAATATTTTTAGAGTCTAAATTCTAAATTAAAAAACCCTTTTGGCTTTTTTTTTTTTCTGAAAAAGTCATCTTAAAAATTTTTATACTTTCGATGGAGCATTTTTTGCAACCAATTGCAGGTACTCCGAAGCACTCACGTTGACGTTGACTTAAAAAAAATTTGGGCCCATAGGCCATAATGATAAGGAATTTTTCTTTGTGTCTCTGTAAAAAAACTAACAGGACTAAATTCACCAAAGTCAATAGGGTTGTTGCTAAAATGATTTATAACATACGTACACACTTTCAGCTTATTGGAAAAACGCTATCATGTTCACTCACAGGCACACACACACATACATAAATACATACATCATCGTAAATATGGCAAAAATGAACTTAGGAAACCTTAAATCATATAGAAACTTCAAATTCTTTGCAATCGGATTTTTTGGCATAATTACAACCAGGGCCCGATTAACCGTACAATTGAGGGGAAGCACAAATCCATTTGGGGGCCCCCACTGACTTCTTGGTCTATACTCATACAAACATCTTGAAAAATTTATAAATTTTTCATTAAATTTTGTAGTTACCTAGAATTCAGGACAAGTAAATTCGCTTAAAATATAGACAAGCAAATTCACTTGATTTTTGTACCAAGATATAAACTGGTGAAAGCCTATATTCACCACAATATATGAAATTATTCCATTATAAATGAATGTGCAAAAGCTTTATTAGCATATATCCTATATAATCTAGAAATGATAGTTGTGCAGTCAGGTAGGACTGACGTTTTATAATCAGACAATGCTTTTAGACCACAAGCTTACAATTCGGGGCCCATTTTTTTCTTAATTTGGGGCCTTTTCAAAATTTTCCAGGGAAGCACATGCTTCTGGTGCCTATTGGCAGGGCCCGACTATGCACTTTGAAGACCGGGGGCACTGATGCTATTTGGAGGCCCCCTTACACTGCTCTAAAGAGCTCGCTAAAAGGACCCATTTTCAAAAACAAAAATAAATAAATAAAAATAGTGCATTTTTTCAATTTTTTTCCTTCAGTTATACCTTCTATTGCCCCATTTGTTTTAGCAACCCATAACAAAATCATTAGCTTTATGTTCAAGACAAATGCAAAACTGAAGCACACTGATCAGCCAACGTTTAGGAAATTAGTCACAAAATTTAATAATTATTTAAGCTCTCTAATAAAATATAGAAAGAAAAACTTAATAAATTTTTGTTTTTAATAGACATATATTGAAATAATTTGTGCCATTGCTTCTCAATTTTTGTAAATGAGGATCCCTAAATTTGGAGGCCCTGGGCCAGTGCCCCGTTTGCCCGTGCCATAATCTGGCCCTGCCTATTGGGTAATCAGGGCCTGATTACAACAATTTCCTCACGTATGTATGTTTGGAAAGTAAAAATATGTCGATTTTTGTACAAATTTCTAGTCAAATTTTTATACGTAATGCCAGGGACTCATTAACTTCACATGAGGCCTGGGACAAACATGCTTTCTTAGACTCCCGCCAGTACTTGACGATGTGAAAATAGTTGAAAAAATGATCAACATTTTTGAACACCGAACAAATAGTGATCAAATAATCACCAAAGAAATTAGTTTTAGGGCCCCCTGCTACTCAGGGCCCGGGCCCAGGCCCCGCCTGCTACTACAATAATCAGGCCCTGCATAACGTATAAATTTTCGGAAAAAAAATATCAGCTCATAGGGGGGGTCCGGACCCGCTGGACCCCCCCCGTCGCTGCGCCACTGGGCACAGTTATTGCTGCGGTAGGCACAGATTTTTTTTAGCAGTACGTTCCGCTGCTTGTACCTGCGTTGAGTTTTAAGTTAATAGTTTTTTTAATTAATTAAAATAATTTTATTGAAATTTTCAACTAGGAATCCTTCAGAGTTATTTTGCATTTTTTGGTACTTTTATAGTTTTCAATTTGTGAGGAGATAGTCGGACTATATAAAATCGGATTTTAATGGTACGCTTAAAGCTTAATTCTTTATCTTTCCGCAAATATGTTTGAACTTTGTTTCTAATGTGATTTAGGTCCACAAATTCTAGTTCTAAGAAGGAATACTGATTTTGAAAATATATTCGTACTAGTGTTATAAGCTGCATAGCGACTTTGGAAGAAATACTAAACAGATCTGGTCCAGTTTTAAATTCCTTCCTTGAATCAATAGCATGAAGTATGAATGATGAAACATATACATATCAATATAAAAGTTACATAATAAAAAAAAAAAACAAAAAAAAAAAAAAAAACATCAAAATAAGCAGCACAATCTGTAAAAAAGTTAAGTGAATTTCTCAAATAGTTTATTGAAGGGATTAAAGAATGATTGGGCTATACCAAACACTAATTCCATTTAATGTGCTCCTCCCAAAAAACATGAGTGAAAATGTTAGCAAGAGACTATAAAATCAATGAGATAAAGAAAATTTTGGAAATTCACAAAAATAAATTTAGTGAAAATCAAGTGTTTTCTGAAAGGAATAAAAACAGACATTAAAAATCTTTACCAATACCAACAGAGAATTTAAGCCAATCAACGATGATAAATATAGAAGGACCTCCAAGAAAATAATTTTCAAAAAGCTTTCAAAAATTAGTGTTTTTCAAAGTCAAGAAGAATTTCCATAAATTCATTTAGTTATTATCATTTGTAATGCAACCTACAACTTTTAAATCTGCAACACATATTTAGAAGCAAAACCATGTACTTTAGGTAAGAAGATTTTAAAAAATTGTTAATGATTCAATCATATCCTTGTAATGACCTGTTGTACAAGTTGTCTGGATTAAAGGGACTTGATTATATATTAAATTGTGTGTAAAATTTATGATACATCAAAATGAAATTAAATATATTTCATAATTTTATACTCAAGTTCTTTCAAAGTTTTTAATAATAATAATTAATAATTTTTGCCCAATATTCAAGATTTGGTTCGTGCTATCACTCTAAGATCTTTTTTGCACATTATACCATGACGTACGGTTTAGAATGGATTATGCATTGCTGTAAACATCCATGCTTAAACAGGAAACCGAACCCAGCACCTCGGAATGGCCAGAGTACTAACCATTTGTCTACCAGATGCAAAAAAAAAAAAGGTTTTGTTGAAAGCACGAAATTTTGCTGTACCATAAAAAAAAAAAAAAATTGAATTGATTTAACATCCCCCCCACCTCCAAACTATTTTTTTTTTACTTTTCGAACACTATAGTGAGGAAAGTATTGTAATCATGTCAAAAATCCGAATTTGAGATTTTGATGTTTCTATACATTTCGAGGTCCCCTGAGTCCGTTTTCAATATTTTTACGATGATGTATGTATGTGTGTGTGTGTGTGTGTATGTATGTGTGTATGTCTGTGAGTGAACATGCTAGTGTCTAAACGCTTTGTTCGAATAAGCTGAAAGTTAGTACGTATACTGTAAGTCACCATAGTACAAACTCTTTTGATTTTGGTGAATCTGGTGCTTATAGTTTTTTTACAGGGACACCAGGAAAAGTTCATTATCATTATGGCCTATGGGGCCAAATCTTTAAAAGTGCGATAGCCTCTAAACACTTTATTAATCTGAGCAAAAAATTTGTACATATGTTATAGGGCACAGTTGCACAAACTGTATAGATTTTAGCAAATTTAGTCCTTACAGTTTTTTTACAGGTGCACAAAGAAAAATTATTTATCATTATGGCCTATGGGACCAAATTTTTAAAAGTGCGATAGCATCTAAACGCCTTATTCAATTGAGCTGAAAATTTACAAATCACTGTTGCACTAACTATAAGCATTTTGGTGAATAGGTTTTTACATGGACACAATGAAAAATTCTTTATCATTATGATCTACGGGCTGAAAGTTCAGTAGCATTAAATAAAACATCATGTAATATATGGAGAAAAATACTCAAACACTCTACTATGGTTTTCTCTCTTTTGTTTGTTTAACAACTCCTCTTTCTTTACTTTATCTACAAAACTGTGAATTACTCAATGTTCTGAAAGTCTAGTGGAGTCACTCCAGATTTTTTTTGTTGGGGTCAAATCAATATTTAAGGGGTTATATTCAGAGTCAAGATTTTTCTAATATACTGTATCTTTTTTCAGTATCCCAAATCTTGCTAATTCGCTTTTAACCATTTATTAAATATAAATAAGCAATGGGTAAATATCCAGATTTAACAGATTTAAAAAATAATTAGTACATAATTATCAAAATAATTAACTAATGTACAAAATAAAATATATACATGCATATAGGAAAATCCCTGCCAGGCTATTCTTAATTTCAAAGAATTTTTTTCACAAACATGACTGTTGGTTGTTTATCCTTGAAAATTAAAATAGGCCACTAAAGCTGCTCACCCCTCTCATGATTTCCCTGTCTCTGATCACCAAGTCCAATGTAACTCTATGGTGAAATTTATTTATAGAATTACTCATTACCTAAATGGTATTTTTAAATTCCATTTTCACATTCAGAAAATTCACGACTGTTAAATTAGTACTCATTTTCCAAAAATTGAATTAAAAAAAAATTTTATATTTCATTTTACAGCTGAAAATGAGAAAAATGAACTTTTAGTTACTTTTTCACATTTTTAAAAATTCAAATTTAAAAATTAAAGATTTTTTTTTTAGAAAACAAGTACTAATTTAACAGTTGTGTATTTTCAGAATGTGAAAATGGAATTTAACAATTAGGTAATGTGTAATTCTATAAACAATTTCACCCACAGAATAACATGGACTTTGGCTGACCTTGACGATCTGTGAGGAAGCTGCACGTTACCAGGGTGGGTAACATTAGAACTTTTACAAATTCCTCGACTTTCCCACAAAAAATTTATAAAATTAGCGAACAAATTAGCAATTTATAATATTCTTTCAAATATGGCAATTTTCCCAAAGCCTCAAAATTCCCTGACTTTTCCAGACTCACTGAAATTCCCTGATGAACGGCTCTCTTCACTTACTGTCGCCGGAAGCCCAAGCCAATGTGATTCTATAGGGAATTTTTCTTTACAAATAACTTATTAACTAATACATATTTTTAAATTCTGTTTTCACATTCAGAAAATTCCCAGCTGTTAAATTGATGGACCTTTTTTAAAATGTATTTTTTTAATTTTTAATATTTTACTTTAAAGTTGCAAAATGAAAAAATTTCACATATCGAAAATTCGTATTTTGCAGCGTCAAAATAAAATATAAAAATAATTTTTTAAAAAAGGTCCGTCAATTTAACAGCTGGGAATTTTCAGAATGTGAAAACAGAATTTAAAAATATGTATTAGTTAATAAGTTATTTGTAAAGAAAAATTTCCCATAGAATAACAACATTAGCTTCGGCTTCCGGCGGCGGTGAGTGAAGAGGACCCTTAATGGCCACCCTCCTTTAAACATGTCTGACTAAAATATAACACAACTTTATTATTTCTATTACCATATGTTTAAAATGGATAATTTTTATCATTCTTTTCAATAGCTTTGTGAAATACAATAGAAAAATTCTTCAAAATATAATTTCTCTTATTAAAGATTTGGACATTTTAGTTTAATAACTTATTTTAAAATTGCAGCTCAATATTTAGTTTATGGGCCATAAACTAAACTAATTGCCATAAATTATCGCAATCTAATATTATTAAAAGCATTTCAGTGTTCAACTCACATAATTTGATTGAATAACTGTAAAACTAGCTCTAGTGGTATGCAGCTGATACAAAAGTATTACAATTTGCCGTGTCTTGCTAAATAGATAATAGATTTTGGCATAGTCTTATCATTCTTCATTTTTTACAATTTCTTGTTGAAAATTTTTTTGTGTTTTGTTAATAATGGCCATTTTTAATTATAAAGGCAACAATTAAATTTGTTTGTCTTATACCTATCTATATTAAATGTGATGTCTAGGCATGACACTGCATTAGAAAACTAGAATAGACAATTAAAAGGATGCTTCCCCTAAGATGGTTAAATACCATGTTGGGGAAATTTTATATGCAAATTACTTATTATCTAATGTTTATTTTTAAATTCATTTTTCACATTTAGAAAATTCATAACTGTTAAATTGATTCTCATTTTCCAAAAATTTATTTTTTAAATTTTTAATATTTCCTTTTGAAGCTTTAAAGTGCAAAAAATGCACTTTGTTTAGTTTTGCATTTTAAGCTTCAAAGATAAATATTAAAAATAAATGTTAAAAAACTAATTTATGGAAAATGAGAATCAGTTTAACTGTCTACATTTTCTAAATGTGAAAACTGAACTTAAAAAAAAAGAAAAAAAAAAAAAAAATTAGGTAATGAGTAATTTTGCCTATCAAATTTTAACCATCTCATGGAGTTTGGTTAACAGCGACGATAGCTAAAGACACAGATAAAAAATATTACACACATGATTCATTCAGCAATTTATTTGCAGACAAAGATGCTCAGACCATCGACCATTGAACTATAACATGGGATTTTGATGATTTGTAACTATAGCAACAACGAGTTTGACTTGTAGTGACAAATTAAAGTTCTTGAATTCTGTCTTCTGTAACTAGCAGCTGTAGGATTAATAGAACAAAATACGTTTTAATTTGAAATTTATTTCACAAGATTTCTTCCATTTTACCCTGCTGCATTTTAATTACAAAATTAAGAATTGTTTTTATTATTTCGTTATTGTATTTAATATTGTGACGTTCAAATCTGGAATCTGGCAATTAGCTTTCAGATTCTTCAGAATTTGTTATAAGTTATGACTAATTAAGCTGTTCTTTCTATATGCATTCATATCTTACTACTGTAGATGAATGTCTGAAAATAAATAATTTTTGTAAGTTGATATCATACATATAACTTCTGATATAAATAAAGTAAAGATGTTATTGGAGCTAGTGTCTATGCAGAATTTACACGTTAAAATTTTACCATTAGCTATTATGGGAGTGGCAGCTCTAAGCAACCTGCATTTTGCAAATAAAGCCTTCCTTTACATATTGTTCTAATCTTGTTCTATAATAAATTATCACATAATTTAAAAACCTGAATGCATTGAATTGATAATGAAGTATTGAGTTTCTTTTCTTTATGAAATATGGCTATAATTTCGTTACAACTGAAAAATGTTTTCATTCTCAATATAGCAACTAAATAAAGTGGCAATTTGAATTGAACAATTTGCCACTTCTATTATATTTTTCCCCTTGCTCGTGACTTGACATACTATGCATATAATTAAGTACATTAAAATCACCTATTTCACCAATTTAAAGCAGGGCTGCTAAATGTGACATTTTTTATATTCTTTTCGTACCACCATTTCCAAATAATAAAATTGAATGATTTTTTTTCCCCTTTTGCATAACAAAAAAAAAAAAATAAAAAAATAAAAATAAAAATAGTAGTACCTTTTTGATAATACTTTTTATGTTATTGCATAACAAGCAAAGATACAATTTTTAAAAATGTATTTTTTTACAACATGATTTAATCAGACACATTCAAAATAGGTAATTTATGAAATCAATTTTGCAGCATTTAATATTTTTCATATATGGATAGAGATAAGATGGCTATTATAATTACGGAAGTAAAATTTTCTGAAAATATCCCAATTACTGCAGTGCCAATTTTCAAAAGTCACCCAGGAATACCATATTAAAGATATTGCAAACAAAGAAACCAAAGCTTGTTTTTGTTTTCTAAGTAATACATATAAAAACTCTGTACAAAACAATTTCCGATGACAGGACTTCTCTTTTAATCTATTCTTTGATATAAAAGTATGCAGTAAATGTGTTGTGTTCCTTAGCAATGGTTACTATATTCCTTTCTTAAAATTTCTTTCTTGGAATTTTATTTTACAGATTTTTTTTTTTTTTTTTTTTTGATGAGACAGAGAGAGAGAAAAAAGACCCTTTTTTAATTGATCCAAATATACAAAATGTGTAAAATAACCTCTGATTTTTACTTTAAAATATGAAGTTGTGTCTCTTAGAAACGGTTACTATATATATTTCTTCTTTCTTTTTTTTTTTTTTTCACATTTTTTCTGAATTTTACTCTATATGCATTTTTAACTTGTAGTCAAAGAGAGAGAGGGAAAAGAAAAATTTTTTTCAAGTGGTCTAACATGCCTGA
Source organism: Salticus scenicus (assembly GCA_963930645.1). Classification (NCBI taxonomy): domain Eukaryota; kingdom Metazoa; phylum Arthropoda; class Arachnida; order Araneae; family Salticidae; genus Salticus; species Salticus scenicus. Next base: position 182,196,103 of record OZ005656.1, on the reverse strand, counting down.
AAACAACAGTTCTGTTGTCTAAATAAACTACTTTCAACTCTAGACAAACATTTTAAATTAATTCTTACTGAGTCAAAATAAATAAATATGCAATTAAAATGAAATACACAAGCTATCTCTCTCTTATCTAAATGAATAAACAATATAAGTTCTAGATTACAAAAGTAGTTGCTAGGCCAAGGATTCTATATTTTGAAAAATTATTAATGCTGCAAAACCTCTGTAAAAAATCCCCCCCTCACCCCAATAACTAATTTACCTACTTATCTTTTAAGAAAATACAATATTTAATCTTGCCAACAGCCACAAAGCACATGTTATTTTATGGAGGAAATTTGTTTTTAGACAATTATTCATCACCTAATATATGTATTTTAAATTCCTTTTTTTACATTTTTAATATTTTATTTTGTAGCTAAAAAATGCAAAAAATGTATTTAGGTATTATTTAACACAAAAATAAAATATTAAAAAAATAAAAAATAAATAAATAAATAAAAATATATAAATTATAAAACAAGTTCTAATTTAATGGTTGTGAGGTTTCTGAATGTGAAAACAGGAAGAAAAAAAAAGGTAATGAGTAATTGTAGAAACAAAATTTCCCACAGAATAACATGGGCTTTGACTGTGGGCACTATTATGTATTAATGTTTTTTAAAGTCCCACTTTTTATTTCAAAGTCATAACTTTTTTTTTTTTTTTTTTTTTTTTTTTTTTCTTGACTTAAACTGACCACCATATAACGGAAGCTATTCTTTATATTAGGGAGAGTCGGGAGGAATGGGAAACCTAAAATTATTCTTAATAAACATTGTGTTTAATTTTTGACACTTCCACTGTGATGTTAAAAACATCACTTCTTTTTAAATGTTAAATAAGATCGTTTTCTGCACTTAAATGCATTGTTTCTCTCAGCTGGCTCAACTCACCCTGTTGTGTTTGCTTTACTGCAACACACACACAGGAGAAAAATTGGTTCTTCTTTCCTAGTGGTGATGTCATATCACACCATGCTGAGAACCAATAGGGTGATGGTTCTGACTCCACCTTCTGTTATTCCGGCAGTTTTAAATTTAGTTGGTTTTCAGCAGCTCTCAAGAGAAGAACATGGGGTGAGAAAGATTTGTTTTGCTTCTGTTTTAAATAATGACCATTTTATCATTTGGAGAGAGAGTGCCTACTTATTAATAATAAATATATATATATTAGTTTGTATGAATACTTATTCAAAATTTAAAAATCATTAATTTTTATATCCTACTTAATTTGGAATTACTAGTGTGGTTTGGAAAATAAAATTGATTAATTTTGATGCAGCAGATTAGTTTTCTTACAAACATTATTTTTGTATGCATTTTTCTTTTTACAGCATTCTAGCCAATAAGTAAATTGATTCCTCTTTTCTCTTATGTAAATAAAATTATTTGGATATATATATTTGACCTATTGACCCAAAGAATAAAAAGGGTTAGTGGCCAGAACGCAATGTACGCCATGAGGTTCTTTGATCCTCACTAAGTAACTTCTGTTGCTATGAAAATTTAAAATATTAATAAAATTAATTTAAAATATGGAAACATAAAAAGTAAATGAATCATTTACATCACATTTGGTGCCGGAAAGGAATACTTGATTATTGTTCTTAAGAATAAATGGTACTGTAGAGATTGTTTATTTTGAATAAGTTATTTTATTTTTATTGCTAGAATTGCTGAAATTATTTTTTTAAAGTCATACATTACCAATTACATTTTTTTGGTGATTGAATATGATTGATACCAAGTGACCTATAAGACAATTCCCTGTTTCAAAAATTGTGATATGCTGGAACTTTGTACAAATGAAAATTTTTTTTTTTTTGGTTCAATATATTTTGAATAACTGATTAAATAAATAATAACCAACAGAACTATGTATTGTTGGCTTTAAAAAAAAAAAGGGAAAAATTGTAGGTATCTCTCTCTCTCCTCAACTACGTGAATTTATTATATGCAAATAGCCATCAACACATGTAGTTTTATAGCCAATATAGTAGTTTCATATATATACAAAAAATAATGGCTTCTAACAAAGGATTGACAAGAGGTTTACCATTCAAAACTTTAGTAACGCCATTTTCTGGAGACCCTCATTTATTGGATTTTTTTATTGAACAAGTGAAATTTAAAATTGAGAACAGCAAATGGGAAGAATCCCATGCTTTGGCTTTTGTGAAATCAAAATTGGCAGATACTGCTCTTAAGTTTTATGTCTCCTCCCCAGCTTGCCAAAAAGCCAAAAATACGAAAGAGTTATTTAATATATTTAAGAAATATTTTAAGGTAGAGTCGGCAACTGCAATAGCACAACAATTTAACGAATTTAAGTTTGAGTCCGATGTCAATATTAATATTTTTGCTAATAAGCTTGAAAATTTAGTGAGAAAACGTTTTCCTGATATGGAAGAAAAAGCCCTTGAACAACTACTAATCGCAAAATTCAATGATCTCATTCCGCCCCACTTTAGAATTCATCTACTATCACAAAAAGCCACAACCTTTTATCAGATGGTGGAACGTCTCGAAAATTTCCAGGAAATTTATAACTTGCAAGTAAACCCTGTCTTACCAGGAACATCTTTTGCTACTATTCAGAACTTCAATCATAAAATAGATAGTGAAGTGATAGGTACAAACTCAGAAAACAATTTGACTAAGATTAACAATTCATCTTATAGCAAGCGGCCATACAATAAATTTCCACAAAATAAAGGTTCGCACACGATTCAATGCCAATGGTGTGAAAGACCTGGACATTCTGCTCAGAGGTGCTTTGCACTCAGAAAATTACAAAATAATAAGTTTTCTCACAGATATCGTAATGGGCAAACTTTCTCTAGACCTTATAGAGACATGTCACGGAGAGCCAGGGCCCCTAAAACATTTAAATCCAACTCCCCTCAAACCAAAAGTAGTCATTCACAATGACTAGAAGTGGAGAATGGTAGAAGTGACACTAAACTCCTAAATACAAAGAGTTCCTCATATAGGTCAGGTTTGAATAAAGTCAATTACCATAACAACTTTTCACAGACTAACTCAACATATTCTAATCTACCTAATAATTTTTTTGTAAATAACAATGAAATCATTCTGAGATCTCCAGACACACAGGCAAAGTTCCCTTTGTCATTAGAACGCAAAGTCAAATCTGTTGCGATACAGACAACATCTCCTGTATTGGTAACCAGTGGCGCAGCGACGGGGGGGGTCCAGCGGGTCCGGACCCCCCCTATGAGCTGATATTTTTTTTCCGAAAATTTATACGTTATGCAGGGCCTGATTATTGTAGTAGCAGGCGGGGCCTGGGCCCGGGCCCTGAGTAGCAGGGGGCCCTAAAACTAATTTCTTTGGTGATTATTTGATCACTATTTGTTCGGTGTTCAAAAATGTTGATCATTTTTTCAACTATTTTCACATCGTCAAGTACTGGCGGGAGTCTAAGAAAGCATGTTTGTCCCAGGCCTCATGTGAAGTTAATGAGTCCCTGGCATTACGTATAAAAATTTGACTAGAAATTTGTACAAAAATCGACATATTTTTACTTTCCAAACATACATACGTGAGGAAATTGTTGTAATCAGGCCCTGATTACCCAATAGGCAGGGCCAGATTATGGCACGGGCAAACGGGGCACTGGCCCAGGGCCTCCAAATTTAGGGATCCTCATTTACAAAAATTGAGAAGCAATGGCACAAATTATTTCAATATATGTCTATTAAAAACAAAAATTTATTAAGTTTTTCTTTCTATATTTTATTAGAGAGCTTAAATAATTATTAAATTTTGTGACTAATTTCCTAAACGTTGGCTGATCAGTGTGCTTCAGTTTTGCATTTGTCTTGAACATAAAGCTAATGATTTTGTTATGGGTTGCTAAAACAAATGGGGCAATAGAAGGTATAACTGAAGGAAAAAAATTGAAAAAATGCACTATTTTTATTTATTTATTTTTGTTTTTGAAAATGGGTCCTTTTAGCGAGCTCTTTAGAGCAGTGTAAGGGGGCCTCCAAATAGCATCAGTGCCCCCGGTCTTCAAAGTGCATAGTCGGGCCCTGCCAATAGGCACCAGAAGCATGTGCTTCCCTGGAAAATTTTGAAAAGGCCCCAAATTAAGAAAAAAATGGGCCCCGAATTGTAAGCTTGTGGTCTAAAAGCATTGTCTGATTATAAAACGTCAGTCCTACCTGACTGCACAACTATCATTTCTAGATTATATAGGATATATGCTAATAAAGCTTTTGCACATTCATTTATAATGGAATAATTTCATATATTGTGGTGAATATAGGCTTTCACCAGTTTATATCTTGGTACAAAAATCAAGTGAATTTGCTTGTCTATATTTTAAGCGAATTTACTTGTCCTGAATTCTAGGTAACTACAAAATTTAATGAAAAATTTATAAATTTTTCAAGATGTTTGTATGAGTATAGACCAAGAAGTCAGTGGGGGCCCCCAAATGGATTTGTGCTTCCCCTCAATTGTACGGTTAATCGGGCCCTGGTTGTAATTATGCCAAAAAATCCGATTGCAAAGAATTTGAAGTTTCTATATGATTTAAGGTTTCCTAAGTTCATTTTTGCCATATTTACGATGATGTATGTATTTATGTATGTGTGTGTGTGCCTGTGAGTGAACATGATAGCGTTTTTCCAATAAGCTGAAAGTGTGTACGTATGTTATAAATCATTTTAGCAACAACCCTATTGACTTTGGTGAATTTAGTCCTGTTAGTTTTTTTACAGAGACACAAAGAAAAATTCCTTATCATTATGGCCTATGGGCCCAAATTTTTTTTAAGTCAACGTCAACGTGAGTGCTTCGGAGTACCTGCAATTGGTTGCAAAAAATGCTCCATCGAAAGTATAAAAATTTTTAAGATGACTTTTTCAGAAAAAAAAAAAAGCCAAAAGGGTTTTTTAATTTAGAATTTAGACTCTAAAAATATTCCTCGCGTGAGCAGAGATTTTTCAGAGTGAAGCACCAGGAGCAAAAATAAATAAATAAATAAATAAAATGAAATGAAAATTTTAACTCTTTGCGAAATCCTAAGCGCAACAGAAAACGCTATTGCATGCGCTGACGAGACAAGTCCGGACGGCGGAAAGGAAGCGGGGGCTGAACAGGGTGTCCCAAAAAACACGGGAAACCCTTCGTTTGGAGTCCCACAATTAGTAAAAAAAAAAAGAAGGGGTGCATAAGTTTAAATAATTATAATAAAATTTAGAGAAAATCTTTAGTGAAATAAAATATAGAACGTATAGTGTCTAAATGCCTTATTCAGTAAAGGTGAAAATTTATACACAAGTTATGGGTCATTGTCGCACAAACAGTGTAGATTTTGGTGAATCTAGCATTTACAGTTTTACTAAAATGACGCAAAGAAAAATTCGTTATCATTATGGCCCATGGGCTCAAATTTTTTAAGTGCGATAGCGTCTTTGTAATGTGAGTGAACATTATAAGGTTTAAACGCATAGTACGAATGACCTGAAAGTTGATACGTACATTATAGGTCACCATAGAACGAACTTTAAAGATTTTAGTAAATTTAGCACTTGCATTTTTTTTTTTTTTTTTTACGGGGACAAAGAAAAATTCTAATTATAGCCTTTGGGCTGAAACCATTTGAAGTACGATTGTGTCTAAATGCCTTATTCGACTGAACTAAAAATTTATATACACATTATAGATCACCATCACACGAAGAGTACAAATTTTGTATAATCTAGCACTTCTAGTTTTTTTTTTTTTTTTTTTTTTACAGAGACACCACAGCGAAAATTTCTTTATCAGTGTATGGCTTATGAGCTCAAATCAAGTGTGATGGCCTTTTTCGATTGAGCTGAAAATTTGAAACTTATTATAGGTCACCGTCGCACAAACTGTATACATTTCGGTGAATTTAGCCCTTATATATTTTTACAGGGACAAAACAAAAAATTCTTTATCATTATGATCTATGGGCTCAAATTATTTGAAGTGCAATAGTGTAAAATTAAACAGTATACTATAAGGAGAAAAATACTCAAACATTGTATTATAATTTTCATTTTTGTTTATTTAACGACTTTTTTATTTGACGACTGGAGAAAGTATCCAGGAGCGGACTATATTATTCTTTTTTGAAAGAATGTTTTTCGGCAAGTTCGGGTGTAACAGTTTTCGGAAAACCTCCGTCAAAGTACTAAATTACCTTTTCAAGGAAGGTGACAAATTATTTTGAAACTGGAAACATGGGAACCTTTATATTAGCAGACTTCAAATTGGAGTTGAAATGCCTGTTTTCGATCTCTTTGCGGTAACATGTGTTGTGCGTGTGCGCTATTATTCTTCAGACAAGACGAGACCCCACACAGGTCGCCGTTGATAAGTATTCCTGAAATTTTTTCTTTGTTTGCATACACCTAGAATTTCTAAGAAAAAGGGGATTATAGACGAGGGTCAGTTTGGGAGAAGTTCAGAATCAATGAAAACATTTTAAAAGTTTCTCAGCTATAGTTACAGGTTTTGGTATTTTTTTTTTTTTTTTTTTCCCCTTCTCATTTTTCGTTTCACTTTGGTTTTTCCGTCTCACAATTTTCAATTAGAAATTTCATTCAAGTTATTTTTTATTAATTAATAATGAATTAATTACTATTTATAAACTATGAGTCACCCAGAAAAAAAAAAATTAAACACGCAAATTGTGTGAAAATTACCGAAGACTGGAATTTTTTTTTTCAACCGAAGAAGAAGAATCGCAAAAATCGCAAAAAGGGTAAGCATTTTTCTGTTCATGTTTTAAATGGTTTATAAATTCAAATTACAAATATTAAAAAAAAAATGTATCGGAGTAGGGTTAAGTTCGATTATCTTCTATAGGAATCAAAGTCTGAGTGGGATTCCCTCTGGTCTTTCTGAAGGATTCTAGTTCGTATTAATGTGAGTTTCGGAGAAAACAACGCAAACACTGTGCGGCTAGACAAATGAGCGCGACCTGGGTTCATTCAAAAGGACGATAAGTCTAGTTTTAAATGTCTTAAGTCAGTACTTAAATATATAGATTTAAATCAACAGAAAGTGTAAAAACTCAAACAAAATCCATCTCTAATTTTAGTAAATTAATCATTAATTTAAAGAAAATAAATTTATTTGCAAATATAAGATTTTCAAAATCCTGAAAGGGGTATAGGTAGTGAAACATTTAATTAAAAAAAAAAAAAAAAACCCTTACTGTTTTGGATAAATTTTTGATTTGAGCCAAAATTTATGGATGAAAGTAAATGTCTTTAAAATGACTTAATTACTTTTTTTTTTTTTTTTTCCTTTCCATTATGAGGAAAACTGAAACTTACTGTAGTGTTGCACGAGATTTAAAAATTATCCTTGAGAAAAATGAGATGTAGATATAGGTTTACATTTTTTCCGTTTGGGGTTTGAACTGAATATTAAACTATTATGATATGAAGGGGGTCATTACAAATTTTTTATTTATATCTTTCTAACATAATGAATAAAGTAATTTTTGGCACATTCTTCGCCAGAAAAGAAAAAAATATGCACAGTTACTTTTTAAAATTACTGGCATAGTTATTTTTGTTCAATTACACCTAATGGATTCTAAGATATAATTTTCAATATTTATGGCGTAACAACAACACTTGTTAAGCTATATACACCAAAGTTAGACCAACAGTTGATATCATTGTTATCATTATTATTATATCGTAATTATCACTGATATAAAATTCAGCAAATTCCATGTGATAGGTTCTGGGGTAGAGCTTTCAAAAAGTATGGTAAAAAACGGCATAGAATCGCCAACTATTATTTCATAATCTTATCTATTCCATTTTTTTGAAAGATACACAAACTTAAAGAGGGTAGGGGGCATTCCCACCAGGGGGGAGGGAGGAAGCATTGCTCCTACATATACAATTTTTTCACCAACTGACTATCAGTGTTGCTTTTTTCTTTTTATTTCATAATGATTAATAAATAATAAATCTCTTTACGTACATTTATACGTAATTTTGTCCTATACCACCATGTTAAAAATTTAGAAAAAGTGGGATGATAACGTCACATGTTAGACAATTTCCCCCAAAATTTGATAGGCACTAATTTATGTCAAATTGCAACTATATGTCAAACTTTCTGAAATTCTGTACTGTAGTTTCTGAAAAACATTTGCCACAAAATTTTGTCACACACAGACATTTTCCAAAAATGCTCAAATCGTGCTCTAGACTTCTCAAAACGTGCAAATCCATCGAAAACGCGAACACTGTCAAAATTTTTCCCGAATCTAATATTTTCTTCTATTACATATCGAAGAAAGTAAAAATAAAACAATGAGACGATTTTTTAAAATATTTTTGGTCCATTTGCAGAGATTTCTTCTACATTTTGCATTTGAATCAATATGTTAATTTTATTTCGAAATTTGAGGATATAACTTTGAATCGTGTTGTTAGAGTAATCCCTTTTTAATAAGAAAAAATGCGATTTGCAAAAATCTAAAAGTAACTCGAAAAGTATTTTTTCCTTATTATTTAATTTAATTATTATAATTATATTAGGTATGGTAGGTTTTTCAGATGGGGTTGCACATGGCAACCTGAAACTAGTGTGCTGGGGCCACCACAAGACTTTCTTCTATATTTTCCTATACAAATTCACTAAGGAGAAATAATTTATTAAAATTATTATTTATTAAAATTATTTAACATGATGAATGCAAATGATTTTCATCTTATAGAAAACAAACACTAAATATCCAGATAAGACAGTTTTATTGTGTATAAATAACATCTTAAAAATACGTTTTTATAATGGTTATCTCACATATCCAGTTTCGTACAGTTGTATGCCATACAAGTTGAGATATAGCCTTCCGGTTTCGAGGAAATTTCCAGTATATCAGCGCCATCTATTAGCCTATAAGCATCCAACTTGAATCAACATAATGCCTCATAATGGCCTTTTCACATATCAAGTCTTATTTGATGATACGCAACAGATCCTGAGATATAGTTGTTCATTAAATTGCAGAAATCGCTGTGTAGCAACGCCACCTATTGAGCGGTTGACATCAAAAGTTGATAGTTACTAACTTATGTCAAGGTGCATCTACATATAAACTTATATGCAGTTCTGTTCAGTAGTTCCTGAGATAAAGCCTTCTTTTAAATTGCAGAAATTGCTGTATAGCAGCGCCACCTGTTGGCCGATAAGCATTCAAATAAAATTAGCACAATGTCACATAATGATATTCTTACATATCAAGTTTTGTTTGCGTATGCGCAACAGAACCTGAGATATAGCCCTCCCCCCCCTTAAATTCCGGAAATCGTTGTTTAGCAGTGCCACCTGTTGAGCGGTTGACACCAAAAGTTGATAGGCACTAATTTAGGTCAGGTACATCTAAATTTATATGCAATTCTGAGCAGAAATTCCGGAGATACAGCCACAAAAGTTTTACCTCTCAAACACACACACACACAGAAAGACATACGGGCAGACAAACATTTTCTAAAAATGGTAAAATCGTGTTCTAGACCTCTTAAAACGTGTAAATCCACCGGAAGTCGAAGTTTTTACGAATCTAATACTTTCTTCTATTGAATATACCTTTTCATAATGGTTATCTCACATATCAAGTTTCGTACAGTTGTATCCTATACAAGTTGAGATATAGCCTTTTCGTTTTCGAGGGAATTTCCAGTACAGCAGCGCCATCTATTGGCCTATAAGAATACAACTTGAATCAACATAATGTATCATAATGGCCGTCTCACATATCAAGTTTTGTTTGATACGCAACAGAACCTGAGATATAGCCGTTTATTAAATTACAGAAATCGCTGTATAGCAACACCACCTGTTGAGCAGTTGACACCAAAAGTTGATAGGTGCTAACTTATGTTAAAGTACATCTACATATAAATTTATATGCAATTCTATCCAGTACTTCCGGAAATATAGCCTTCCTTTAAATTGCAGAAATCGCTGCATAGCACCACCACTTGTCGGCCGATAAGCATTCAAATTGAATCAGCATGTCTCATAATGACTTTCTTACATATCACGTTTTATTTGTGTATACGCAATAGAACCTGAGATATAACCTCCCCTTAAATTGCAGAAATCGCTGTATAGCAGCGCCAGCTGTTGCGCGGTTAACCCTTTCAGGCGCAGTGTTCCCGCTGATGGAACACCTAATTTTAATTCTCAAGTGCAAAAACTCATCCCGGAAATTTTTTAGGAAAAATTTACATTTATATCATAGCAGAAAAATCCTTATTTTTTTAACCTGAAATTTTAAAATTTCTATTATTTTAATTTTGTTCGTGATTTCCGGTGGCAGTGTAATTTAAATAATCCGAATCACCCTGCGCCGTAAAGGGTTAACACCAAAAGTTGATAGACACTAACTTAGGTCAAGGTACATCTACATATAAATTTATATGCAATTCTGAGCAGTAGTTCCGGAGATACAGTTGCCACAATAGTTTTGTCACACACACAGACAGACGGACAGACATATATTTTCTAAAAATGGTAAAATCATGTTCTAGATCTCTTAAATTATGTAAATCCGTCGAAAACCGGAAGTCGAAAATTTTTACGAATCCAATACTTTCTTCTATTGAATATACAAGAAAGTATAAAAGGGAATTGAACCAAAAAATTTTTATAAATGAAGTGAAAAAATTGTTGCCTGTATCAGTCTCATAGACTAAAAATACAAAAAGCTGTCAAATATATCCAATTTCCGAATAAACTTCGTACCAGATTTTTATATTAATGAGCCTTATTAAATAAAATCATACAAAAAACCGATCAATGATTTCTATAAAAAATAATTGTAATTTTAATAATTTAAATGATGGCAGCTATGAAAAATGCACATATAGGGCCCGATTTAGACAACCTAAGGCCCTAGGGTAACCTTTTATTGGTAGCCACGCTTGCAGTGGCATAAAAGCTCTTTAGGATGCAGAATACCTGCATACGATTCTAAGTGTGCCCCTTAAGGAAGAGGGGCCCAGGGCAACTGCCCACTTGCCTTGTAGTTAGTCAGGCCATATATATAAAACAGGTTTCAAATGGCCCTTCATGCCTCTTACTTTTTTTTTTCCTCTTTGGACCCCCCCTACGGAAATTTTCTGGCTGCGCTACTGTTGGTAACGTCCCCGAGTGTGGAGGAAAATGGAGACTGCATATTAGTTAATTCACTGGAATTCTTGTTACACACAGACAATGATCTGCCCAATCTCCCCATCATACAATTACTGTTAAACAAAACATTAGAGAATTTTCTTCTCGACTCAGGAGCTTCTGTGTCATTACTCTCAAAGCATTACTTCTTACAAAATCAAAACAAATTATATTACAAAAGAATTGCTTCAAGAGTCAAGATATCTACAGTAAACTCTATAGTCCAATGTGACGGATGTGTTTGCATTTCCTTTAAAATAGGGAAAACTTTTTACAAACACACCTTTTTTCTTATTGAAATACCAACTGAATCTAAATTTATTGGTATACTTGGCTTTGATTTTTTAAAGTCCCATCATGTAGTTATCAATTTACACAATAACAAAATACAAATTAATGAAAATGCTTTAGATATTCTAGACACTGTACCCTCTTGCAGTCTTCTATCATCTGAATCTGATATGAATCGGGCATCACATAAGATAGCTACTCATATGGATTTTCCCCAAACTGGATATAAAAAATCTAAAATTGATGTTTATAAAGAGAACTTACCCTCTTATCAAAAATGTTGGCTTACCCAGAAGATTATGATTGATCCACAGGATACTATATATGTGCCTGTGCGGTCCACGCTTATTCCAGAAAATCAGTTAGTAATGTTTACATCGTCTAACAAGCATTGTCCACTTGTGTCCTATCCTTCTCTTATGGAGGTACAACATATCAAGGAAAATTCTACTAAACAAGAATTAATTCAATTTTTTATTCCTATGTATAATAATTCGAGCAAGAAACTGCATATAAATAAAAATACCGTTTGCGGATACATTTCAGAGATAGATAAAATAGAAGAAAATTCCTTGGATCTTGCAACAAATACACCTGATCACATGTGTAATCTAATTAAGGCTACACCAGAAGTTTTATCCTTAAGACAGAAAGAATTTAATGTAAATAATTTTTCTATTCAGCATTTAAAACCTACAGAAAGGGTAATAATGCAAGATATTCTTCAGAAATTTAACTCTGTATTTTCATGTTCACTCAAGTCGATTGGACACACTGATCATATCACTCCACATATAAAATTCATTTCAGATATTCCCTTAAAAACTTACCCTTTTCCTATTCCACAAGCTATTCAAGAAGAGGCAAAAGATCAACTTGACAAATTACTGGATGCAGGGATCATTGAGAGAAATATCTCTGAATGGGCATGCCCAATGCTCATGGTTAAAAAGAAAGCTGTGTCTAAGGAGGATAAACCTTCCTTTAGACTGGCCCTAGATTTAAGGTTAATCAACTCTATGATTCGATGCTCCACTTATCCTCTTCCAAGAATTGATACGATAATAAATAACATCTCAAAATTTAAATATTTTACAACATTAGACTTTCCCTCAGCGTATCATCAAATTTCATTACCTAAAGAATACAGACGACGTCTCTCATTTACTACACAATGGGGAACTTATTCATTTAAAAGATTAATGTTTGGGCTGAGATCAGCCGCATCAACATTCCAAATGCTTATTGACACAATTATACAAGAGTGCAATTGTTCAGGCATATATGCTTACCAGGATGACATTATTATAGGAAGTGACTCTTTCCAGGAAACAACAGAAAAATTACAAACACTTTTAGCTACTCTACAAAAGTACAATCTGACATTGTCTCCAAAGAAATGTAAATTCCATCAGTCATCTATTGAATATCTCGGTTTCAGCATCCAAAATCAGAAAATACATCCTATTTCTTCCAACATTACAAAAATTACTCAATTTCCTATCCCAGCAACCAGAAAACAACTAAAAAGATTTATAGGATTGTGTGGATTCTACAGAAAACTCATTCCCTGCTACTCGCGATTAATTGATCCTTTGATAAAATTAACATCTCCGAAAACTACATTTAAATGGACAGAGGAACATGCTGAAGTCTTTAAACAAATACAGAAAGTTTTTTTCTCTAAACCTTTTCTTTCTTTACCCGATTGGTCAAAACAATTTTTTCTTAATACAGATGCTAGCAAAATTGCTATTTCAGGGGTTCTTCTACAAGAAAAGGAAGGCATTCTGCTTCCGGTTAGTTACTTTAGTAAAACACTATCTAAATCAGAACAGCGATATTCAGCCATCAAGCTTGAGCTGATGGCCATAGCTAAGTCAGTCAGTGCATTTAAATTTTTCCTTTTCAACCGACCTTTCACCATTCTCAGCGATAGCAGACCACTCGAACACTATAAGAAAATTTCCTCTCCTGCTGATCTAACTACTAAATGGCTGATTGAGTTATCAAACTATCAATACACATTCAGATATGTAAAAGGTAAAACAAATGTTTTGGCAGACTATTTTTCAAGAGAAGACTTTTCTGCATACACTCAAGATCTTAACTCAAACCCAGAATTAATTAAAGAGGCTAACAATTTACCCATTTCTTCAGCTTCTCCAACAATTGAACTCCATCATTTCAATGTCACACAAAAATCTGATAAGTCACTCACCTCATCAGAGCCTCATCGTTCTTCCTTACCTCAGTTGTTAAGCAACGATGCTGCTCCACTCAGTCGTTCCTTAAACAGCTCTGACGCAGATAATCTTATGATGGAAATCTCGGAAGAATGTTTTTTTAAAGAGCAAAGAGAAGATGACTTTCTGCTAAAAATTATTGTCGATATCACTTCGGAGAAACCTTCTCCTAAATATAAAAATTATTTTGTCCATCCGGACACAGGTCTGTTAATGATCAAACGAAAGTTTCACCAGCCTGAAAACTCTCCAAAAACAAAAATTGTAGTACCACAAAAGTTAAAACCTAAAGTATTAAAAATTTGTCACATGCCTCACTTTGGAATTAGAAATACATACAGAAGAATACTTAAACACTTTTATTGGACAGGATTATTTGAAGATGTAAAAAACTTTGTTCTGTCCTGTACATTATGTATTCAATATAAACCGCACAGAATTCCACCTGCTCCACTACAGGAAATGTTTGTTCCTTCTGCGCCGAGTATGTTAGTTTCCATGGACTTTTTGGGTCCTTTCTCCAATGGCTTCCATGTGTTAACATTCCTCGATCATTTTTCTAAACATATTGAATTGGTACCAGTAAAAAATGCAACAGCACAAGCTGTAGTTAAAGCCATTACGGGATACATTACTACCTTTGGTCGACCCTCTGCGATACTCTCAGACTTAGGCCCACAGTTCACAGCAAACATCTTTAACAACTTGGCACAGACATTGAAAATTACAATCTCCCATTCATCATCAGGACACCCGCAAACACAAGGCTCATCAGAAAGAATTAATACCAGCATTAAATCCTCAATTTCCACTCTTACCAAGGAAGGATTTGATTTTCATCAGGCTTTGATGATACACAAGAACCTGTATAACACCACCGTTCATTCTTCAACTGGATATTCTCCAGCCTTTCTGCATTTTGGCAGGTCACTAACAAGCATCTTTGACTTGTTTGAAGCTCCTCAGTTAGAAACACTGGAATTTCCATATGAATACCATAGGTACATGGAATCAATGAAACAGATCTTTAGGCAAGTGCATCATAACATGAAGTTTTACCAAAACCAACGTAATACTAGACAACATAAAAAAGCAGTTCTCCGGAAATTCAAAGAAAATGATATGGTCTTTATAAAAACCAAAGATACATTTAAACCAAGATTCATAGGCCCATATTCAGTTCAAAAAGTAATATCTGACGTGTTACTCTCCGTCAGAGAATTCGAAAATGAAGGGGCTGAACCATTCACTATTAACATAGACCGTGTCATCCTGGCACATAAAAGAAAGCAACATCTCATTCCACAAACAATTCTGACAGGTCAACCAGCTGGGATTGTTCAACCGCAGTCTCATTATGATCTCAGACCAAGATGCAAAACTTAATTTTTGTTTTTTGTTTTTTTGTTTCCATTTTCACAAATGTTCTTTTAACATGTTTTTTTTTAAGTTTTTTTTTTAGGGGACTTGATAAGCAATTCATTCACCAAAGTTGCCTGTTGTAAACAAGTATGAGTTGGTACAGGTATATTTGATAAGTTGTATTTTGTATATTGTCCTATTATATATTGTGTAGTTATATATATATATATTTTTTTTTTCTCCTGTGGCAAATGTTGAATATCTACAAAAACTTAGTGAAGTGTGTATTGTAGTTAATATGAATATAAATCTTCTGTTATGCTGATTTATTTTATATATTGTCTTATTTGTTAAATTTGATAACTATACTATAATTATTTACTGCTCAAAATGTACAGTATG
Organism: Salticus scenicus; assembly: GCA_963930645.1. Classification (NCBI taxonomy): domain Eukaryota; kingdom Metazoa; phylum Arthropoda; class Arachnida; order Araneae; family Salticidae; genus Salticus; species Salticus scenicus. The sequence continues at coordinate 182,180,553 of OZ005656.1, read as the reverse complement.
TGTATGTTATATGTATCGGAAACTTGCATATTTATATGTGCATACATAATTTTTCTTCTTTCTTTTCATATATTAATTAATACACATTGTCATGTTTATGGATATATTGGGTTATTAAATACAATTTCTGGAAGCTTCCACACCATTTTCACAGACACAGACATCACTTATACAACACAAGTATACACTACATCCACACTATTACACAATCAAATTAATACACAATCCACACATGATATGTATATAAATGTGTATAATGTTTGATAAAATTTTTTGTTTATTGTGATTATTGACATTGCAGTTTTGTTTTGGTTATATCTGATAGTATGTTTATTTGAGTATTATTTGACGTTTATATTAAGTGCATTTTTGATTTTGTTTAGTAATCTAACTTGGTGGCCTCAGTAGCCACTCACATTTATTATTTCCATTTATAATATGTATATTCTTTAAATAATATTAATAATAATGGTAATGATTAAATTTAAAATTTTTAAAAAAAATCTTATTCGAATATTATACTCGAGTACTTGGAATGCCTTTTCCGTAATGTAATATTTATCTATGAGATTATTTTGACATTTGTATTGATACTTATTTTGATTTTTTTTTCTCCTTCATAATAATGCTTCAAGAGGTCATCTGTAAATATTTTATACTGAAATATAACTGATTTTGTTTTATCAGTTGTTAACAAGATTTCTTTGACATTTATTTAGTATAGTTGTTCTTTCATGTGTATTCTTTCATGTGTTCACATTGATTAATCAGTAGATGGTATTTAATATCAAGATTATTGGTTAAATATTTTTGTTGATATTGCACATCCACTGAAATTCTTTTGTCATGTCATACATTTTTTTATTCTCGTTAACTAATTATTTTTACAAATTTATAAGAAAGCAGGTTTTACAGCAATTAACATGCTTTTCAATATTTCTGTTATAATACTATTTTCTTTAAAAGGTATCAATGTTTTTTTACTCATGTCACTTGTTGATAAAAGCTGTGTCTGTTTGCATTTATAGATATATTTTATTAGTTGTCAATATCCTAATAAATATTGTTAGATATGTCACTGACCACTTTTGTATCAATAAAATCTTTTATTTGAGAATGTCTGTAACCACAGTGCTGAAATAGTATTGTTTTTGATGAAATGGTGTATTCCTCGCCTATTTTGGTGGAATTGATCACCTACCACGGTAGGCGTTGATATTAGGTTGTTTGTCGGAATTTTATTGTTTCAGCTTTACTTATCGATTTTGTATTATGTTTGGTTCAGATTTTGTGTCACATGTACATTGTTCTCAAAATTTCCAGATTTTTTTAACAAGTGCATGTTATTATGAGTATTGTAAGACCTTTCAGTTGCTTAAAAATTTGCTTTGTTACATTCATGCCTTTAATGGCCGTTCCTACAATATTATGTATTAAATATGGATATTTTTTTTTCACATGTAAGTAAAAAAAAAAAAAAAAAATTTGTAATCCTTCATGTAAATGTAGGTATGCACTCTCCATTCACATTTTTAGTCTTCCAAATTTTTTTAATGGTCGTTAGGGGTAATGTGATGTTAAAAACATCACTTCTTTTTAAATGTTAAATAAGATCGTTTTCTGCACTTAAATGCATTGTTTCTCTCAGCTGGCTCAACTCACCCTGTTGTGTTTGCTTTACTGCAACACACACACAGGAGAAAAATTGGTTCTTCTTTCCTAGTGGTGATGTCATATCACACCATGCTGAGAACCAATAGGGTGATGGTTCTGACTCCACCTTCTGTTATTCCGGCAGTTTTAAATTTAGTTGGTTTTCAGCAGCTCTCAAGAGAAGAACATGGGGTGAGAAAGATTTGTTTTGCTTCTGTTTTAAATAATGACCATTTTATCATTTGGAGAGAGAGTGCCTACTTATTAATAATAAATATATATATATTAGTTTGTATGAATACTTATTCAAAATTTAAAAATCATTAATTTTTATATCCTACTTAATTTGGAATTACTAGTGTGGTTTGGAAAATAAAATTGATTAATTTTGATGCAGCAGATTAGTTTTCTTACAAACATTATTTTTGTATGCATTTTTCTTTTTACAGCATTCTAGCCAATAAGTAAATTGATTCCTCTTTTCTCTTATGTAAATAAAATTATTTGGATATATATATTTGACCTATTGACCCAAAGAATAAAAAGGGTTAGTGGCCAGAACGCAATGTACGCCATGAGGTTCTTTGATCCTCACTAAGTAACTTCTGTTGCTATGAAAATTTAAAATATTAATAAAATTAATTTAAAATATGGAAACATAAAAAGTAAATGAATCATTTACACCACACCACCAGGTGAAGTAACTACAGCCCCATATTTGTTGCTATGTATCATTTTAGTGGGAGAACTCTGTAAGTTTATGCAAAAAAAAAACTATTTTATAACACCAAAAGTAAACAATTGCTTAATTTTCAAGGCAAGTTTTCAACGTCACTCACTGATGTTAGCATAATTACTTTTCATATTTTATATACCTAATAATATAACTTTTATGAATTAGTAGCTAATTAGTACCTAAAAGTAGCATGTGTCTAATAATAAATTATTTTTTTGAAAAACAATGAAAAAGGAGGGATGGGACAGAGCAGCTCAGGGAGGGATGGGACATGTAAAAAAAAAAGAAGAATGAAGATTCTGATACTCCTTAAACAGAAAATATCAAGAAGCAAATGAATGAATAGATGGAAGATAAAATGCACAAAACAAATTCAAAATCATGGGAAATAATTGGTGTGGCACTCACACGACTTTTGTTTATCTTTTTAACTTTTAAAAATACTTTATTTATCATATATGTATGAGGAATTCATTTTCATTCCTGAGCATTTTTCTTGGACATGGTGAAATATACAAAAGAAATTACATTCACCAATTGCAGTTAGGATTTTTTGGTAATATTTGTTCTTGAGATACGCTGATAACACATACAGACTAGCCCCTAAAAACCTTAATATTCAGGGAGCCACAAAACATGGAAATATAAGAAAAACTTAATTTTGAATATTTGAACTAAGAAACAGTACTTTCTCTGCTAGAAGAAAAAAAAAAAAAAAGAACTGATTGAGCATTTGAAAAGTTATGTTGGATAAAATAGATGTTATTAGTAATTAATTAACCTTACATACATTGTGTCCCACTGTTTTTGTCATTTTTCATAGTATGTCTGTATATTATGTATTTAACTTTATAAACATGTCCCACCCCACCCTCATATAAGGGAGGGATGGGGCATTTTTATGACTATGTTAATAATTACCATCAAATTTATAGTTTTAATAGATGTTAAAATGTTTCAATTTGTTTCTCTGAAACTTACAGTGTTGTACCAATAAAAGTAAATTTGTAAAAAATATTTTTGTCAAAACTGTCCCAACCCTCCCTACTCTCCCCTATTAATTAATAATCTCAAAGTAAAGAAAAGAAGTAAATAATAAGAATTTATATTTCTAATTTCATGTTGATAGAATATAGAAGTTAAAGCTTGGAAATTTTTTTTTTAATCATACCATTATTTAGCTAAAAATTTAAATGAAATAAATTTTAAGTGGGTAATGTTGACTTCAAATCGCATAATAAAAGTATGAAATCTATCCAAGATTGTAAATAAAAAACTAAAATTAGTATTTTCTGTTAGAAAACTCTATTGAATATTTATAGACCACTTTTTCACTCAGAAATGACCTCAGCTGAACAATTTGTCCTGGTATGTATTAAAAAAAAAAAAAAAAATACTTAGAAAACAAAATTATTGCTAAAAAACTTCCAAATTAAAACCATTTAATATATAAAATTTGTTGACTGACTTAAGATTTGCTGAACAAACTTTATTGAAGAGCCACCTCTCATAAGGGGACAATTCTCTATGACATGGTACATGGCCCTTTTAGGGAGGTTATACAGTATTTTACTTTTTAAATACAAAATTATAAAAAAATCTCTCTCCCAAAATGAATTTAACTTAGCATCTCAGTCCTATTTTTATCTCAGACCTTTCCTCTTTATGTATTTGTAAATTGTTAGATTCTGAAATAGACTATTTCTCTGCAAAATTCAAGATGTTTATACAGCAAATGATAGTGACACCTTTTTCTTGTCTGAAACATATAAAAATCTTTTTTTTTAAAGGCTCATGCCTTCACAACATTTCATTCACTTAGATAACACTGATGATTGTAAATTCAATTTTCTTGCAAGACAAACACCATTAACATTTTTGAGCTACATTAAAAATAATAAATTATCATTATTGTGATACTGAAATTTAGTATTGAAGTAGTTGTAATGGTAAAATGGTGAGATATTTTACAGTGATTTGGTGCTTTATGGGATCTGTAGTATTCAATAAAAGTAAAATTTATAATTGTACCACCAAGTACAAAATTTTGTGTCATATGTTGTTTAAAATCACATCTATCAATAAAATTAACAAAACAATAGTATTAAATTAATAAAGTAAAGATTAATATACTATTGAAAATTAGTGATTTCCTGTGACGGGAAAAAAAAAAAATCCCTGTAACTCAGTTGTAATAACACAATATTTTTTATCTCTCTCTTTTTTTTTATGTTCCTTTCAAAAGTGATTGCCATTTTCAATCAAGATGGCAGATTAAGTTGATTAATAAAAATGACTAAGACATTAATGTGTGGAAAAACACACTTTTTTTTTTTTTTCCCCCAAATCAATTCATAATTAATTTTTTTTTTTTAAAGGAATTTGAAATTTTTTAAATGGCATCCATTTTAAAACAAGATGGCAAATACAGCTTTATATAGCACCTAGTACCATAAATTGAGATTACTTTTAGATTAAAAAGAGTGCAAAATGCAATTTATGGAAAGAATGAAACAACTCTCCCATGGAAGTACTTCCAAAACGATTTCAGTTGGATTTATATCTGGGCTGATGACTGGCCATTCTATAACAATAACTTGATTCTGCAAAAAAAACAAGCTTTTGTTGAGTAGGAGGTATAAAATGACGCATCATCTTGTTGTATTTCCCCCCCCCCCCCCCAAAGACGATTCTAGTTAAAAGAGATTGCTTTCAAGGACATTTTAATAATCCCCAGAGAAATGTCGACCATTAAGAAAAGCAATTTCAGCAATATTCATTATTCCATTAAAATATAATTCACCTTACACCACAAGAGAAACCCTCCTTTTTGTCGACTTAAGAACTCCTGAGGTTCTCATCATAGATCATCAAAATAGTATGCCCAACCTTTAGGGCCAAACAAATGGAATATTTTTTTCGTCACAGAAGAACCAGTCATCAGTCAACGATGAGAACCTTATGAGTTCTTTTGCAGACAAAAAAGAGGGCATTCTTTCACGGTGTGGGTCGAATTCTGTTTTAACAGAACAACAAATATTGTTTTTCTTAATGATGTACATTGCTCTGAGGATTATTAAAATGTCCTCAAAAGCAAACTACTTTCAACTGGAAAATATCTTAGAGAGAGAAACTGAAAATTCCAACAGGATGATTTGTCGATTCACACGTTCTACTCAAAAGCTTGGTTTATGCAGAATCAAGCTACTGTTATAGACTAGCCAGCCATTTATCCAGACCTAAATGCAATTGAAAATCATTGAAGAATACTTATAAGAGAGGTGTATGCCAAGGGCGTAACAATTAAAAAATTATGGGAGGGGCTAAAAAAATTTCATTTTTAAAATGACTTAAAATTATTCTCAAGAAAAGCAATTAATAATTACTAACTATTAGTATTAATTATAAATGTCAAAATTAATGATATTCTGTAAGACTTTAATTTTGGTTTTAAATGGGTGATTCTTTCATTTGGCATTAAAAAGAAATTTATAATTACCAGTGGGGGGGAGGGGGGATCAAGCCCACTGAGCCCCTCCCTTTCCTACGCCTTATTGGTGTATGCCCATGGTCTTCAGTTTTCGGTTATTCAGAAATTAAAGCAACAAATACAGCAGAGTTGGTACTTTTTACAGCCACACATTCTCCAAACTCTAGTTCTAAACATGCCTGATAGGATTTCCAAGATAATTCAAAAGAACCGATCCAAAATTTGAATAACAAATACTCAAAAAGTCTCTATATTTTTAAGATTTTTCTTTCTTTCTTTTTTATTTTTTACAAATATTCTGCAAAACATAAATTATATTTCTTTTTTGTAATACACTTATACTCTAATTCCATATGCTTTTATATATATATATATATATATATATATATATATATATATATATATATATATATATATTTCGTGATTATTGCTTTAATTTTTGAACTGTTATTTCAAAAAATCACCTGTCTTTATATTTATGAGACACACCGTAACTCCATTTACTCTGCAGATTTTTACAACAATTCCAGATCAAATTCTATCCTCCAGGTACTACGCTATAAACATCTTATAAAACGAAAGTAAAAAAAAAAAAAAAATGCATTAGATGTACAAAAATTTTAAATTCTATACAAAATAAAATAGTTTGAAACCAAGCAAAAATGTGGTAATATATAATTTTATTTATTTATTGCTGATAAATTAATTGATATTTAAAACACAGACAGCACATTTGTATGGAAGCTGAATAGAGCATAGTTACATTAAAACCAAGTAATATAAACAGAAAATAATAATAATAAATAATAGTCTTAAAAACAATTCATTGAAATCTGTAATTTTTCATAACAACATTCCTCATTTGTTCAGGGTACTAACAAAGCATAACATTCAAGTAGAAGTATGAAAATTGGATAAAATACTGTTAATTGCATGCACGGAATTTTTTCTGTTTTTCTTCTGTTTTTCTTCTTTAAAAATGAAAAGATGTACATAAAAAAACTATATACATTTGTAAATTAACATAATAATTTTGAAATAAATTAAACTTTATTTTATACAAAATAGCAAATGCAACTGGGTCCGTGCTAAATTATTGATGTGAAATCAATTGAATGTAATTAGTCATCAATCTGTTTAGTGATTTGAGTGGGAAAATAGCCAAATTTCTGCAAATTTTGAAATTTTTTCTTAATTAAAGTCTTGCATGTAACAGCTGTCATATAAAATTACTCTAAAATAAGTATAAGTGCATATGTGTAGCTAGGGGTGAAACAACCTAACATGCAAACACCCTGAAAACTGCTACTTGCATAAAGAATGAATGGCAAGGAAAAACTTATTAATGACAAACTACAGTTGAACCTCGCTATATTGAACTCTTGGTTATAATGAACATTTTCAACTGAATACCTATTTAATTAAAAACATATTTTATTAAGAATCAAAGTTTGGTTATGTGAACCTCAGGATAAAGTGAACATTTTTGAAGTTCGAAGACTATTTACTATAACAGGGTTTAACTGTATATGGCTGTTATTGGGTATTGTTTTATAATAGTGGTGACAATATAATAAAATGATCATAAAATTTTAGAAACACTGCAAGGCCTGTATTTAAGAGGGGACAATCCCTAATCCTCAAGACAGATGTTGCCAATGTTATTCCATGGGAAAATTTGTGAACACAATTACTCATTACCCAATGTATTTTTTTAAATTCCGTTTTCACATTCAGAAAATTCATGACCGTTAAATTAGTAATCATTTAAAAAAAATTGATTATTTAAAATTTTTACATTTTATTTTTAATGTCAAAAATGCAATTTTTCTCATTTTTTAGTAGCTAAAAAAAATACTAAAAATTTTAAAATTCAGTTTTTGGAAAATAAGTACTAATTTAACACTTATGAGTTTTCTGAATGTGAAAATAGAAATGAAGAATATTCATTAGGTAATCAGTAATTATGGAAACAAATTTTCCCATACATTAACATGGCCCACGGCTGTCGGCGAGATTAGGTATTGTCCACTCTTAAGTCACATTTTATTAATTTAATTACCAAAAAAAACTGGAACTCTATTACTGAAAATGGAAAAAAATATTAAAATCAGGTAAATTACCTGAACATAATCACCCCTACAATGTAAACTAAGTTCCATAATTTTTTCAAACCAATCAGAACTTAGCCATTTAGTTTCCTAGTTCCTTGGCATTAATGAATGATTGTTAATCTAATTTGACTATGCCCTTTTCCTATTCAGTGTTCAAAACACAAAATTTAACCATTTTTTGTGGCTTTTTCTATTGTGACTCAACAGCTAAAAATTGCAAGTAAATTAAATACAATGTAAACTATTTTCAGTAAATTTTCTGAACTAATCAGAAATTAATATTTGTAAGAGTTTCCTAACTGATGACAGAATTAACCACGAGATGCTACAAATGAATATGCCAATTTCTGAGTACAAAAGATTAATACATATTTACTTTTTAAATATTGATTTCTTAGATTATTACAACTGATTCGAAAGTAACTAAACATTTTTAAAAGGCCAAGATATAATGTATATTTTTTTTAACACACGAACCCCAGTTTCATTCAGAAATAATTGTTTTTAGATTCAAGTGAAATTATATAACAAAACAGAAAAGAAAAAAAAAAAAAAAAAAAAAAAAAATCTCACAAAATGGCAACAAAATATCACATTGACAGCTACATTTTACTGAAATAATCACAGCTGTGCATTAAAAATATTTAAATAATTTCAAATTTTTATATGAATTTATTTTAAAGTATGTCAAAAAAGTCACTGTACACTGATATAATATGACAAATAAAACAATTTAAAAAAAAATGAAAATTTGCTAAATTTTTTTACCAAGATATATTTCCTTTAAAAAAGTATGTATAAAAACCTATTTACTTTAACTAGTAAATACAAGATGCATACATAAATTAAAAAAAATTATATCAAAGATATAATTTGTTGCAGAAAAATGTGCAGGCACAATTTTCAGCACCTTACATAGGAACCTTCTTTAACTGTGCCAAGATATGTCATAATCAATGCATTGTGACTTTCTGGACATCATAAATTAGTACTATAGAAAAGAAATTTGAACACATAGTTTCAATAAATTTATTGCGGTAATTATACACTTAGCCCTTGATTTATGAATTATTAATATAATTCCTTTTAATTATGATTTACATAAGTGTGAAATTTCAGGCCCAGTAAGCATAGTGACAATATAGGGCTGTAAAAAAAAAAAAAAAAAAAAAAAAAAAAAAGCCAAAATTGAAATCTGCCTCCAAGAGACTTAACAATTTCCCTCAAAATGTCTATGTCTTTCCATACAACTATGAAAAGTACTTCATAATTTATGAATAATGCAAGATATTACTGCATACATGCCTGTGTTTGTTTGAATGTGTGTGTATTGCCATATATGTCTGTGTTTAGGTGCAATCATATCCTGTACTCTAGGTGTGTTGGCTTGGAAATAAGGCCGATTTGACTGCACTTGGGTCCTAGGCCTGAGGGGAAGTGCCTTCCGCGGAGGTCTTTCTAAGGGGTCCTAGCCTATATTTATGCAACCTTCAGAGAAAACCAATGAAAACTCCGAACAGCTAGGACAATGAGTGCCAACTGGGATCGAATCTGGCACCTCACATCTACCAGCTTTGAGTGCAGAACCTGTACTATAGGAAAGTATTTTATTACTTTAGATTGCATGTAACAATACTTTTATTTCTACTAGCTTTATCTCTCTGTATAGTACAGTTGAAACTCGTTAACGTGAATCTCAAGGGGGATAAAACATTCGTTCATGTTATCAGTAACTAATCTTCATTTTGATGAGGATTGTGGAAATAGTTCATGTTAAAAGTAATTCATGTTAACAGTGTTCACGTTAACGAGGTATATTTATTGCTATTTATTGTTTATGATAATACCTGATGCAATAAACAACCAGATTATTTGTTCTACAGACTGTTCAATATCTTAATTTTCATTTAATAATAAAAAAATAATAAGATAAATAGGCAAGTATTTCCATTTTTCATTTAATTAAATAATACCTTTAGCTACTCTACAACATTCGATATTTTCTTGGAAGTATTGGTCTAAATCAATTATTTTTCCTGATGTATTATTCTAACAGGGATGAAACTACCTAACATGCAGCAAAACCCCTCAAATCTGCTATTTGTATACAGAATGAATGACACAAGCACATTTTATTCAATAATATATGATATAGCTATAATTAGAAGTATTTATTTTTATTTGTACCTGTAATCAATGATATTTAAAAGAGTTCTACGTTATAAGGCAAATTAAACATTCTAAATGAGAAATTTCTATTAAAAAAAAAAAAAAAAAAAGAAAAGTTTCACCCATGCTTTAAATTCTAAGATAAATTTAAAAATCAATGATAAATAATGCCAGACTGATATAAAAGCTATAATGTAACTTAGAGATGATTAATTGATATGGATTATTTGATCATGGGAAAATAACAATCAATAGGTTTGCATTGGCTATTTGCTATGGTAATAGTTTAGGTTTTTAAAAATATATGTGCTGAAGAATATGTGGGAATGAGGATCACAGAAACAAGGAATGAAGGGAGTTTTTGTACGACAATTTATATAGTATTATTTTACATAAAATAAAATTAGGAAAATGAAAAGTTAAAACCAATCAGTTTCAAATACAATTGAACAGTGTCATTGGCAGGTAAAAAAATTCTATATTATTTACTATTACACTGAAGACGATATTATTTTATTGTGTTTGAAACTATTTAATTTTATCTTTTCATTTTTTGTAATTTTATTTAATAAAAATAGTATAAGTTGTTACTTAAGTACCTATTACTCGCCTATTAGTAAATATAGAAAAGTGTCAGGGAACATTTTACTTATACTTGTGATTTTATATCAGAATGAGGTATGGTTTGACAAAAATATTACATGTTTAGTTTTGTTTGTTTTTGTTTTTAATCTGGACTATTTTTGATGATCTAATATAAGTAAAATTATTAAGACTATTTATTTCATGATAGTATTATTTGTCTTTTTAAATATCCTAAATTTTATGATTAGGTGAATATTACTGTTTAACTGGTGCATAAAAGCATAACCGATATGCATAACAGTGGTTTTCATTGCATGTACAAAAGCGATAAGAACAAACATTAACCGCATTGTAAGTATACAATAATAGGTTATAAAAAAATAATAGGTTTTTATAACCTATTACCAAAGTTACTGTGGAATGGAGTAGCCTATTACAGAAAAGTGATTAGCTATCCCATCTCTACTAACTATATTCAAAAAATAATTCCTTTTAGTTAACTCAGTGGAGTAGTAAGACAAGCAAAAACATTTAATTCTAAAAGAGAAATAGTGACAACTTATCTGCTTCATAAATCAAGAGCTAGGTGTATATAACTTTATAATTTAAATTCTTTTTATCTTGGGATAAAATAAAATAAAAACTATTAAACACAAATATTTGACTAATTACCTCTGAGCCGGCAGAGAAACATGAAGAACAAAAGAAAATATTTACAGAAAAGGGAGATTTAAAATTATAATAACAAAGAAATATTATGAATATTTACAATTAAAGAAGATAACAAAACAATGTAGGTTTGTCAGTTCATGTACCAGAAAACAACTCATTAAAGTCGAGCAATTCCAAATGAAAAGTTTTAAAAAACAGGAAAAGTTTTCTTTTTAAATTTATTATTATTATTATTATTTTTAATTAATAATAATAAAAAAATCAAACAACATTTCTGTTCACTATAGTCAAAAATAAAACTGATTTAACTATGAAAAAACTATTTATTTTTAAAACAAAAACATCTAAAGTGGTTTACTTATCTTACGGTGCATGGTTCTTTGTTAAGTCAATATTATTCATACGTTGTGATGTGACACTACGTATAGTGTAACCACGTTTCTCACACCTAGCATCGAGGATTATTCCAAAGGTTTGGAGGAGTGCCATATTTACCAACAGGATGAGATTTAGTAAACATCCAGTCATTCGGCATTCCTTTATCACTATTTTCTCTCAACCACAAGGGTTATCACCCTTATTTTAATACTGGACCTACTGAGTCAGCACTTGAGCAAAGGCTCTCATGGTCACAGGAAACGTGATAGAAGAATAAGGCTAATACCTAATACCAAATAACAAAAATGTCTAACATTTCAAAAGCTCACTTTACCATTTAAAGTCAAATACAAACTCCTCTAAACAGAAATAATACAGGTAAATATGTACAGAATCATAACAAAGGAAGAAAGAAAAAATATTTCTATACATATGACAGGGTGGCTACAGAAATTCAGAAAAAATGTTCTTTGATTTTTCCATGACTAATTTTGACAAATTTCCATGATTTCCGTTACCTATATTATATACATTCCATAATTTTGTGTATATCACACTCTAGGGTAACATGCTCGCTAAACCACTGTAACTGAAAAAACTATACTGATTGGCTAAAATAACTCAATCTTTTTATTTTTTCTTTATTCACTTACTAAAAGGAAAATAAAATTCAAAATTTTGGACAAATTAACAAAATTATAACTCATTTTAATTGCACAACGCATTAACATCAAGACAGAAAATTATTCCTCAAGTTGTTGCACTAAAAATATTCAATTATTATAACTTTTTTTTTAAATGTTACCATGGTTAGACTGAACTAGAAAGCAGCCAATCCTGTGTAATCATGGTTAAGATAACACCTGTTTGGTGATCTTTCTGTCATGCTTGTGGGGCAAAAATGAAAATTTCCATGATTTTGGGGTGTTTATACAAAATTCCCTGATTTTTCCCTGATATTTCCAGATTGATAAAGTACCCTGATTTTTCCATGATTTCTCCGATTGTCGCCACCCTGTATGAGTACCTAATAATGAAAATACAACCAACGATAAAAAATATGCTAATTAACACGACTTAATATATGAACAATTCCAATTAACTTTTAATTCTGAGGAATAACTATCAGTCTGTATCAAAATTTTAAATATATGAAAGTCATTTCTAAATACAACTTTAAAAGGAAGAAAAAAAAAAAAAAAAAAACAAAGACATTACTGACTTAATTTAACAAAGTCATGAAATATTTCTCAATTAGGCTAATAATGAATGAGAAAAATTAACACTTTGTTCTTTCTCTCTCTCACTATATATATTCTTAAAAAGAAGAAATCAGAAGGGTAAAAGTTATTAAATAAATACACAATCATATTTTACAGGAAAAAAAAATACTTGTAGAGATTTAAAGTTTATGAACTGACAAAATAGCTTTAGTTGAATATTAGGCATTATTGTTTAACAAAAAATTTTGAAATTATTTTTGTTAATAATAATACACACCTTTTTTAAATAGTAAAAAAAAAAAAAAAAATATATTATACACATATATACTGTTTATAGAGTATTTAACAATGATTATTCCTATTAATAAGATTAATAATTTTATCAATTTTTATGATTTATGAAAAACAAAGAAAATTCTTGAACATTAAAAAAAAAAAAAAAAAAAAAAAACTTTTAAATGTTAGAGAGATAAAAGATTAGAATGAGAATTCTAGCTTGTATAAAAATTTCAAATATATTTATTCTAAACAAAAATAGCAAAAACTACATACATTTTGTAAAATATATATTAATCTTTATTGCAAAAGGGTAAAAAAGATTATTTGATATTTTAAGGAGAACAATGTACATGAAAATAGGTTTAATTTTAGAAAAATATTTTTTTGTACACAGATTGACTTTTGGCAGTATAAAATTAAAAATTAACAGCAAACGATTTAGGTTGTATCCTTGTTTTCTGTAAATTCCTGCAAACATGGTTCACTCTTTTCATCGTAAGGTTTATCTTCTTCTAATTTTGCTGAAATTTCACTATCGAAACTTTCACTAAGTCTATCTGGCATGGATTCTTGAACTGTGCTGTCCATGCTGTTGTTTTTTAATTTTATATCAATTTCATTACCACCAGGACTTTCAGCTTCTGTTTCTATTGCTATTTAAAAAAAAAAAAAAAAAAATGCAGATTAATATTATAATGCTAAATCTTTCTGTTAAAAATTAAATAAATAAAAAAAAAAAAAAAAAAAAAAAAAAGGCAATACTTTCCCGATCACCACTGGAAAACAAAATTATAGGGAAAATTGATACAGAATTACACAATATCTAATGTATATTTTTAAAATTAGACTTCCCATTCTGATGATTTCACAGCCTTTAAATTAGTACTTGTCTTTCAAAAACTGATTTTTAAAATTTTTAATATATTTTTTAGTTTAAAAATACAAAATAGGGGAACTAAATGTATTTTTCTAATTTTTTTTTTTTTTTTTTTTTTTTTAAGCTATAAAATGAAATATTAAAATTTAAAAAAAATCAATATTTGTAAAACGCGTGCTAATTTAATGGTTGTAAATTTTCAGAGTGTGAAAGCGAAATTTAAAAAGATACATCAGGTAATGAGTAATTCTGTAAACTAATTTCTCTATAGAGTTACCTGGAATTTGGTAACCGAAAACAGGGAATTTGCAAGAAGGAGAAAGTAGTTTTAATATTGTTGACATGTGGAATCAGATGTACTATATTAAAAAAAATTCCTAGTGCTTACATGTATTCATAACTACACTCAACAAAACTGATATAAAATACTGGAACAGGTTAAATACTTATGTAAAAGTTACTTATTATAGGTTATATACAGGTTACTTATGCTTTTGTAAAGTCATACCTGCCAACATTGAAAAATCAAAATAACGGAGATTTTATAAGCGGCATTTTCAGGCCTAGAAAACATTGATGTGTTTTCGACATATGACAGTATTTTAATAGTTTAATCCATGGCTTAAATTATCGAAAAGTTATGTGGGTAACTTTTTTTCAGCAAAAGTAAAATTTTCCTTAAAAAAATGAAGGTTTGTTGAAGTTTTGAATAAATTATAGGTATAATTTTTAAAATCTTCAGAATAATGGAGAAATGTTTGAGAATAATGCAGAGTGGAAAGCAGTCCCAAAACAACGGAGTCTCCATTGAAATAATGGAGAGTTGGCAGGTATGTAAAGTAGCTTTAAAATGAAACATTCAGTATCTCCGTTTGAAAATGACTGCTCTATCTCTCTCCTATTCTATTAGGCAAATGTCATTTCATTTTGTTTAGTCAGTCTAAAGCAGTTCAGATTTGTTGCATAGAACAGCTCACATATGTAAGCCGAGATGAGATCCCTGTGGCAGAAAATTTCTTTGCTTTCTGCGACAAGCCTCGTTTGTACAAACCTTCTTTCTGCAAGAAGGTGTTATTTCATAAAGACATATTTTCTAATACATTTAATTATAAAAATATCATTATTATTAATATATTGTAGAAGAATTTTTAAATAAGAAATGTGAGTTCCTATTTTCTACTGAAATTAAGAATATTTAATTTTTATGAGAAAATATTTCTGCAAGTGACAATTTCTTTTCTGCAACAATGTCTATGTATTGCCTAGATTCTGAAATAGGGGGGTGAAATTTACAATCAAAAGTATTGTACTGTTTTTATATCCTGCATTATAATATGTTCAGCGTATGTCATTTATTTATTTATTAAGACAACAGGCCTATTTCTTTCAGACAAAATAGATCAAATAAAAACAGTTTTTCCTTTCTTCATTGGGTATCAATTAAAAAAAAAATTATTAAAAATGGAATTGAGAGAAAACATATGAAAATAATTTTAAGAAATTAATACAGTAACTGTTGCTAAAAAAACACAACTTCAATTTAAGGTGTAGAATCATTTTATTTTTAATAATTTTTGTGTATTCAAGTCTAAAGATAATTAATATATTTAATTATATACAATAAATGAAGGAAAATTATGTTATTTAACGCAATCTTCGAGAATTTTAACCATTGGATGAATACCGATTTCACAGTTTCAAAACATTTTTATGTCTGGCACTAAATTAAAATTTGTAAAAGAGAGATTTATAAGGATGAGTGGGCTATTTTTTTTTTTTTTTTAAGACTACAAAAAAGCTTCTTCACCATTTCACAGTAGAACATCTTGAATAAAACAAAGTTCCACAACATACAATTATTATATATATTGAAAAAAAAAAAAAAAAAAAAAAAAACTGGTTTATTACAAAATTATGTTTTTATTACTTTTTATTTATTTTTTAACCCCCCCCCCCCCCGCTTTTTTTTAGCTGTTTTAAAGAGACAATTTTCTCATCTTAATACATTCGTCTTTTACAGATATAAATTTAGTGCCAAAGGTCCAATGTTCATAAAAATGCTCCAAACCTTTTGCAAAAGCCAAACAAAAAAAGTCAAAAACTTACTATACATGATAGTTAAATTATTATTTATTTTATTTATCTTCATCATCAGTTTTTTTTTTTTTTAATTAACAAATGCTTAAAAAGTAACTCAAACTAACACTAATGAAATACTTTACCGAAACAAATTAAATGCATCACATCAAAGTGAGAATTTGATACCTGAATTAGAAAAATAACACATGAAAAAAAGAACAAATAAAGACTATTCAACCATCTAACTGCCGTTGACGGATATATCCAATCACTGAGCGGCTTTTTTTTTTTTTTTTTTTTTTTTTTCTTCCAGCACTACATTTATAGTTAAAAATCATATAATTATAAAATTTAACTTGTTTTTCAAGTTTGAAGTTCGTAAATAGTATTGTATTTAAAAAAAAAAAAAAAAAAAAAAAAACAATCTTCTGTTAAAACTATATATGATAGAAAATTTTGAATATTTTTCCCTTAATAAGCATCCAAAAACACATCAGAAAAACGCATCACCTTGAAGAAAAAAATTTCATCACAGTGAAAATGTGTCATTCCTTAACTGTGTTAAGGAAACAGAAGGAATATGTTTTATAAGAAGAAATGCAACATTTATTTTTTTAAGAAACTCTTAACATTTTAGAAAGCTTAAACTTATACACTTATGCTTAATTATAAGAATTTAAAGCACAGAGATGCCAACTTCTAATGACAAAAAAGCAGGAGAATTTTAACAGAAATCAGGAGACTTTTCCCAACAAGAAAGTTTGTAAGAAAAATGAGTAAAATAATGCAAATTTAATTTTAAGTAAAGCTTTATAAGCTTAGGAGGTATTTACAAAGCATCAGTATTAAAATTAAATGAATAATATATGTTTCTTGCAGTATAACAAACTATTAAAAAAAAAAAAAAAAAAAAAAATCTCAGACATACGTTTTGATCATTCTGCTCCTAATATAAAACAATAAGAATCTTAATTATCTTTGTAAAAGAAAAGGTAATAAAGAAATGAAAATAATATCAGCTATATTCTAATGAAATTTGAATTCTTTAAGTTTTCAATAGTTATGGTATTAAAAAAAAAAAAAAAATCTTTTAATAATAAGACATTTTTCATTATGCAAAAATGAAAGTTAAAAATTTAATCTTAGCAAAAATTAGTCTCAAAGCATTGTATAGTAATTCACATTTAAACTGAACTTGATAAATTGCAGGGCAAGATAAATTTCAATTTTATTTCAAATTTTTTTTACCCAATCCTGCAAATTTTAAGCATAAATTATGCTAAGAGGGATAGATAAAAATTACATCAGAAAAGCAGGAGAAATGAGTGGAAAATCAGGAGCATGGAAAAACAAGCAAAAATCAGGAGACTCCTGCCAAAAGCAAGAGACTTGGCATGTCTCAAAGCACTAGAAAATTCCTCACAATAAAAATTAAAGGTGAAAAATATATTTTTAATTACATACCAACATTCCATTTTATTACAAAACATAAGTTTTGTTACTGTCCAGGAGTTGCACACACACGCACACACACACACAAATAATAATAATAATAATAAAGAAAAAAAATAAAAATAATAATATTAGTTAACAAAAAAAAGAAAGAGGGAGAGGAAATGTTAATTTCTAACTGAGGGCAAAGACAACTTATCAAAAAACAAAATAAGAAATGCAGCATGCATGCAAAAACAAAAGCAACATGCAGTTTTAAACTCACAGCTGCTTTTTATAGCTAATATTACTGATCAATCATCTTTTGCATCAATATCAGGTTCAGATATCTTCTCAGCATCTATTTTAGATACTTTTGTAAGAAAGAGATATTTCTCACACATTAAAATAAAAAATAATAAAAATTAATCTTTTTTCAGATGTATAATAATTTAATTTTTTAATACTAAATAAATAAAGAAAAAAATACTATTTCATTTCAAAAGACTTTCACCACCATATAATTTAATGTTTCATAATCATATCAATTCTTAATGCGTATTTATAATATGAGATATGAATTAACATAAAATAAATTACAATAAACATTTAAATATAATTTAAAGAAAAAGAAATATGACTGTTTAAATTATTAGAAAGAAACATTTATTTATTTATTATTTTTGAAAAAGCTTAGCTAAAACAATATAATACATTAAAAAAAAAAATACTATACTTTAATAGAGCAGAAATATAGCTGCATATAATAGAACACATACAATAGAACACATTCCAAAAACAATTTGCATAAACTGTCTAAAAGACTCAAAAAGAGAGAGAATAAAAGATGCTATTATATAAATTCATAAAGATCATAGTTTTTACAATTCTCACATAAACTTTTAAGATAAAGAGACCTTGATTATTTTTTTGTAAAGTGTAATTTCAGAAAAAAATTATGAAGTTGTCCTAAATCCTGCAGAATCAGATCAACAGTTTTTTTTTTTTTTTTTTTTTTTTTTTTAAAGGGGACTCTCTACTTATTGTTTCCAAAAGCTGAAACGAATGTTACTCTATGGGAAATTTTGCCCCGTTATAACTCATTAACTAATACATATTTTTAAATTCCATTTTCACTTTCAGAAAATTCACAACTGCTAAAAAAATTATTGCTTTCTAAAATTTATTTTTTAATTTTTAAGCTCAAAACTGAAAAATTTCACAATGTGAAAATTTGCATTTTGCAACCTCAAACTAAAATATCTAGAAAGCGATAAATTGTATAATAGTTGTGAAGTTTCTGAATGTGAAAACAGAATTTAAAAATATGTATCAGTTAATAAGTTATAATGGGGAGAAATTCTCCATAGAACAACACTGGCTCGGCCTCTTAACTAAAAGTTTTCACAACAAAAAATAAAGATTGTATAATCACATTTTTGCTTTAGGGAACTTACAATTAAAACAAAAAATTTTTACATTTTTCATACCTGAAATATTATTTTTCTCTTTTGAAGATTCTTTATTATCTGTTTCTTCATCTGACCCTATAAAAAATTTCATTAATTTTATTTTTCTGACAATACTTAAATAGATGAAGAAAAAAAGAAAATAAAAATTTTAAATATATGAAGAACTTAAACATAGATGAGTCAGGAGAAATTATTTTCTATAAGTCTGAAACTAACAAGTGATTAAAAAATGTTACAGGAAAATTATAATTCATCGAACTGGAGCTAGATTTGTTACAACAGGATTAATTAATCTAATATGTTATCTCAGTGTCAATGATCCAGTGATTTTTTAACTACCTATCACAAGGAAATAATATATATACTTTAAAGCTAGCTGTTTTAAAAGCATATACAAAGAATAGGAGGAATTGCTGAACACATTAAAAATTACAATAAAATTAACTTAATAAAGTTTTTTTTTTTTTTTTTCTTATAACTAATAGGATTTGTATGCAAAATACTAGAGAAGTTCATAAGCTTCATGTTGAATCAGTAGCCCATTATTTTTTGGCTTGAGGAATTAAAATGCACTACTATAAATTTGTGAAGTTATGTAAAAGATTGTATGCATTAGACATTTTTCAGCACTTTGAAAAAAGTAAAGCAGTGAATCATAATTACTATTGAATTGATTCAATAACTATGTTTAAGGGGACTCTACCTATTATCACCAGCAGCCAAATCCCATGTTATTCTATGGGAAATTTACTCACAGAATTATTCATTTCATTACTAAATATATAATTTTTAAAATTTTGTTTTCACATTCAGAAAATTCATAGCAGTTAAATCAGTTCCTGTTTTCCAAAAATAGATTTTTTAAATTTTTAATATTTTATGTAGAATCTAAAATTATTTCATACTTTATAGCAGGGCTGCCAACGCATGGCCCGTGGCAGAATCCACAAAAATTCTAATTTGACATCTTCGATTAAAACATCTAAATTTAATAAATTGCATTTGATTTTTTTAAAAAAATGAAAATACCGATTAAGATAGCTAAAGATACAAATATCGCGCCCATTGATATTAATAGACTATTATCAGATCAAGAATCGATTCTTATTATTATACTTACCAATGTATAATCATAAGTTTTGACTGGTATATGGTTATTTTATGAATAAAAAGATATTTAATATACAAATATTCTGTTTTAAATCCTCACAAGCCCACTAAAAAAAAAGAATGACTATATGTATGTATATGGTTCATACACTTATAAAATGCGGCCCGTCTGCAAAGAGTTTTGTGTTGGACAGGCCTACTTTACAGATTCAAAATAAAAAATGTAATTTTTGGAAAACAAGAACGAGTTTAATGTTTGTGAATTTATTGAACCTGAAAGTGGAATTAAAAAGAAATAATTACAAGATAAAAAGAACGTTTTATATACCATATTTTAAATTTTCTGTTGAATCATATAAACGTTACCGAAGGCAGCAGGAACCCGGAACAATTGGTTAAAAGTATTAAAAAAATTCACTGCTATCGTGTTTTGAGCTATTATAAAAGTTTCAAATGGCTAGCTAGACGGGAAGTTAGTTAAAAATTGATTGCAAGCCTTGTACTGGTAATGCTGCCGAGAGCAGCAGGGTCCCGAAGCAGTTGGTTAAAAATATTTTAAAAATGAATTTTCATTCACCGTGTTCTGAACTATTCTGAAAGTTTCAAATGTCTAGCTAGTCGGGAAGTTAGTTAAATAAATTTTCTGTTGAATAATATAAACGCTGCCGAAGGCAGTAGGGACCTGAAACAGTTCACTAAAAGTATTAAAAAAATGTTTTGTCACTGTGTTCTGAGCTATCCTGAAAGTTTCAAATGTCTAGCTAGTCGGGAAGTTAGTGAAAAATCTATTGCAAGTTTTGTACTGGTAACGCTGCCGAAACCAGCAGGAAAACGAAACAGTTGGCTAAAAGTATTAAAAAAAAAATGCATTTTCACCGTATTCTGAATTATTCTGAAAGTTTCAAATGTCTAGCTAGTTGAGAAGTTAGTTAAATAAATTTTCTGTCAAATCATATAAATGCTGCCAAAGACAGTAGGGACCTTAAACAGTTGACTAAAAGTATTAAAAAAATGTATTGTCAGCATGTTCTGAGCTGTCCTTAAAGTTTCAAATGTCTAGCTAGTCGGGAAGTCAGTTAAAAATCTATTGCAAGATTTGTACTGGACAAACAAGTAAACAAGAATTAAAGTTAATAAAAACATGGTAAAATACTTTAGGTAAAAAATAATTCTATAAACAAATTTTGCCATAATATGGGATTTGGCTATCAGAGATAGGTTTGGATTTGATTTGTTGCCCTGCAGCCCATTTTGGCATATATTATAACTAATTACCATAAAATACTGTTTAACAAGGTTCCCACTCAATTTCAAAAATAAAATTCCCTGACTAGTCCATGTTTTCCAGATCACAAAATTTGGTTCGCAACATAAAAAACAGCTCACAACATAAAAGATTACATAGCTTATGACATTTTAAACTGCATGCTTAAAATGCATTTTCCAGGTTTATATATCATCATTTTTGCAGGTTTTCCCGCAATATTTGCATTTTCCCTGACTTTTTTCACTAATTTAAAATTCCCTGACTTTTTTGGTTCACTCTGATCTGTGGGAACCCTGGTTCAAGCATCTCCCTCATTCTTCAAGGTAAATTGAGATATATTTTGGGAACGGTGGATTGGCAAAAATATAGAGATTGACATATATTTTTCTGCTAAGATTAAGTGGCATAAAAGGAATAATTTTAAAATAAAACATACAACGATTTAAAGAATAAATACAATAAACTCTTAGTTAAACAGACTAACTAGAAAATTTAAGGAAAATTTTTTCTCCCATAAAGTGTTTTAAAAATTTGCTGATATTTTAGGAAGCTTATATTTTCTAATGATAGCAGTGTCTGATTTATAATAAAATAGATTAATGTTTATATTTATAAAAGAAAAATCTTAGAAATAAATGGAAAAAACTGTCTCTTATTCGGATAGATTCTACCGCTGAGCATAAGGAGGTGCATATTACTCGGTATATTTAGAACAAATGAAATTTATGTATAAAGCAGGGGTGGGCGTTTAATTGATGGGGGCGGCACACTTTTGCATTATTTTACAGTAGCCTGGAACTATTTGCTTGATACATACAAATTGTATGAGGCTTACCACTTACAATTTAAAGAGCCAAGGAGCCTTAACGGCATTTTGGTCAGTCTACTACACATCTATTAAAATTTCTCAGATTTTAAATTAAAATAAATAAATAAGTCATAAATTTGTACAGATAAGATTTCTCATTTCAATCTCTTGTAGTTGCTTTTTTGTTGGAAATTTTTAATGTGTTCAATAATTTCTGGGATTTCTTGAAGTAGACTGATTTTACAGCATTCAAATAAACAAAGGATATTTTAAGAGGAAAACTGGAAGAATGCCAAATGAAGAAGTGACATGCAAATGGTGCAAATTAAATACATATGGGAAAACTCAAAGTTACCTCAGTTTCAAACAAAATGCCACTTCTTAAGTACGGAAATAAGTAAGCATGCAAGAAAAATATACAGAAAAGAAATATTTATTCTAGAATAATAAATCTATTTTTTTCACACACAGAGCATGCATTTTTCATAAGGGAATTATTAAGTAATGCTAACATTCTTCTCTCTCAAAAAAAAAAAAAAAAAAAAAAAAAAAAGATGGTAACAAAAGCAAAACACAATTCACTATTGTTTTATTCAGTACAAAAGGATAAAACAAAACAATCACTTGGAAAGAAAACAAATATAGAAATAAAGTTAAATAAAGCATTTTTATACATTTTGACAAAAGTTAAAATAACTTTACTATGCTTAATATATCATCTTTATTATATATATATATATATATATATATATATATATATATATATATATATATATATATATATTCTGACAATTTATTAATCTACAATTTTTTTCTGATTGAGCATTAAAAAAAAAAAAAAAAAAAACTCAAAATGTATTGCAGAAACAATGTTATTGAAATTCAATAAATGAAAACCATACATTGTTAATTATTTAAGGGGAATTGGCCCCTTTGACAGCACAGCTGAAGTATGTTCCATATGAAAGCTTATATTTACATTTAATATTTATAATAATCTTCTATTGAACAACCCTAGTATTTATAAAACTATACTAGGTTTGTTCAATATATATTCAGACAGCATTTCTTATGTTTTTTGGTATATTTTTTAGAGATTTAAAATTTTTAAATTGCATTTTCTCAGTTTGCATTTTTCATGAATTCATGACCTTCAAAATGCTCAAATTTCTACAGATATTTAAGAAAAGATACATTTCTTTTTGGATGTTCAATAAAACCTAAGTAAAAGAATTAGGAATGGCCTTTGCAATATCTTTAAAAGAAAAAAATATTAAAAAAAAAAAAAAAAAAAAAAGGCATGTGCTTTTTCCAAATTTTTCCATAAATATGCAATTTTTTTTTTTCTCGAAACCTAATCAATAAATTTCAAAACACATCCCTAATTCTTTTAAGTAGGTTCTATTAAACATAAAAAAAATATAGATATATATATATTGTTGCGTACTTGGGGGTTCGTGAGTTGTCCGAAAATGAAAGGCGAAACTTACAAAAGTTCAGTAGTTTATTTACAGAAAATTCCAGAAGAATACAGGTCTATAAACTGAGAATCAGCTACAATTACACCAATAAACCAGGGATGAGATTATTAGCAAAAATAGAAAAAAACTGAAACTGTATGAAGAGGCAAGACGTTGAAATGAAATACCAGAATTTTGATGACAAAATCTATTATATTAGAGTAATAAATATTTATTTCAATATTCAATGTATAAAAAAAGAACAAATGCACATCAGAAAAAGCTAAACACACAAAAAGTGGAAAAGCTAAATGTACAAAAAAGTTGAAATCAGCTGAAAAGCTGAAAAATCTCATCCCTGAATAAACACAGCTTAAATAACAGCTATCAACAGTAAATCCACAGTACAAACTGTATAGCAATAACACATAAAGCAAGTCTCATTCAAAGAGGCTCAGAACTCCTTCAATAAGCATTGCAAGCATTGACGAAACTTACTGACTCTGATCTTGATTTGACGCGCTTGACGTCCTTTTATACTCCTCAATCAAACCCAGATTGTTCGAGAAATTTCCCGTATCTCATCAGCCAATCATATTTCAGCTTCCATATTTAGTATATCGATAATAAGTATTTTCTTGCCAAAAGTCGCCAAGAGCAAAAGCTCGCCAAATTTGGCACCAAATCTATTTCCTGCCTTATTGGAGCTTTTTAATGCATTTTTAAGGGGAAAATTAGCTATTTTAACACTAGAAATGCACAAAATTAACATTTTATTAACTTATAGTCGGTAACAAAAGTGTCTGAACACTAGCAAAAATTCCTACATAAAAAAGTAGAGTTAATAATGTTTTGTTAAATAAATCCTTGTTGAATCATGTTCTTAGACTGACTGACAACATGATTCAACAAGGATTTATTTAACAAAACTGTATTAACTATAATTTTTTTATATAGGAATTTTTGCTAGTGTTCGGACACTTTTGTTACTGACTGTACTAAGCCTCTTTGAGAGAATTTCTACGAAAATAAACAGAATTATTTACAAACTCACAACAATATATTAAGTCCATTATGAATTACTTGTAGAAGTTTAATCATTTTGATGATCATGAATTCATGAAAAAAAGCAAACTAAGAAAACACATTTTTAAGATTTGAAATCTGTAAAAAATATATCCAAAACCATAAAAACTGTTGCCTGAATATATATTTTATTGAACAAAACTAATATAGTTCAATATTAAATGGGAATATAAGCTTTTATATAAAACCTGACAATGATGCAAAGTCCCCTTAAAAAATGAAATGAATACAAATCACCCCCCCCCCCCTCTCCATATTCTATGTGAAATATATCTTTGTGCAAATATTTATTAAAATTTCATTTTGTTTAGAGCAGTCCAAAGACGTTAAAATACACCAATGAAAAACTTTACCCACAGACATAATGCATTGGAATTTTATCATATATCTATACAGAAACCATTTGTCTGATCTCAATAAAAGGTTTCAACTTATATCTCTATACTAGTCAGCCTTTGCCCACTTAGTGGTTGATATTTCCAAATAAATGTATTTTTAAATCATTTAAATTCACTTTATTTTTAAATGAAAAGAATTTTTTAGATCTCTTAACACCCATTTAAAAAAAAAAAAAAAGTTTTAAAAGCTCGAAGAAATCATTTTCATTACATTATTTTTAATATCATTAAATTACTTATTATTTATGATAAATATTTTAACTATTTTTTAGGTTTTCCTCTAATTTAGCTGAATGTTTTGAACATAATTCAGTGGTTTATTGCAGTGACGGCTCCTGAACCGAATACAGGTGAAGAGCTCAAAAATAATATATTGAAGTATTTTTAATGCATAATTTTTATTAAGCAGGATCTTAACTTAAATTAACTAAAAATACTTATTTAAGTGTAAATTTCTATTCTATAAATGAATACAGTGTGCCTCTTCCCCTATCGGTGCACGAGCCACCACTGGTTTATTGCAGGGGAGCCATGAAAGAAAACTGACAGACATTGAAACAGAGATGGTGAATTGAATTGATTAATAAAGTTGGTCCTTATGCAACGTACAGACCCGAGTACCATGCAAAATTGTTCATAAATGCATCTTCTATCTTGATTTAAGTTTTAAGTGACCATCTGTTTTGAAACAAATGGCAGATTAAGTTGATTAATAACTTAGTTGAAAATTTGATATGGGTTAGGTACATTACTAAATTTGCAAATTTAGTTAATTAATACACTTGGTTGGAACTTTGATATGGGCTACATACATAGGAAGTTTCAAGCAAAACTATTCATAATTATATTTATTATACATGTTTGAAATTTTCAAATGGCCACAAGATGACAGACCTAGTTGGCAATCAAACACATTCAAGATACTTCTAAGATAAGTCCCCTATCCAATTTGAATTAATTCAGAATTCAGGAAGCTATCATGATAAATTTTCTATTAGGTTACGATTAGATAAATGAATTAAGTGATTGCAACAGGTCGATTTCTAAAGAAATCAACCTAAAATTAAAGTTTGGTTAATAGATGGCATCATCAAATTAATATTTCTGATTTAATTCTTAACCAAATGAATAAAACAACGATTAATTTATAAATAAAAAATTTTAGTAGGTATGGAAATACACAGTATTTTTTTTTAAATAGAAATATTATACATAACTTTAAGAATAATGAACATATCTACATTTATGCATTTGTAACAAAAGTTTTTTTTTTTTAATTAATTAATTTCTTTAATCTTGAAATCGATCAGTAGCACAATGACTTTTTAAATTATAAAATACATACTAAAAGAATAAGTGCAACGAACATTATGACAAGAGACATATAAACATAAACCAATCATTTTTAATTTTATGTATCTCAGCAAGTATATCGCATTATTCAGACACAACTTTTAATCTCAACATAAAATAGTACGAAAATATACTATTATTGTTAATTAAAACTAATTTTATTCCTTTATAAACTTACTTAGAAAATTGAGGTTTCAAATCAAAAAGTGTTTCTTCCAGAGCCTATCTCCATTCAAATGGTGATTCCTCCATCCAGCCAATCAGAGCTGTTTTCTTAATGGTCATGTGACTTGCCCACGTACCAGTTTTTATGTTTGTTTATTTTGTTCATGCTATGTTGGTTTATACTTTTTCAATCAAAAAGTGCTTTATCCACACTGGAAACATTCAAAACATGTTTCCTCCTCGGGTTTTCGATCAAAACATGATTTCTTCAAATTTCAAATGCATTTTTCTAAATAATTTTAAGTTCATTTTAAGTAAATTGGAGTGTAAAGGATGACATTTTTTTAATTTACCAACTATGTGAAAAAAAACAGAGCCGGGAATCGAACCCGGGCACCTCCGTTTAACGCACGGATGCTCCACCACTGAGCTACCATGGCTGAGAACCAGCTAGGCATTTCTCACATAATATTCGTTGGCCAAGTCACAGAGTCTGCAAACGCAGCTGTATCAAGTGACAATATTAATCGCAGCACAACTCCATAGATCACGAAATTTCAATTTAGAAATATTTATTCATGAATTCATCAACCGTGAATAAATATTTCTAAATTGAAATTTCGTGGTCTATGGAGTTGTGCTGCGATAAATATTGTCACTTGATACAGCTGCGTTTGCAGACTCGGTGACTTGGACAACGAATATTATGTGAGAAATGCCTAGGTGGTTGTCAGCCATGGTAGCTCAGTGGTAGAGCATCCGTACGTTAAGCGGAGGTGCCCGGGTTCGATTCCCGGCTCTGGTATTTTTCACATAGTTGGTAAATAAAAAAAAAAAAAAAATCAACGATTACACTCCAATTTACTTAAAATGAATATTCATGGTTGATGAATTCATGAATAAATATTTCTAAATTTTAAGTTCATTAGGTAAAGTATGTCTACATATCATCCTAGAAACCAATAATACATCTAAACAAACAATAATTAGAGTTTAAATGCAGATATTTTTTAATTTACTAGTTTTTTGTGTTTTCTGATAAATTTTATCTGAAGGCGGAAACACGGTTTGAATGTTTACTCCTCATATATAAAACTACCACTTACATACATGTGATTACTCAGCCAGTAAATTGGCTGAAAATATTTAAGAATCAGACTCCCCCCCCCCTCCCCAATAAAAGCCTGCCATAACATACCGTATGTTTTGACAAGCGAAAAAGCAGACCAACAAATTTTATTTGATCAAAAAAATAAATAAAAATCTGCTTTTGTTTTGGGCTCCAAAGACAACTAAAATTACCTTTAATCAGCTTAACCAGATTTTATTTTAAAATATTCATATAAGTGAAACACAGTTGAGTTAGGAGAAAAAAAAAAAGATTTAGAAAATATATTTTAGCCATTATTAAAATATTTTTGTCCCTTAATATATCATGGGGCTTGTGCGGTTATCAGGCTCTATTTCCCTGTTAGTGTAAATTAAAGTAATTTTAAATATTTATAATAATTTAATTTTAAACAAATTTTGATATAATTTTTACATGTTTCTTTGGATCAAAGATTTAAACTTTTGCCTTTGTTTCTTTTTTTTCCCCAGCGGAATTTATTTTTAACGGTATTGTCTATATCACGCACTTTCACAGTACAGTACGAAGCCGAAAATCCGGACTCCAAAAATCCGGAATTGCCAAAAAACCGGACAATTTCGGCGCCGTTAATCATCATCATGATCAACAGCGATTTTTTTTTTTTTTTTTTTAGTATAAATATATTGAAATTAAGAACCAAAAAAGTATTTTATTTCTTATTAATCTTCAAAACCGGCATTTGCAAAGCCTGAAAGAGGAGGAAGAAGATTATAATAATAGTAACAATTCTTTATTAGAATTTAATATGATAGAATTTATATAGAAATATGATAGAATTTAGAAATATGATAGAATTTATAAATGTTTATCTAATTGAGAGCTAAATTCTATTATAATTTCAATTATACTCAAACTTTTAATTAAAAAACCTGAATTACTAAAAAAAAAAAAAATATCGTGGAAATGTTTTAAAAACTGTGTGTTTTTCTTATACCGTAAAATTCCGATAGTAACCCCCCTCCCCTGAAATTCGACATACTTTACTTTTTTGGAAAATTCCGTTTATAACCCCTCCTCCCTTACCTTTGGCGGCTAAGTTCGCCATTCTTTTTTTTTTTTCATAAGCGTTGCAAACATACTTTTTTAAACTTCTGAAGTCTTGTATGTTTATTTAGAAACTTTAATTTGCATGTAAACGTATCGAAGTGTTATTTTTTCTCATTTTTTAAAAAGTAAAATAACTCCAAATACAAAAATGCAGCGTTGTTTATATTCTTTAAACTCGAAAACGTTAACTGCTATCTGCAAGCGGCCATGACTTTTGCAATCTTGCTTATGCAACTCTGTTTTTGCGATCACAACTCTTTTCTAAATTTTAAATTATCTTTTTAATTTTAAAATCATTAAATAGCGTAATAAATCCATAATAGTACTTGCATACGTAACTTTAATAGTTATCGTTCCCCCTGTTTTATTCTTGCATATCAGTTAATAGCAGTGCAATTAACTGTGTTTTTAACTGCTAGCGAATCTTCTAGACGCTTCGCTTCGCGATTTGTTTATCACATGTTCGTGTCTGTTATTCCGAATACGTTTTCTTTCTGAGAATTGTGTTATCGCACTTTTTTTTTTCGTTATTTCAATAATGCCTAAAACTAGAAACAGTTACACAATTGCTAAAAAGCTTGAAATTATACAATGGCATAAAGATAATGGTGCTAATCTACACAAGACATCAATATATATTATTAAATTAAAAAGTATATACTTTTAGAAAAAGATTGTGAAACTTTCGATTACCCCCCTCACCCCCCGATTATAACCCCCCCCTCCTTCAGAAGTCGTTGTACTTTTCTGGAAACTTCCGATTATAACCCCTCCCCCATTTTTAACAAATTTCCCCTTGAAAAAAGGGGGGATTACTATCGGAATTTTACGGTATATTTTCTTTTATTGTAACTTGTACTAATTTTTCTATGCAAATATTTCAATAAATCTGTTTTGTTTTTCAAGTTTAACTCTTATTTATTTTTTGTTACAGTTGATAAAAAATATATTACAGAATATATTTAAAAATCGTTATATATGTTTTTTTTTACTTGAATTTGCATATTATCCAAGTACTTAACCAAAATATTGTAATTTTTAGGCATGACCAAAAATCCTGGAAATCCGGAATCGCCGCGGTCCCGACGATTCTGTATTTTCGGCTTTGTACTGTATCACAATTTTCGATGATAGACATAATGAAAACGTAACACTGCTATTTATTTACGAACACGAACACAAGATCCTACCGATTTAACCCTAATCTAACAGAAGCATGAATGAGGAGACCGCTGAAATCTGAAATCACGCACAGATAAGATCGGACGCTTCCTGGAGTAGAAAAAGAAAACAGCGGAGCGGGGATCCGACGAAAAGGCGTGGCCAGCGCGGGGAGAGAAGGTGCGTAGCACGCATGCGCCACAGCCGATAGAAGAGAATGAAGTGCTCTCTCTCACTGAGAGAGAGAGAAGGAAGAATGAGAGAAAATCGCGGGACAAGGGCGGCATAAATCCGGGCGTGAAATTTTGAATATGGAAGGAAATTTCAAAGGGGAATTTTCATTTTATCAAGCCAATTAGTGGAATTTTAATTTTGCAAAGTGAATTGGCGGATTTCCGCCAATTGGCGGAAAAATCACATCTATGCACTTATTATTATTATTAATGCTATACCAAAATTAACACTTAATTTGAATGAATTACATAATTAGAGGTATTTCTATATTTTGTTTACATTTATTTGCAATCAGCACGTATAAATTAAATTACATATATAAAAATTAAAAAATACATGTAATATACCACTGGAATTTAAAGAACAACTTACAAGTGTATTTACTATATAAAGATATACTTACTATATAAAAATATAACCTCTATATATACCTCTTAATTAATTATGCTTTATTAATTTCAGAATGAAATTCAAAGATAATTATCAATTCAGAATAAAGATATTAGAACGAGAACTTACCACTACTACCAGATGCATCAGAAGGTGCATCTGTAATTGCAGGAGGAGTGCCAGGAACAGACGGCAACGTTAATCTTGGAGGTGGAGGATGCTGATTTCTCGGAGGATTCCATGTGAAGCAATAGCAGCATCTGAAAGCTACAGTATTCATTTAAAAATGCGTGTACTATAACAATACAGAACTAGTATGTTGAGTCTATTATAAAAATTTCTTCTACATCTTCTTTTATATATTAAATGGTCCTAAAACTCAGAACATCATAAAGAGAGCTACATAACAGAGGGATTTATCCACAGCCATTTATCTAAATTGAATCAGCATAGTTTTTCATAACAGCAGGGTTGCCACTAAAGCAGGTCCTGATTAAGCTTTTTAACTAAGGGAAGCTTAGCATCATTTTGGGGACCCCTTTCATTTAGGAAAAGTTTTCTGATATCTACACACATCTACATAAACATATAATTACAAATTTAATTTCCATGTGTCAGATTAAAGTTCTCTGCCCCCCCCCCCCAATATATTGTTATGCAAAGATATTATTCACTAAAAATCAGTCTTGTACAATGCAAGCACATATCCGAAAACTAGCAGTGAGGACGCATCCAAAATGTTGGAGGGATGCCAGCTTGCCCGACAGTTTGAAATTTGGAAAACATCCGGTAATTCTGCGCTCTGTTATTACTCATTTTCCCTGAGTCAGATGACTGTCACCCCTATTTTAGCATTGGACTCGTTGAGTTAGCACTTGCGCAGATGCTCCCATGGTTTCATCAAATGTGGTCGAAGAATATTTACAGTCTTTTTGCATTTATAAGTGGATAGTTTCTACCTACAACATTTAAGATAGCATATCATTGGCTTACAATTTACTGATTCAAGCATATCTATTTAGATTTTTGTAGTTAAATAATAGAAGCTTATTTATTCATATTTTTAAGGTTAAATAATACAATTTTCCCAAAAGAGTGTGCACTTTCTTTTTATTTAGGTGGACTTTCTCAAGAAAGAATTAAATCTCAGAGTGAGGATCATAAACTGGGAATTGTAGACTATTCTCGGGATCCACTTAAATTTTAGAGGGGAAGTTTGTGCTTATCGAGCCACTTTAGTAATCAAGCCCTGCATAAAAGAAATAGAACAAAATAGTTGCTTTGTTAGACTAGAAGCATTAATATACTTCCTAAATAGTAACCTAATGACTAAAAATACCAGCTTAAATATCACATGCTAACAAACACATTCCCAGTAGCAAAATTTTTTCTGACAATCTGCGACAGCTATTTAGGCATTAGAAAATAATCTGCAGAATAATTTCACAATAAGTTATGGGAAAAAAGGTACTGGATTTAGTAAGCATATATTTATCATAAGTTTCCATTTATTTAATGTTATTAATCTGTCAGATATGGTCAAAGCATTGTAGTTATAAAATTTTAATTACATATAGCTAGGTAAAGAGTTGGCATTAACCGTTATCCTTCATATCATTTAAGAAATATTTTGTCCATGATTTTGTTCTCACTGACTCTAGTAAAATGTTTGTAGTAAGAGACTCTAGACATTGAAATTAATGCAGCTTTCAAAAATTTTCTGGTTTCTGCATAACCAGATAAAGGGACATTAAGAAGTATAAACTTTTTTTTAATCAACAATTACACTTTGTTCGTCATTGCCATCTGTACATCTTAATTGCATTTCGTTTACTTTCTGAGTATCCAACCCCAACTTTTACAGAAAACTTCTGATATTGGAATTGAAATTGCATGTATAACTAACTTAATAAGCACAGGTATTTTGTTTGACAGCTCATCAGCAGACTTTTTGTATAAAGCCTTTATTCCATATGTCATATTTTTAGGTCTAACTTCTTCTATAATGCTAGCAATCCATTTGCAAAAATACTAGTACTTAAACAAAAATGTGTCAAGATCATCAAACTTTAAAATTGATTCAAATTCTTGTATATATTCAAAAAGAAGCAATACCAAAAATTACACGAGTAGTGAGTGATATTGAACAATTCTACCTTTAAATAGGTTCTACGATTTAATAAAGCAAATTTAAGAAGAATACTGACATTTACACTACATATAGAGAAAGATTGGAAATTATAAGACTTCTGAAGTGATTTCATCATCGATGATTAGCAGGGGGTGAAGGAGAGGGGAGGGCAAAAAGTATATGAATGAGAGATATTGAACAATTGTACTTCTTTATAGGTTCAAGAATGTAATAAATTGAGTTTAAAATTAACATTGACATTTATGTTATGGGTGGAAAATGACTGGAAATTACAATACTTCTGTGGAGCATTTGATCACTGATCGTTAGCAGGAGGGGGAGGGGGGAAGAGTAAAACAAATATATGAGCGAGAGATATTGAAGAATTTTATTTCTTTATAAGTTCTGGAACCTACTAATTAAATAAGTTTAAAAAGAACATTGGCATTTATGCTGCAGATGGAGAAAAATTGGAAATCGCAAGGATTCCATGCATTGTTTTTATCCCTGATCGTTAGCGAGGGGAAGAACCAAAAAATTACATGAGTGAGAAATATTGAACAATTCTACCTCTTTATAGGTTCTGTAATCTAATGAAGCATTGTTAAAATGAATACTGACATCTACTCAGCGGATGAACAAAGATTGAAAATCGCTATCTTCCTTGCCAAATTTTGGGATCTGTTCACAATAATGTTTTGGAATTAATCTGCAGATTAAAAAAAAAATGTGCGACATACGTCTCGTGTCTTGCATTTTCTGCTAAGGGGCAAACATTAAAGGGTAAAAAAGTTACATGCATTTTCTTACTATTCTGTAGTAATATACCATTAAAAAAGTTTCACAATAAAATAGTTTTAAGTGTTATGCATTCTAATATTAGATTTTCTAAGTAATTCATAAAATAGAAAAATATACAGTGAATTTTCATTAAGATGGTTTTCTCATTATTATGTACAAAATCAAATTCTTCATTTAAGGTCTACAGAAGTTACATGTAATAGTCATCACGTGAGATTTTAAGTCTACTTTCCTTGAAAAAGTCAAACTCCCAGAAATTTTAACATGAAGTGCAATAATTAAAGGTTTCATCACTTTCATTCAATGATACAATACCATACAAAGTGGAAGTGATGGTTCTTAACCTATACAAGGCTCTCAAAAAAAATTTCCCCGGACAAAATTAAAAAAACCAGGGAAATCTGTCATGAACAGAACCTGTCACAGTTAGGGAATTGTCATTCCATGAAAATTCCCTAACCTTCCAGATCACTGGGAACCGTGTT
Organism: Salticus scenicus; assembly: GCA_963930645.1. Taxonomy (NCBI): domain Eukaryota; kingdom Metazoa; phylum Arthropoda; class Arachnida; order Araneae; family Salticidae; genus Salticus; species Salticus scenicus. Next base: position 182,146,349 of record OZ005656.1, on the reverse strand, counting down.
ATATACCCCGAAAAAGGGCAAGCAATAAAGCTAAAATCTAGGTCATTAATTTGCTCCTACCTCCAGTTCTTTTGTGGAGACATCTTTTTTTTTTTTTTTTGATAGACAAAAAACTATCAAGTAACGTCACGTAAATATGTTATCCTAAATATAAATAAATTAATAAAAAGTATAGTATAATGTCTATATTTTTAAGTTGAATGTCCTATATTTATATTTCAGTGCTTATTCCATTAAATTCCTTTAAAAATCAACTGAAAATCCTATTAATTCAAACAAGAAGAGTGTCACCCATATTTGGGTGACAGGGCCTCCATGGAAGCATACCTGTCACCCAGATATGAGTGATGCAGCAACGAATGTGTTAATATATATGTGTACATGATACTAATACATATCTCATGTATGTAAAACTTCAGGTATGTGATTGCCAGTTATAATACTCTCGTTAATATGAAAAAAAAAAAAAAAAAATCACTGGCCTTTAACGGTATTTTCATTAAAAAGTTTATTGTTATACTTGGAAAAAAATGTTGAAAATAACACAAATTAAAGTTCTAGTTGACAGAAGGAAAAATTATATTAAGTAAAAGTATCCCTTAAAAAGAAAAGAAACATTCATTAACAAACACTCTCAAAATGGTTTTCCAAGATAAAATTTCACATTAAAGTTGGTAAAAATTACCATTGCTCAAGAATGTTATTCATATTGTATAGTGTTGATGAATTTTTAAGGGGTTCATCTGTTGTTCCTAAAAATTCAGACAAATAAAGGGAAAAAAAAAAAAAAAAAATCTTAATAGCTTTATACGGAAGAACAACAACAACAACAAAAAAAAAAAACAGAAAGCTGAAATTTCAGCTATTAAAATCTTTATAGCTTCTGATAGAAGTGGAGAGTTAATTCTGAAAAATTGTAAAGCAAATTAGGCTTTCTCTTAATGTAAATCCATAATATTAAAGTAAAAAGTCACTTCCTCTTACAATTTCTCCGTCTCTAGTCACCAAATCCCATGTAAGTCTATGGTGAAATTTGTTTATAGAATTACTCATTACCCAATTTATATTTTTAAATTTCGTTTTCACATTCAGAAAATTCCAACTGTTAAATTAGTACATGTTTTCCAAAACTTGAATTTCTTAAATTTTAATATTTAATTTTGCTTTTTAAAACTCAAAATTCAAATTTAAAAATTTTTAAAAACAACAACTCCTTTAACAGTTGTATATTTTCAGAATGGGAAAATGGAATTTAAAAATAATGATTAGGTAATGTGTCATTTTATAAACAATTTTACCCATAGGCAAGAACTTTGGAAGACCTTGATTTGTGATGTACCCCCTTAAAAAATTTAGAAGAAAAATAGGTCTATTTCTAACGAATTCAACCCAAAGGTCTACGTTGGACCATTAATTTTGAATTAATTTACGAAATGCTGAGTAATAAATTTTTGATATACATATTATTTCATAATTATAACTATTATTAAAAAGAAAAGAACTATGCCTACTCAGTTTTAGGTGCATAAAAAGTCAAAGAAGGTACAGGGTGTGCAGTGATAATTTAAAACTTTTTAGGGAGGAATTTTAGGGATATTTCAGGACTAATTAGATGGCTTACTCGATGGTCGTTGGTTTCTCAAAATGCTTCTGCAATAAGTTTTTTCTAAATGAATAAGCTAATAGAAAAACATTCCTAATAAATCATATGTACATAAAAAATATGTGAATCAAGGGGAATTTGTCTGCAAAATAAAAAATAAAATAATAATTCTGCTATGGCACTCTTAATAGAAAGGCCTAGCTACTGGGACAAGGTAGTGTGAATTCGGACAGGAAGAAAAATCTTCCTAATTATCCTTCAGCCAAAAACCGATAGTGACAGGGCCCGATTATTTCAGGGGCATGTGGGGCACATGCTCCAGGTCCTGAGTAGCAGGGAGTTTTAAAACCCATTTCTTGTACATTTTATTCAACAAATTTTGCTTTTAATGCATAAATATTGTGACAGGAAATTTTGTTTAAGTGCGAGGAGAGGGTTGTTGGGGGCACAAGAAGGTAAGTGTGCCCCGGGTCTCACATGAAGTTAATTGGGCCCTGGATAGTGATATGACAGTTGTTTTGTTTACAACATTTTTTGGGGGAAAAAAAACAAATCGTGTAGCAGAAAATGAACTTTTTTACGAAAAAAAAAAAAAAAATTAGCATAATTTTAGGACTTTAAAAAATTTAGGAATTTCTGGAAATTTAGGGTCAATGTGATTTCTGAGGGTATTAATACTAGAATTTTCTGTATTTATGAGAAAGCTATATTTCAGCTTCTATTATGTAAAAATGTAACAAATTTCATAAGTGACATGAAAGAACTATGCTGACTTAATTTGCATGCATATTGGCCAAAAGATGGCACTGTTATGCAGTCCTTTTCAGGTTTGAATGAGTTTTTTGAACAATTAATACATTTTAATAATATAAAAGAAAGTGTCCGTAATGACCACAGCATACTAATTTAATTTTTACTTTATCATATCATATATTCTATTCTCTAAATAATAAAATAATAAGCTGTAATTTAAATTATTACCTATAAAATCAAATTCTTCTTTTAGTGCCATTCCATTGTGTGATTGACATTGACGACAGATTAAGGCATATCGGTTGGAAGGGCCATCCCCAACTAAATAGTCCACTAATCTGTCCACAAGGGTCCTCTCGCGAGGTAAAACAGGTCGAGGCATAGGCTGGACTGGTGGTCGAACTAAAACACAATAAATAACATATGAGAAAATCAAAGGAATAAAAACAAATGTATTTAAACACCTATCTAAAATTATCATTAAATCAAGTAAATGTAGATGTTATAGATTCAGTTTATAAATTTTAATTAATAATAATAATAAATATTAAGAGCCATTTATATGAATCAAAATTTAAGAAAATTCAACTGATAAAATATTTCAATAACAATGTCTTTATATCAAAATTATACAAAAAAGTCATACTATAATGAAACAGATCATTTTTATTTATTTAATTCATTTATATGGAGGAAATATTAAAAATAAAAAATATATCCAAGCAAGATGCTAATTAATTTAAAAGTTTGCATATTTTTGATGACTTTCCCCCTTTAATTAATATATATATATATATATATATATATGTGTGGTGGAAGCACCTTGCCTGTTCGGACATTTGATTTCAAAACCTGCTTTGTCATGAAGCGAGCGAGCAACCTTCAAGGAGTGACACAACCAACACGTAACATGATGTCAGAAGGATGTCGTCATTCTCATCCCCTGCACGCGCATACTCTTGTGTGGAATCTTCGAGCAAGTGCGCTGAGACAGCAGACGGTAGCTTGTATTTGACGATACCAGATCTCGGATACGGATCTGTTGATGGCTCTTTTACAAAATGGCTTAAGACGTAATGAAAGTTATTATTTTGATGAAGAGATACTTTCTAGTTGTGCCGAATATTATATCGACGAGCAAAAGTAAGATGAACTGATATAGACTTCTGTTTTGACTCTGATAATACAAGTGACTGTTGAACATTCTTGACGATATAAGTTATGAGTATAACTCAGCTGCTTAATATTAATTCATAATATCATCCTGTATATATTATTAGTGTATTATAGTTTTTCATTGTTAAAATTAAATAGTTAATAGTAATCAAGTAATTAATTATTAACGACCACTTTAGTTTCTACATATATCAAAAATTGTTTTATCCTTCACCATACACATACTTTAGGTAGACAAATTGGGTATTACCTATTCATGTAAACAAATTAAAACCATTAAAATTTTTGTAACTAGGAGAAAAAAAAAAAATGCAAAAGAGTTTTTTTTTTTTTATATGAAATAGTTTTCATTTCTTACTATAGAGTCCTATCTAATTGTTAAGCTAGACAAATTAAAACCACCAGAACTTTTCAATTAGACTGGAAAGAGCAAAAAGATTGACACTTTTAGAGCAATCTCTGATGCTTTTAATGTTCTAGTCATCAGAAAATATTTTTAGAAATTTTAAGTTAGTACATATGGTATGAAAGACATTCAGAACCACATATATATTAAAATATATACATTTGATAACAATTATTATTATTATTTGTTTTTTTTTATGAATTTTTATTTGACACCCACTCAATGTTCCAGTAATCAACACTGCCAGTTTTTCATTTTATCAGTAATTGGCACCCTATGTTCCAGTGTTTGATACAGCTAGTTATGAATTTTACCAGTTATTAGCACCTTATGCTCAGTGTTTGACATAAAATGTTAAAATTCTTATATGTAAATATATGCTTTTATTATTTTTCTTAATTATTATTTCGGGACAAGATGTCAATCACTGGAGCACCTATCCTATATAAGAAAGAAAAATAAGTAATTAAAATTTTTTGCTAGAGAGCTGTGTAGCTAAATAAATAGACAATTTAAAAACTTCAGAATTTTTCAACTACAGTAGAGTCTCGATTATCCGAGTTAATGTGGACCGAGCTCACCTCGGATAAGGGAAAAACTCGGTTAAACCGGAATTACATAAATGGATTTCTAAATAAATGACTGAAATATTAATTTATACAGAATTTATTAATTAAATGGTATACTTACAATTTTTATTGATATCCACTGGTAATACTTGTAGTAGAATAAAAACAGGGAATGCAATTGTTCATTTGAAATAGTCCTTACTAATTTTTTGTTTGTGAATTGATAACCGTTTCTTGGCTGCAATATTACACGCCATTTAGTTAGATTCATTAGGATTTCAGGTGTAGCCTCTTCTTGCTGCTCAATGTATTCAATAGTTTTTTCAATTGATTTTAGACCTTCAGAATGCGTAATTTTTTTCTGTTTAACACAGTTTTCATCATCACTGCTCTCTTGCTCTCGATTTTCAACCATATCTGCAATCATGTCATCTGTTATTTCTTGCTGCTCATCTGCATTCATCCACTCATCAATATCTTTCTCAGTAAGAGATTCAGAAACAGGAAGTGTTTTTGCCAAGCTCAATAATGATTCGTCATGAGATGCTTCATTTTCATCATTTGGCTGCACTTCTGATGATAAAATTTTCCGCCACGATTTCTGTAGAGTCGTTGATTGAATTTCTTCCCATGCTTCGGCTATCCAATACACGGCATCCTTCAGTGTAATCTCTTTAAGACATTCTGTTACTCCTTTTTCTTCAAGATCTTCAATCAACTTTCCTAACAACTTTTTTCTGTAATTTCTCTTCAAGTTCTCAAGAACACCTTGATCTAATGGCTGTACGAGTGAAGTCACATTTGGGGGCAAAAAATAAGCTTTGATATCTCCACTTGACAGTTGCTCTTCATCCGGGTGGCATGCGGCATTATCTAAAAGTAAGAGTGCTTTTCTTTCAAAATTTCTATCTTTTAAAAATATTTCCACTTTAGGGACAAATTCCTCAGAAAACCATTTTTTTAAAAGTTCGCCACTCATCCAAGCATTTTTTTTATTTCTGTAATATACAGGAAGACTCGAAATGTTTATATTTTTAAATGCTCTTGGTTTCTTAGACTTTCCGATGATCATGGGTTGAAATTTAAAAGTACCCGATGCATTACAACAATTTAAAATGGTTATTCTCTCCTTTTTTTTCTTATATCCGGGAGCTGATGATTCTTTTCTGGCAGCTAAGGTTTTTGATGGCAACATTCGAAAATTTAATCCTGTCTCATCGGCATTGAACAGTTGATCCCTACTTATATTATTTTCCTTAATAAATTTATGGAAATCTTCTTTGAATTTAACAACTGCTTCAGAATCTGCAGATAACTTTTCACCAGTTATATTCAGTTGGCGAATTCCGTAGCGTTTTTTCCACCTATCAAGCCATCCAACACTTGCAGTAAAGGGTTCATCATTATAAAATTTCTTGTGAAAATCCAAAGCTTTTGATTTTAACATTGGTCCTGATACAGGACTACCCTTTTCTCGCAATTGCGTAAACCACAAAAACAAAGCTTCAGAAGTTTTTTCAAATTCACAATGCTTCATTGTTTTTCTTACTTGGCTGCAGTTTGTTTTGTCGGCAAAATATTTTTCAATCTGAGCTCTATTTCTTTTCCAATCACCAACAGTTACTTCTCCAACACCCAGATGTAACGCAACACTTTTAATAGATTCTCCTTTGTCCAACCGCTTCAATGCTTCAATTTTTGTTTCTATCGAAACAACGATTCTTTTCCGTTTTTTGTCTTTGGAATTCATTTTTTATTAAATTTTGAAATTTTAAGCACGACACAAACGTAAAAAGTAGGACTGAAAACTGTCTTTTTCGTTTCTAGAATGTAGATAAATATCCAATATGAATTTCTTGAAAGAATGCAAGAAACTCTTTTTCAAGTGTGGGAAAAATAAGAAACATCTTGGCACACTGCCATTAAAATTAGACCAGCCCGGAAGTCGGGAAGCTATCATTGTGTGTTTGTGGGGGGTGGAGAATTTGTCCTCTTTCTCCTTTCAATACCCTCTTTCCTTTATTAGTAATAGATCCGTCTTATCTATTCCTGTTATACTACTTAAGTGACGGCTTTTTAAAATTTGGCTCTGCAGTACAATTGAGTGCAATCTTTTCCTGATCCAGAATTCCATCAATCACAGAATACAAAACCGCTTATTTAGGGCTGAGTACATACAACTGACACTCCTCAGTACATTGTTAAATTGAAAGAGAGATAATTCGAATAAGAAATTGCCTTAGCCAAAGAAAGTGTAAGGTAGAAGTAGAAAAAAAATAAATTCTTAAATTCTTAATAAAAAAAAAAAAATATATATATATATATTTTTTTTTTGGAGTACCTCGGTTAAATCGAAACTCGGTTAAGCGGGACTCGGATAATCGAGACTCTACTGTAGTTTGAATTTCTTAAAGAATGGGAATATATTTTAATTTTTAAAAACTTCCCAAAACTCCTATACTTGACATTTTTCATTATTGTTAAGTATGGTAAAGAGAAAAAATAACAATACTAAAAAAAATAAAGCAAACTATGAGTAAAAGTAATGGCAAAATAAAAATGCCCATCTATTTTCAATTACTAACATATTATAAAAAACAAGGTCGCAATACAGAAGGTTCAAACACCACCAGAAATTTTGCAGATTTATTGAAAACTTTTCACTTAACCCTTAAATGCCATGTGTTGCCTTTCGGCAACATACCCAATTTTGCCTTCTAAAATACCATTAGAATAATATTGAAGCTCTAGTGCCTAATGTTGCCAATAAATTACATACTGAGAGTATTATTAAATCAATTTTGATCATGTAGAGGCAAAATTAGTACTAAAAATTATTACATGGTAAAATATGTAGTCCATATTTAGAACTTTATCAAGGAAAATTATTATTTCAATTAAAAGTTAATGTTACCGATTGGCAACAAATTGCTTTTTAGCCATAAGCCATACTTAATATATGATTTTTTAAAGTATTTTTCCCATGATTTATATAAGAAATGAAAGCCGAAAAACATTTTTAAATTGATTTTTAAAATATCAGGCATTTAAGGGATAAACTTTCTTTTAAACATTCAACATTATATAATATACTAAAGTTTGAACATCTCTGAAAATTCTTTCTGACACTACAATCTTGTACAAAATATTACATTAAGTATTTGGCATAACTGAAAATAAAAATCATGCAATTTCCTAATCCCTATCAGGGAACTTATTTTAAATTAATTTTAACAGCAATCCACGCCCAACAAAATAATTTTCCTCTACCTACAACATGACCCAATTGAACCTGGAATTCACCCAAATACCACGATAAATGAAAAAGCTACATGAGTAACTACATGAGTAACATGTCATAACTAATATTTTTGTTTGATATTTATAAACATTTATAATCGAAACTTTATTTAATGAAGTGGTCATTAAATCTTGCAAAAAAGTTCATTATATGAAAAATTCCCCACGCAGATTTTTTATTATTATTTTTTTTAATACTTTGAAATGCATAAGCACTAAATATGTTAAAAAAAAAAAAAAAAAAAAAAAAGCATGAAATTATATTTTTTTCAATATATAGATTATTCATTTGTTACAAGTGTTCTGTTTTTCAAAAGATAAAATAAATAAAATAAAATTTTAAAAATAACAACAGTACAGACATACACTGATGGAAAAAAAAATCCCAACACCAGGAAGAAGCTGTGCTAAATAAACGAAATTTGGTAGGCGTGTTTATACATCTAAAAGATGACGTCAATTAAAATTTCGAGCTACGCGCATAAGTGTGGCGCTAGTAGCGACACTATGAACATGCAAATGAGGTTTGCTTTAAATAAGCGCTGTAAGGTTCATGAACGTTATTTACAGTTGATATTTGACATAGTGGGTTAATGTTAGTCAAGGATGCCTCTAAGAAGACGAAGAAGCCATTATCAACAGCTCACTGAGTTTGAATGAGGTCGTGTAGTAGGGCTACGAGAAGGTGGGTTTTTTTTCCGCGATATTGCAGAGAGACTTGGCAGGAATGTATCCACTGTGCATGAGTGTTGGCAGCAGTGGTCAAGGGAAGGTACTGCCTCAAGAAGACCGGGTTCTGGGCGGCCACGTGGCACTACTGAGAGAGAAGACCGCCGTGTTCGGCGTATGGTTGTGGCTAATCGTACTGCGTCTGCAGCTGAAATTTGAGCTGCAGTTGGCACCACAGTGACATAACGAACTGTTACAAATCGGTTACTTCAAGGACAGCTCCGAGCCAGACGCCCTGTAGCGTGCATTCCACTGACTCCAAACTACTGCCATTTGCGACGTGAGTGGTGTCAAGCTAGAGCTTATTGGAGGACGGAGTGGAGATCTGTTGTGTTTTCTGATGAAAGCCGGTTCTGCCTTGGTCGCAGTGATAGCCGTGTGTTGAAGGAGGCCAGGTGAACGCCTGCTAGCAACTTGTCTGCGGCCTAAACACACAGGGCCTACTCCTGGAGTTATGGTTTGGGGAGCAATTTCATATGACAGCAGGAGCACTCTCGTGGTTATCCCATGCACCCTGACTGCAAATTTGTATGTCAGTCTAGTGATACAACCTGTTGTGCTGCCATTCATGAACAGCATTCAAGGGGGTGTTTTCCCACAGGGATAACGCTCGCCCTCATACCGCTGTTGTAACCCAACATGCTCTACAGAGTGTCGACATGTTGCCTTTGCCTGCTAGATCACCAGATCTTTCTCCAATCGAGCACGTATGGGACATCATTGGACGACAACTCCAGCATTAACCGTCCCTGCACTGACCGCCCAAGTGCAACAGGCATGGAACTCCATCCCACAAACTGATATCCGATACCTGTACGACACAATGCATGCACGTTTGCATGCTTGCATTCAAAATTCTGGCGGTTACACTGGTTACTAATGTACCAACATTTCACATTTGAAATGGCTCTTCTCGCCAATGGCTCTACCAGTGATCTTGAAACTTTAATCAATTAAATATGTTACCTAGACAAATGTATTGCTGAAATTTCATTACTGTACAATAATTTTTTCTTGGTGTTGGGATTTTTTTTTCCATCAGTGTATACAGGGTGACTATAATTAATTCGACTTTACATCTTTCTACAGCATGATCTAATTGCAAGAACAATCCCTAACTTTGAAGGAAGATTAAACAAGATGAGGGATGAAAGATTCCAAAATAATAATAATATAGTGAAACTTGAATAATTCGAACTTGTTTAATTCGAAATTCTGGATAATTCGAATTTTTTACCCAGTCCCTTGAATTTTGTATTAAAATAATGTTAAAAAATCGTGGATAATTCAAATTATATTTTGGATAATTCGAATTTTTCATACGATTACTTTTAAACTATTGCTGTAAAATTCGTTCCCAAGATTTTTCTCAGCTAATATATTTTAACAGTCTTTCAAAAGAAGGATAAGGAAATACAAGAGAAGCCCCTAGCTAGTGCATCAGAAGATATGGTGCATATACATAAACTTCGAAGTTATTTTTAATTGAAAGTCATGTATAATGAAGAAGATTCTATTTTTGTATCAAGTCATATGCTATGACACAAAGATTGTACTTAAAGAAGAAATCAAAAATATCTAAAATGACTATTTTTAAAAAAGTGTTGTTTAATTAAACTCGTAAAAAATATTTATTTATTGTGTGTGTGTGGGGGGGGGGGGGGGGGATGTAGCAGTATTCTTAGATATAAAGTTTATGTCTTAAATCTTTGATCGTAGAGTTTTCATTTTTAAATTTATCTTTTTTTTTTTTTTTGACAAAATAGTATATGTAATTCAAATTTTTGGATATTTCAAATTTTTCTCTGGTCCCTTCAACTTTGAATTATCCAAGATCTACTGTAATAATAATAAAAATTTGCTACTAGGGAAATGCGTGGCGCAATCTTCCTTAGTAAAGTTTTTGTTGCGGATAAATTAGCTGCACAGTGTCTCATTTTCAGAATAACGAATGGGACAAAAGTAGTGCTTAAAAAAAGTGTGCAATCATCAATTTTAAATTATAAATTGCGGCAAAAGTTTTCTACAGAAAAACAGTGCCACATATTCTCCTACTGGCCACATATTCTCCTACCTTTTTTTTTTTTGTGGAATGTTTCGTCCCCAGTCTTGTTCACCCTGTATACTAATTAACTGCTTTTAATTTTTTTTAGAACTTTTTTTTAGTCTATATGAAATTATATTCTGCCAATTACCTTATTTATTATAGCAAAATAATTTTAGGAAAACATATCATATGCTTTCTACATTTTAAATTATCAAAAGGTCTGTTAAAAAGGGATGAAACAACTCAGCATACAAAATCTCTGGAAATTACTTTCATGCACAATAACTGGTGGGGTAGAAGGAGGGACTTATTGGCAATACATCACACAGTTATTATTAAATGCATTAATGTATACCCATGTATTAATATATACCCAAGTCATAGATAATTTTTTAATAATTGATGATAAATTAAATATTCAAAATGACAGATTTCCATTTAAACAAAATAATGAGAAATTTCCATTAAAACAAAATAATTTAACATGAAGTTCATTGGCTACAAAAATTGTAAAAACCCTGAACCCAGTGGCAGAAAGTTTTGTAGGTGTCTGCGACAGGCTTTTAAAATTTCATAATCTGTCTGCAAAATTTGCATGTAATCAGGGGTGAAAAATGCTTACACTCAAAAAGCCTGAAAGCTGATTGGGGGGGGGGGGGGGGGGGAGCTTAATATCAGTGGTGATCTAGTGCAACAATACGCAAATACAATTTTACTTCAGAACAATATAGTATAAACAATTGTGTGTATTCATTCATCTCATTCAATTAAATATTTTATAGCAATGTTTGACACAACACAATATAAATAATAAAAGTATTAGTTTTAGTTTTGATACAGAACTTTTTTTAAGTGAATTGTTATTCGAAAGTTGCTGACAAATTTTTTTATCAGTGTAGACAAAAACTGTCTGTAAGTTGTTTTTCTGTGTCCGCAACTATGTCGCCGTGTCGCGATGTTTCTGCCACTGGGACCCAGAATTCAGGGGTAGATTTTAAATAGTTTCATCCCTAGTTAATTTTGTATGACTTCTTTTGTTTGAAAACTTCTTTTTTATGTCTCGCATCTTTCAGGATTTTTTTTTAAAACTGTAATCCATGTTTAATTATTATTATTATTTTTTTAAACAATGGAACAAGCATTCCATTATTAGAACACAAGGGTATAACTACTGAACATGCAAAACCCCTGAAAACTGTTACTTGCATGCAGATAGAGGAGCTTTATCAATGACATATCATATGGTTGCCATATCATAAGTAATATTTGCAGAGTTCTTAATACACTATAAGGCAAATTAAACATTCAAAATTCGAAATTTCTATAAAATCAAAATAATTTAACTTGAAATTCAGAGACAACAAAATTTTCAAAAACCCTGAATTTAAGGGTAACCCCTGAGAACAGTAGTCATGTTAGGAGTTATTTATATTGCTATGGTTGCCTCGAGGTTACCAAATGTGCTTTGATGTACCAATTCCATTGTGCCTCATAAGGGATTTTGCTATCAGTACACAGAATTAATTAGTCATACATGCCAATATGATGAGTTCAGAGTTGTTTTGAAACAGTATGAATTTTTGAGTGAGTTTTTGAAATGCCATCCAAAGAGAAGTAAATATGATTTTATTACAATGTGTCGTATGATTGAGGGCAAAAGTGGGAAAAATTCATTAGCGGCCAGTGGCCAGTAGTATCAATTTCCTCAGTAGCCACTTTTTATATGATGACACTACTTCTTTCAGACAGTAAAAGGCATTGTCACCATTTTGTAATATTCTACCACAAGAAAAAAAAAAAAAAAAGAAATACAATAAGAAAATTAGCACATGGACAATGAAATTGTAATTTATTACTACGCACCTTTTAAAAGTCCTAAATTGCATATCCTAAATCAAAATCTGTTTTTAAGACTGTAATTATAATAGTAAAAGTTTTTATCTTTTAGTTAATTTGGTTACATAATACTTTTTTTTCATTCATTTAAATGAAATAAGCAGTTATCACAATTCACAATGATTTTATTTCAATGGAGTTAAAATATTTTCTCTTAAAAAGTATAGATATGGAAACTTCAGATGACCCATTTAGCTGCCAACTTTTCAGCTTTAAAAACAGTAGTTATTTTCTGTAGGGGGTGTGATCACCAATCATTAGTGGGGGCAAAAGGGGGTCCAAAAAACTGTAAGTTAGAATTAACAAACAATTTTATTTCTTATAAGTTGCAGAATATAATAAAGCAAGTTTAAAATAAACACTAGCATTTATGCTGTGGATGGAGAAAGATTGGAAATAACAAGGCTTCTGCAAGATATTTGATCACCAATCGTCGCTTGATTTTTAAAAATTTTTAACGATCCTAGAAAGTGGCGACTATATTGACAATTTATACATAATTTTTTAGTATTCAGCTTTTCTTATTTAGTTGAAATGTGGTTGGTGGCGACCATTAATTTTGCCTTTTACTTATAGATGTAATTTTTTTCCTCTTTTAATTTTTAAGACGTTATGTCATACCTGCTAACACAATATGATAAAAATACAGGTAATTTTATATAAGAGGCACTTTCACCAGGCTAAGACAAACACTGACAGGTTTTCAAAATATGCCAGTTTTTAACAATGAAATACATGGTTAAAATTATCAAAAATCTATATGCATATCTGAAATTTTAATTAATATGTAAAAATTTAGTGATTATTATTAAAAAAAGTGCTGCTACCAATTGTGATGAAAAAAAAAAAAAAATCCTTTTTGAAGTAAAAATTTTGCTTAAAAAATTTAACATTCGTTGAAGCGTTTGATAAAGTATAACCTTAAAATGCTCAGAGAAAAGAATATGGGAAGATTCAAGACAATCCCAATACAAGCAAGTCTCCCTTGAGATAAGAAAGAGAGAGTTGCAAGTGGTTAATTTCATTTATGAGGGATTAGACATCAAACAGCTATCTTGTCCAATTTTAAATACTAAATATTAGTTTATTTTGATGAATTTTAGTATGCCACAAAAATTTTAATTTAAGAAAAATAATTTAAACTTAATAAGGTAAAAATGTAGTGTGATAGACAAGACAAAAAAGACCCGATGATTTCAGTGATTCATCTTTATCACTCAACTGATCTAAATTAAGACACATTTGAAGTTCAGAAATTTTAATTTATACAAATAGGGCTCTCCTCTGACATGTGATTAAAAAAAAAAAATAATAATAATCTTAAATTTAAATAAATATATAAAAAATTATTTAATTGCATGACAGACATGACAAGTGTAAAAATTTAGAATTTTTTTTTTACTGATTTTTAATGATATAAAAATGCATATATAATGAATTTCATTATTTGATGTTTTCTATCAAGAAAAAATAAAAATAAGTTAGTTGAAAAATATATATATATATATATTTTTTTTTTCCATTTTTGCATGAAATTAAGTATGTTATGTTATCATACCAAAACAAGAAAATTCAGATAGTGTTACTGTTATGTTAGTCATAGGCTTCGAATTCTTTTGATTCCTTTTTGGAATGCCACTTAACTATAAAACGGGTTGAAAAATTATTTTTGGCCTTCAGGATTATCATGAGAGGTGAAAACTGAGTGAGAATTTCGCATCCTCACTTAGGAACAAAGTGAGATTTCCAAAAAAGAAAGTGAGAACACAAATGCTAATAAAGCTGATTTTTACAATTGATTGGTAAAATGTAAGTTGAACTGCAACCAACTGCTTAAACTATATTTACATTTCTGTTGATTAAAATAAACAATTTGCTCCATTAATTAACTTTTTCCTTAAATATTTATTCTCAAGATATAGGATTATTTACCCAGTTTTCTGTTCTTCTGGTGTTTCAATGTTAAAATAGACCTTTTCTTTTTTCTTTCTTTCCTTTCTTTCTTTTTTTTTTTTTCCAGCTGATTGGCTAACCTTGTAGTTTCCCTTTTCTCATCCAAATTTTTTGAAAGCTTTTAAAATCATTCAATTTTGGTAAAGGATTCCATTTTAAAATTATTGATTTTTAAAGGGTCTAAATTTAAATTTGCTGATTTTTGTAAAAGTTCATTTGAAAACTCTATTTTCATGAAGGGTCTGATTAAAAACTTCGTAAAATGACTCTTGAAGAGTACAAATTTCTCCCAATATTAAAAATTTTTAGGTGAGCAAATAAGAAAAAAAAAAAAAAAAAAAAAAAAAGTAATACAGATTCTCAGTGTCTCACTCTATAATAAGAACCCTGTTTTTTAAATTATTGTTTCTTATATTATTTTATAGTTTCTTTTAAAATACTTCAATTTTTGTAAAGGATTCCATTTTAAAAATTATTGATTTTTAAAGGGTCTAATTTAAAATTTCTGATTTTCGTAAAAGTTCATTAGAAAACCCAATTTTTATGAAGGGTCTGATTAAAAACTTTGTAAAATGACTCTTGAAGAGTACAAATTTCTCCCAATATTAAAAAATTTTTAGGTGGGAGAAAAATAAAAAAATAAAAATAAAAATAAATAATACAGATTCTCAATGTCTCACTTTCTAATAAGAACCCTGTTTTTTAAATTCTTGTTTCTTATATTATTCTAACTACCATATATTAATTTTATTCATGCACACATTCCAAAATTTAAACCTTAGATAAAAATGGGTTAAGAGATTATAGAATAACAAACCATAATTACATACACCACTGCACTAAAAGTATAATTTTCAGTTAATACATAAGCATGTAAGTGAGAAGAAGTACACTAACAAAAATGAGTTAATTAGCATGCAGACATACCAAAGGGCTGTCCAGCCCTTGGATAAAATGCAGTAGGATAAGGAGGGTTAGTAGGAGACTTTCCATGAAATAAAGGGAATATAGTAGGACCTGCAGCAGTATTTAGAGTGATAGTTTGGCCAGGACTTATTGTGGTCCCTGAAGCACCTAATGGTATAGGTGTTGATGATGGCTTGGGCGGTAAATTTCTTCTTCTCAACTCTGAAAAGAAACAACATTTTAAAACTAAAAATAGAAAATCATTTACAAATTATTATTGGGTGACTGACTTCATTAGGTAAAACAAATAAGCTTAATTAAAGAAAAAAAAAAAAAAAAAAAGGGGCAAATTTTTCAGTTTTGAAAATGATCTTTTGTAACCTATAAGTAAAAAATACAGAAATACATAACTAAAACACTGAAATATCTTTTTAAAATTATAATAGTAATTATTAAAGAAAATGTACTTCAGTAGGTACAAAATAATTATTATTATGATTTTTTAAAGACTCGTTATGTATATTAAAATATATAATCATAATTGATGATACTTTTTGTCAGATTAAATTTCCAACAACTTTTTGAAATGACATTTTGATAAAAAAAAAAAAAAAAAAAGTATGATAATTACATGCTGTACTCATTACTAGTTCCAATCTGACTAATAAAGTGAACAAATAGCTGGTGTAAGTTTTTTCTCAATTTGTTTATGCAAAAGAATTTTATATTTACTTTCTCCCTTCCCTCCAAACGTTTGCTTTCTCCGTTCGATAATTTTAACACTCATACAAATATATTTTTAAAAATTTATCCTTTCTGCACTTTTATTTATTAAAAAAAAAAAAAAAAAAAATCATTATTTTAAATAAATAAATATATATATATATGTATATGTCTGTGTTTTAAAAACATTCAGCTAGTCTAACAATGTTCTATAATTAATAGTTAAATATAAGAAACCTTACTTTTAGCTTCTGTTCAGTTGCCAAAGTCCTTTCGACCCCCCCCCCCCCAATCATCAGTGACTGGCCTGCGTAGTTCTGTCTATTCCTTAAACAGATTCTCTTCTTTCCGGTGGTTGACGAGATTGTGCCATGATCTGCTCAATCCCGTCGTTCGCTCATTGCTATTTATTCGATTACAATTAAAAAAATTTCAATGGTTTCTCTAAATGCATATACAATCATCAATAGAGAAACCATTGAAATATTTTTTAATTGTAATTCAATAAATGGCAATGAGCCAACGACAGGATTGAGTCGATCGAGGTGCCACCTAGTCAACTGCTGGAAGGGAGGAGAGTCAGTTCAAGGAACAAACAGAACCACGCAAGCCAGCCACTGATGATGAGAGGAAGGAGGAGGGGGATGGGGGCTCGAAAGGACTATGACAACTAAACAGAAGCTAAAAGTAAGGTTTCTTATATTTAACTAATGTTAATATGTTTCTGGTGGAAAATTGTTTTATTTATTCCATAATTAGTTTTACCAGCTTCGATGATGAAAAAGAAAATCTAAATGAAATAAAACTTTCCTGCATAATAAATCTTAAAAATAAATCTTTGGCTTAAATAGCATGCAAATCCCCCTTTACCGCCCTTCTTCTTTTGACTGAATACAATATGGTGTTCCCTTTCACTGCAGCCTTTAATAAAAGGAGTCTATCAATTGAAATGTTATCTACAATCATTACAACTGAAATTCCCTATTCTAAAATTTACTGAAAGATTTAATTCGAAATTCAAAATTTTCTAATTTTTCAGACCCACACAGGCATGAATTTTTACTGAGTAAGAACCTTGTATATACAGGGTAAGTCAAAATGAATATAGCGATTACAAACGGCTATAACTATTTAATGAAAAATAATTTATCGATAAGATTAACACAGAATGTAGACGGAACTTCAAAATTTTGTATACATATGTCATAGATGTTCTACGCGACTTCCCTTGGTCACACGGAAAACATCTAGGCAGTAGTCCATTTCACGCCATACATTCTGAAGCATTTGTTCAGTCACCGACGCAAGCGCATTACAAATGCATACTTTGAGTTCTTCAGTTGTTTTGGGCATGGGAAGCACATACACCCTGTCTTTCAGATAAACCCATAGATAAAAATTGCAAGGTCTCAAAATACACATTTGTAATGCGCTTGCGTCGGTGACTGCAGACATGCTTCAGAATGTATGGTGTGAAATGGACAACCATGTAGATGTTGTCCGTGTGACCAAGGGAAGTCACAAAGAACATCTATGATGTATGTATACAAAATTATGGAGTTTCGTCTACATTCTGTGTTAATCTTATGGATAAATTCTTTTCCATTAAATAGTTATAGCTGTTTGTAATCGCTACATTCATTTTAACTTACCCTGTATTTTAAAAACCTTAAAAATTGCTTAAATACATTTATTAAAAAATCTAAAACATTTTACCCATATCAGAAAATGTGCCTTTGATAGGTGGAGTAGAAGGGGCAGCTTCAATCGCAGGCTTTGGCTCGAAAATCTGTTGGGGAAAAAATTTCAATCAATCAAAACTTAATATGTGTAAGCAAACATTAAATGTTTTATGATATTTAAAGATCATTATTCTTGTAAGTGAGTATTAAATGAATGGTAAGATTCAGAGTAATATAATCAATATGATTAGTTAAAAAAGCTTGTACGTTTGTAACGTGGTAATATAATTATCAATGAATAATTATGCATGATTTTGGCCTATTTATAAATGTTATTTTCCCATCCTTTGTATAAACATATTAAAAATTCAAGCATTTTAACTCACATAGTAAAGCATCAAACAGTATTTCAAATTTTCCTAATTAAACAAGAAAAAGGAAAAAATACAATCAGAAAATCATGTCACAGCTGAAATCCTAATTGATTTTTAATCTAAACAGTTTTTACCCCCTCTTAATATTTCCTTTTCCTTTCTTTTTGAATTTTATTCTTTCAATCACACTGGATTTCTGCTCGTAACTTCACATCTCCTTAGTCCATCCCAACCGTCTAATATCCAACTATTAATCCGACACAACAAACCTTATCTGTACACATTTGATTTATAAGGATATACACCAGTGTTCCTTCTTATGAAACTAATTATGCTGATAAAATTGAAAAGAAGAAAATCAATTTAAAGTATTATATAGTTTCATATAGTAAAAGGATACTTTAAGAAATGCAAAAATTTTTGTGGGTTTAAGCTTTTTTTCTATACAAACTCACTCATTCACAAATATTAAAACAAAGTCCTGAGATATTCAGAAGCAGAACATGAGGATTTTTAGTTGTAATTTCACTAATGAATACATAATAAAGTTTTAAAGATTTGAAAAAAAAATATATATATATGTATATTTCATAAATTTCGTTTTAGTTTAAGTTTTTCTCTTAAGATTTTTTTGAGTTAGTTTATTGTTTCGTTTGTTTTGCAGGCTGTCAATTAATAAATTTGGTTTCTTTAAATATGCGTATTTCATCTCCTTATAAATTTTTTTCACCTTTCTGAGATTCTCCTACATATATATATATATATATTTCATTCTTATAGGTCTTAGTGGTTTCATGTGATCTTGTATCTGTTGCTTGGCTTTTACTACGCTTAATAAATCATTATTACATATATATATATATATATATATATAAATAATTTTTTTAAAACATAGTAAAAGCCGAGTAACACAAGGTTTAAGACCACTGAAACCACATAGATCATTAAGAATTAAATTTCATCAAATTAAATTTACCAGTGAAGACTTTTAGTTAATTATTGATTAATTTTACTTATTGATTTTTTTTTTTTTTTAAATTTTTATTTAATTTAACTTCAAACTTACCTTAACTTTATTCCTGGAGAGTTAGTTGCAATTCAAAATATGTTGCCTTTACGATATATATATGTATAGATTCATCAAAGTTTTAAAATAAATGTTCATAAGCATTAATGCGTTATTTAAATTTCTTCGATGAACATAGAGCTATTCTTATGTAATTGCAACACATCAGCTGTTATTCACATCATTCATGAAAGTTCTGTCATTAAACAGGAATATTGTTATGTAGCACAGATTTGGTAAAAAAATAAAATAAATAAATGGGGGGGGGGGGACTTGGCACAATTTATGCAAATCCTAAAAATCTGTATTTATTTATTTCTCTCTCTTTTTTCCCTTTAATACACATGTGAAGCTGTTCACATATATATGGTTAAATTAATGCATTATTGCAATAAAAAAAAAAAAAATTAAATTTCAAGTGAGATATTATATTCACATAATTTGTTCTCAGGCATTTGAAGAAAGAATTGATTTTAAATGTCATCAAAAAATTACACAATTTTAATTATACATATGACCTACACTATATATTAACATAAAATGATAACAGACATCATTCAGTGATCTAAATTTATATGGTTTTATATCTATATCGTAAATAGAATGTGTATTATTTTAAATAGAAAAGTACTTTATTTTATAGGATAAAAAAGAAAATAAAAAAAATAATATCTAATGAAATTCTGACATTAAACATAATTATAAAAAAAAAGTGTTCTCAAATATTCCTAAACAGGAAAACTCATTGTCAGAATTAATGTATTTCAACACCGGATGTAATTTATTTGAAAATTACGCAATATTAATGATTTTAGTTCATAACGGCCATTTCTTTAGTCAATCTGACGCTTGGCATAATATCAATGAGCGCTAGGGTTAATACATTTCATAACCATCGTTTATAATTCAAAAATTAACATTGATTTATTATTCAAAACAAAGAATTAGAATTGGCATGCATTTTGGCGAAAATAATGATAATGCAAACAGATGACTTTCCTTCTGGTCTGATCTTCCCATGTCATCGAAAATGCGGACCCACAGTTTTGCTCTTTTTATCGGATAGTTAAGACGTAAGATTTTTCTCTGCCCCCTCTCTCTCCCGTGCTCCTCGAGAATTTTTGGGGAATATTTTTTTAAATATGAACCTGAAACTTTTTATCATATGATTTTTTTAAACAAATATAATAAAGACTGTATTTGAATTTCAAGACTTGTAATTTTTGTATTGCGGCACAATGCTTCAAGGAACAATAATATGACTTGATTCAAACAATTATTAGTCTATGATGGATTTCAACATCACAACACATATCATTATTAAGCATTAATAATAAATGAATGCAAAGAGAAGTATGAGAGATTTAAATATATATATATTTTTTATTTAAACAAAGGTATAAAGTTAAATTTTTATAAATGGATATTAATACAAAATAATAAATAAAATATAATAAATTTCCTAAATATTTAAAAAATACTGTATACAAAAATAAATAAAAAAGCTAAATAAAATTTAACTTCTTACTCTTCTGTGATATTCAGGATCAAATCTTTCAAGCAGTTCTTTGACTACTTTGTAAGTTTCAGTCTCCATAGCAAATTCAAGCAAGGACTTTTTTCTTCGTTTTAATTCCATTAGATTTTCATCATTGCTGCGGATTTTTTGTAAAAAATACCAATGGAGAAATTTTTTAAGAACAAACAACCTGAAAAAATATCCAATTTGATTTAATCATAATAATTGCAATGAATAAATACATAGCATTTTTGTATACTCGCCAACTTCTAAGAATCAAGAAAACAAAATCTTAAAAAAAAAAAGAAGGATTTTGCTAAAATCAAGAAGATTTTCTATATATAGTAAGTATAGCAGAATTAATTATTTTTTACTAACCAGATCTGAAAAACCATAGTTATGAGGGGGGGGGGGGGGTGATACATATATAATACAACATGTAAAATACTTTGAAAATAAATGCAACCTGAAAACAAGAACAAAACGAGAGACAATATTAATTAACATTAAAAAAAAAAAAAAAAACACTATATTAGGGAAGCCCTACAATACAGGGTGGAAAACAGTAAGACGTGTTTCAAGATCTAGCAAAACCAAAAAGTAGTTTTGCTCTCTACATCTTAACGGGGGGGGGGGGGGGGGGTGATAACCACTGCAGCTCTGAGTGCAATAATGAAAAATTATTTAGATGCAAAGAATAAACAAACACCAAGAAATTCGGAAGGAAAAATATATGCAATATTTTTAACAGTTACAGATAGCAGTGAAAATATAAGATGGATATCCATTAGATTTTGCAGTATCGGACAAATTGTGAAATGCATCAAAAAAGCTGGTCCATATACTTCATTATAATTGTAAATATCACTTTCTTTACTGTTAATATAATAATTAATACTACATATGGACATTCAGCTATTTTTGATTTATATATGACTTAATTTGTACATTTTCATTAATTTACAAAAACTCAAAATTCTTTATTTGTCATATTTGCCATGTAAATTTATTTTTTTTTAAATCTAATAGTATGGATGAATGGACCAGTGAAACCCCAAAATTGCTGGTTCTGTGAACCAATGATTTGCTTTCCTTAATTTTTACCCCTGAATTCTGTGTTACAAAAACAAATATTTGATTCAAATCCTAATAAGCATGATCCTTCATGTGATGTAAATACATCACCTCTCCTTTAAATCTAACTTCAAAATACTTCGTTTTACAAGCATCCACTTGCAGCCGTTCGTTCCTGGCTCAACGAACGGCTGCAAGTGGATGCTTGCAAAACAAAGTATTTTGAAAGTAGATTTAAAGGACAGGTGATGTATTTACATCACACCAAAAAAGGACACACTAGAGCACATAGAGACAGCAATAATGTAAGAAAACAGAATCAAAGCAGTACTGGTATAGAATCTCGAAATCTACTATTGAGCTAGATATGTTTACCAAACAATGAAAATTACATAATTAGAAGGTTGTTTTAAATATGTGTCCAGTAACAGAAGTAGAGCAGCATGGCAGCAAGTACAACAAATTGCTGTAGGCTCAGTAGATTAACAACTCAAAAACAAAAGCCAGGCTTTAAAGTACTAATAGAAATTGCATTATGTCTCTAGATCGGTAACAGCTCCTCCATAGGCATACATAAAAACCAGCGTTCGTGATTTAAAAAAATTATTTTTTAAACGTCTACAAATTTATAGTTACTCATTACTTTAAATCTGTAAAAGTAATCTATATCTTAAACAGTATCTGAAAACATAATTTAAGTAAATTTCATACCAGAAGCTATGCTTTTTATAATCATATATACACCAGTTTTAACACTGATAGATAATGAAATTTAACATTTAAGACCACAAGAATTATAGCCTACTCAAATCAAAATACAATTTAATAAACAAATTTAACTTGAAAATGTACCTTATCTTTTAGTTTTAAAAACAGAATATATGAAAAACAACTGTCATGTTACATGAGCATTTACTTTTACACTAAATGCATATTATTATAAGTTCTTTATTTTATATAAAGACATAGATTTTTCAATTCATTATTTTGTAAAATCATATGATCACTTTCTTACTAAAAGATGAAACTTCTCATTTTAACCAAATACCTTTTATTTAAAATTTAAAAATATAAATGAAGCAGACAATTTCCAATATTTAAAAATAAACGTCTCTTTTATAGTAATAGTGTAAGATTTAAAGTAATTGGTTCATAAGTGCCAACACACACACATACAGATACTTATATACATAGTTCTGCTAATCGAAGGTTGTAAATGCAACATATTTTGTACTTGAAACTCATTCTAACAAGATTTAAAAAATTTAGATCATAAAATGTTTTGAAAAATGATTCAAATTTAATAAATGACTTTTTAAAAAAATCAGTTGATTTGAATCAATGATTTTTTTTTTTTTAAATCCATTGATTTAAATCATGATTTTAATCAAGCTGATTTAAATCAATGGACCCTGATAAAAACATGAACCCCAAGAAATAAAATAAAAAGTCAATAATATTGATCAGATTTTCAGATTTTAATCAATTTTTAGGATGATCTTTAAGATCTTTAGGATGATAATTCTCAGAATCCTTTATTTCTCTTTCCCTTTTAAGTATGTTCATACTTAAAGAAATAACATGAAAATATCAAAATATATCAACACTGCACATGCCTTTTAATTTCTGCATCACGTGTACAAATGAAGAATTATCATTCTGAAGCAAGTTCATGTGAACAAAGCCACGACTTAATGGGAAGGGATATATTTTTGTTCACAAATTACCGTCTGCACAATTTTAATGTGCCCTATTGATATCCGTGTAGATATTCCATGATAGTGGAAAATTCACGTACTTTTAGAGAAAATTTTGTTATATTCAGGAATTTTTAAAAACAATGCAAATGAATTTACTAAATCTTGTAAAAAGAAAAGTTTATTTCACATTTAAAATTTAGTAGAGGATTGCATGCAAAGATATCAGGTTCTTATTAACCCATTAAATGCCACTAAATGAATCTCACTGAAAATTTCTGAATTTTCAAATAATTTAAGTTTCAATGTGCATTTCTAATCATACGTAGTTTAAATAATTAAAAAAAAATTACTTTGTTAGAAGATATGATATGTTTCCAAAATGGGAGATTTGATACCTAATTGGGGTAGAACAGATGTTGAAAAACTGCAAAACCCTTTTAAATTAGTTTTCTTGATCCCTGTTTGTTATAACTGTTTTATTTCATATCCATTGTTTTAAATCCCTACTCTCAAATGGGTTACTTTTGCTGCTGTTTTTTTTTTTTTTTTTTTTTTTTTTAGAAAAACAAACATCTTTGTTTGAATAATTGACAAAAAAAAAAAAAAAAAAAAGAAAGAAAATAGAAGTTAGGTACATTACAAACTTTTTGAAAAAATTACCAACAAAGCTAGGCGCTTCAATATTTAATGCAAAAAATAAAAAATATATTTATTTTAATTACTTGCAGAGAAAAAATTTCTTTAAAAATTGTTTCCGCAGTGGGAGCTTTGGTGCCTAATGGGTTACCAACATTTATAAGTATCAAGGTATATTTTTTCCTTTAAATATAAATTTAAAAAAAAAAAAGAAGAAAGGTGTGTTAAATTTGTCATCTATGTGTGTGATTTTGGCAACATTTGCTGATAATTTGACAATAATGGCTACGTCACCATGGTGGTGAGAACCTTTCATACACTGCTTGACATTGAAAATGCAACACCAAGAAGGAATGATAATAACGGAATGAAATTTGTTGGACACATACATCATAGTAGGAAGAACAATTGATTAAAATTTCAGGAAATTTGGAGTAATATTGAGAAAACCGTACATAAAGCAGCAACCTCTGTGAACAATAACAGCACATATCTGCCTAGGCATTGAATTGAACAGCAATTTGATGACATGCATGGGTAGAGCACTTCATGAAGTTTTAACACGATGCCAGAATCCATCGATCGAAGTTACTGGTGAGTGGTGGGGGGCCAGTCGCTTTTCAACGATTAAACAGTCATTTTCATTGGTGCGAGATCAGGAGAATGAGCTGGCCAGAGCAACAGTCGAACACATTCGGCACCAATGAAGGTCCAGACAATATGGACAACTTGCGGTCGTGCATTGTCCTGCTTAAATGTTGTACTTCGGAGGCCTTGAACATAGGGCAGAGCTATGGGCCTTAACTCGTCAGAAATGTAATAGCTGGTATTCAGAGTGGCGGGAATGAAAACAAGAGGTGACCGGGACGTGTATCCAATGGTACAACATACCATCAATCCAGGTGGTGACTCAGTATGCGGCTACCAAAATTCTGATTACCCTCAAAACTGCATCACTAATATGGGCGCCATTAATGTGTGATCAACGATGAACCTGGACGCAGGAATGGCGTGAAGTCACTTTTCAGACAAATCACAATCCTGTTTACAGCATCAAGATTGCCTTGTCCGTATTTAACAGCATTATGAATAATACACATTGCCAGCTGGGATTCGATATCATCATAGTCCATCATTTGCAATGATGTTATGGGTTCCCATTGGATACACGTCTCGATTACTTCATGTTCGTATTCCTGGCACTCTGAACAGCGACCATTAAATTTCTGATGAGTTAAGGCCTGCACCTCTCCCCTGTATTCAAGGCCTCCGTAGCGCAAAATTTAAGCAAGATAATGCACGACCGCAAGTTGTTTGTATTATCCGGACCTTTTTGATACAGAATGTGTTCAGCTGTTGCTCTGGCCAGCGCATTCTCCTGATCTCGCACCAATGAAAATGACTGTTTAATCATTGAAAAGCGATTGGCCCCCACCACTCACCATTAACTTCAATTGATGAATTGTGGCATCGTGTTGAAGCTTCATGAAGTGCTCTACCCGTACATGTCATCCAGTCGCTGTTTGATTCAATGCCTAGGCAGATATGTGCTGTTATTGCTCACAGAGGTTGCTGCTTTATGTACTGTTTTCTCAGTACATATTACTCCAAATTTCCTAAAATTTTAATCAATTGTTCTTCCTACTATAATGTATATGTCCAACAAATTTCATTCCGTTATTATCATTCCTTCTTGGTGTTGCATTTTCAATGTCGAGCAGTATATAAGAAGGAATTAATAACAAGTAGGTAACCCAAATTTTTATAAAGAATATACTTACAAAATTGGAAATATCATTAAAGGAATGCAGCACATAACACGATCTTTTGTTTCAACAGGAAATGAGTAAAATAAGAAAGCTCCGGCAACTATTATATAAAGCAACATTGAATAAAATACTAAAGATCGAATTACAGCTTTTTGCTGAAGCTC
Organism: Salticus scenicus; assembly: GCA_963930645.1. NCBI lineage: Eukaryota > Metazoa > Arthropoda > Arachnida > Araneae > Salticidae > Salticus > Salticus scenicus. Next base: position 182,120,304 of record OZ005656.1, on the reverse strand, counting down.
AGTGCTTCTTTTGTAATCTTCGAGTGCTTCTATTTCCTAAAAAAATATAAAATAACTCTCTTTATGCACAGTTTTTACAAGAAAACTAAATTTATAAAAATTGACATAACAGATAAGAGGAAAAGATAAATCTCTTATATACAGTATAACTTTCTTGACAAGTAGATAATTTGACATTTCATATACGTAACAGATGAAATGTTAATTTTAATAAGTAAAAAACTTACTAACATGGCATGCTTTATTAGTAACCCGTTTTATAATAAAAACTGATATGCAAATACACATGCTCTTCTACTGAGTGAAGTAAATATATTTCCAATCATACAAAATACAAAACGTTTTGTAATATATATATAAATGTTAAAGCTTGATTTACTTGCAATAGTTTTAGGAATAACAGAAAGCATCATCAGTTAAAAAAAAAACACATGGTGATAGTTATAGGGATAACAGAAAGCATTAGTTTAAAAAAAATATATATAATAATAAAGCTTGATTCACGTGTAATGGTTACAGGACAAAATAGAAAGTAACAATTAAAATAAAGGGGGCAGTGATAACTCCTCTTTCATTACATATCTATGCTATTCACAGAGGCCTCTCCACTTATCGTCCCCAGAAGCCAGAGCCAATGTTATTCTATGGAGAATTTTGCCCCATTATAACTTATTAACTAATATTAATATATACTTTTAAACTCCGTTTTCACATTCAGAAACTTCACAACTATTAAACAATTTATCACTTTCTAAAAATATTTTATTTTGAGGTTTTTTGAGGATGAAATTTTTCACTTTTGAGCTTTAAAATAAAAAAAAATCAATTTTTAAAAAGCGATAAATTGTTTACTAGTTGTGAAGTTTCGTAAAGTGAAAACGGAATTTAAAAATATGTATTAGTTAATGAATTATAATGGGACAAAATTTCCCATAGAATAACATTGCCTTCGGCTTTCAGAGACGATAGATAGAAAGTCCCCGTAAGACTTTTTTTTAAGGGAAAAGCTGAAAAATTGACAAGTATGTAAAAGTAAATTATTGGTATACAGTAGTAAATTACTTACCTTTTCAATATCTTCTAAAAGCTCTTTAGTTGAGGGCTTAGCCTAAAATTAAAATAAGCAAGTTGTAAAAGATTATTAAAAGTACAATTGAAAAAGTAAAAAAATAATAATAATAAATAAAATATAAAAAAATATAAATATTAAATTACTTTTATATACAAAAGCACAAAACCTTAATTTTATTTACCACCAATTTATTTATCTTCTCTAGAACAAATGAAACTACTTCAAAAAAACTTTTAAAGCATTGTCAACTAAATAGTTCAAGATGAAAACCAATTTGCAACTTAGTGATTGAGTTTAGGTTAAAAATAAATATCTTTTGAAATTAAATGGCAATATTAAAGAATCTTACCTGCTTTTAGGCAATTACAAGGAACTAACTTTTATTTATTTATATCTTAACGTTATCATTTTTCATGAAAAATGAAAAAATAAAATAAAATAAATAAATAAAATTATTTAACAACTTCATTATTAGTTCCTCACATATAATAAAATGTTTGTTTTTAGCACAAATTGACAAGCTGCTATTTGTGATGTTTTAATAACCAAAATACAGTCAATTCCCCTTAAACTGCAGATCTATAATTTGCAAACAAAAACCTTTAACAGAGTTTTTTTTTTTTTTTTTTTTTTTTTAATGTAAACAAAGAAATTTACAACTAAGATTTAAAAAAAAAAAAAAAAAAAAAAAAAAGGCAATATTTTTTTAATTTTTAGCTTAATCCTTGCTTGCAAACATTAATTGAATCATACAGACTTTCACCAAGTCAAGCCAAAGAACGCCCATAAAGTGCATAAAAATATAAAATAATTTTACATATATATTTTTTATTATAATACAGTAGAAGATCTTTATAATGCAAACCTAAAAATACGAGGATTTTCATTAGAGAATTCTGCGTTATATAGATCACATTTCATGCTTGCTTAAATTTACCTTGTATAGATGTAATGGTCAAATGTGTTTAACATATCAAAACAGAGTAAAGTTAAAGTATCTTTAAGTTATAATAACAGGAGACTTGGCATTGGAATATTAAAACCCGAATAAACTACTATGTGAGAAATGCCAAAGAAAAATATTTGAAATGCATACAGCTGTTTTGGTAGCCTTAAGCGTACCGTCTTCAGTGCAAAAAGAATTCTGAATCTGAAGAAGTGCTCATATATATAGGAGAGGGACCAAATTTAGTTCAACCAATAGGATTACGGAAAAGGTGGGGAGTGTGGCCAATGTTTTAATATCTTTAAATTACTTTCCTTGGAACAGAAAATAAATTTCATTCTTAAATTTTCTTTATAAACATAGTCTAAATATGCCTGGATGAAATCATTCATTATAATACTCATAAAAAAAAAAAAAAAAGTATTAATACCACTTTTTTCATTAAAAAGCTTCGAAATAGGGGATAGAGAAAAACTAATGTATCATATTTAGTCCTCTAGACAGTAACAGTTTTTACAATTTTGGAATGAAAGCACTTCTCACCTGCAAAATTCTTTGTTTATGTTTGGGAGGTTTTGCATTATATGAAAAATTGCATTACATGGAATTGTGTTATAACGATCTTCTACTATAATAATAATTTAGTTTATGTATGGATTTTTTTATATACATGAATTTAATACATAAAATTTTTTGTCATATTATACACTGAAGTTTACAATAGATTAGTAATTTTTAATATAATTTAATGATTTATCTAATTATAAAACTTCAGTAAACATAAAATTAGTAATATTTTATGTAATATTTAATTCCTTGAAAGATTTGTTCAATTACATAGATGCTAACATTTTAATTTACTCCACAGCATATTTAGCTCCACCTTAATTTCACACTATTTTATTTTTAAAATAATTTTCTCCAGTACATAGCTAAAATAAAATAAGAAAAAATTACTCTTATAATAAATGTGGTATGGAATAAAAATGGGGCTAAAAATGCTCCAGAATAAATTAAAATTCTGGTAACTCTGCAGATATATAACTGTATTTTGTGTAATAGAATTTTAATTCAATTTATTAATTTAACAATACTTTATAATTGCGGGTCGTGGGTTCGGGTAAAAAATTATTAAGTTAGTTAGGTGTGGGTCAAGTCTGCCCGACCTGAGCAGGACTCTACTCCATATCACTACTATTAACAGGTACCAGTTTTCAATAAGATGAATTTTTTCCTCCAGATTCACCCTATTAATCACTCTTAATACCTACACAAGGTAGTAGAAATGTATTTCAAGAAGATAGAGCATTGAACAAGCAGATAAACATATGCAAAGATTTCTGTTATCTCATCAAATGCAAAAATTGGTAATTCGCTCCTGTCAACAAGTTTTTTTTTTCCTTAAGATAATATAAATCGGATAATAATAATATGATTTTTATGTAAAATTTAATCAACTTAAAAGCAGTAAAAACATGATGCTTTTTTTTTTTTTGATAATTCTATAAAATAATTTTAAGAATAATGATATGATTGTAACGGCAATAATGAAGACTAACCAGATATGTAATAAAATTAACTATTTAGAGTTTGCTGAAAGTGAAGTGAAAATCATTATGATAAGCATTTTAAAACAAAATTTTATTTTAAATTTGGCTTTTATTGTCTATTTATTAACAGTTCTTTCCTTTAATACATTTGTGAAAAATTTTATACAATTTCATAGCTAAAAAAAATTTAAATAAATTAAATTTTTATTCTAAAGAATCACTTTATTTACAAAAGTTAACCTATTTATACAGTATACACTAAGCAAAGATATTTTGGAAACTAATTGGGTGAGTGCCAACTAGTCTTTAAATCCAAAACCACACTTGGCAAAGACACAAATGTTTAAGGACAAATAAAAAGAGAAATATATACAAAATAAAGATAATTTATTTACAAAAATACATAAGTAAACATTAAAATAATAAATACACAAATTCAAATTAACGAAAATAAATTAAATTTCAAATAACATAGGTGTATAATGTACAGATTTAATCATAAGTTTTCAATTTATAGATACAAAATGTAGCGAAATACAATAGCGAACAATAGAAAAATTTAAGCAGGAAAATTAATAAAAACAAATAATGATTAAGGAAAGTTGGGGGAAAATGTGAAAATATTTAACACTTCAACAAGAATTGTTTTATTTTTCATTATTTTCTCCAAAAAAATCAAAACAATAATAATAAATAAAGTTGATTTATTCCTTTTTGTGAAATAATTTAGAGACTCGATGCGATATTAAATAATATATAATCTAGATTACGTTCGCAAAAATCAAAAGTTTTCAATAACTTGAGGATTGGGACAAAAACTAAGCACATGCAGCAAAATCAAAATTAGTTCAATATAAATCATCGTGAAATATAATTTCCATTGACGCGAAGTAAACAATACTTTAAAAGGGTATCAAATTTTAATTTATTCAGGTAACTTACCCGAAATCGGGATATTAATATTCCCATTTTAAGAAATTATTATAAGCAGAACATGAAACTTATCTCTGTTTGCAATGGATAAATTGAGAGAGAAAATAATTATATTGGATATTAAAATTTAAGCACATTTTAAAAAACATGATAATAAATAAAATTTGTGTACAAAACTTTCCGCCACCATGCAAATATGAAATTTTACGCCGACCACTCAAATCAGAGCCACCTATAGCAAGGAGGAAATAAATAAACATTAAAGAGCGTGTTAAAAAAATTCATAAAAATAACAAAAAATTGCATTTTTAAATTTTATAAAACTAATTAAAATTAAATCCTTTTAATCTTTATGTTATTGTATAATATAATAAAGAACTGAAATGACCAACAACTGTTAAAGGGGGGGGGGGGGATATGAAAATAAAAAAATAATTTATCTACAAAATATTTTTTAAATGACTTAAAGGTAATTCTAGAGATAAAATAGTTCGCGTTATAAAATTTTTATCCAATTATAAAATCTTTAAGAACTAAGGATAAAACGTCGTAATCAAGAATTTTATGATGATAAATTGTTACAATAGTATGCCTCCCTCAATTTGAGGACAAATCATCGCAGAAAAAAATCAAATTGAAGGGACATTCGAGAACAGAGCTAAATTATGTTTTAATTTGAGGACAAATTCGTAAATTCGAGAAATTTTTCTTCAAATGATTTTCAAATTGCTGAGGACATAGGTCGTAATTCGAGGACGTTTGGTCACCGTTTATGAGAATAGATAAGAAATAGTAGAAAACTGGGATAAAAATAAGAGAAAACTGGTGAAATATTTCATTATGAAAAAGAAGTTTTCTTTCCTTTTAATTTGTTAATACATTTAATAAGATAATAGTGCAGGCTATGATATAAAATAGCCCCTTAACTTTTTTTTATTTTTTTCTAGTGCACCTGCGCAATGGATATTTAGTTGCATAACTATGAGCAACAGATGATGTTAAGTAAAGTTGATTGAATAAATGCATTCTTGCTAATGATGTTTATCATCACAGCAAAAAAAGAAGAAAAGGTATTTTTACTTATGTAGCAATCAGCAGCAGTCACACGGATTTGGATTATTGGAAAAAATATTACAACATGGATCACATATATTCTGTTCTCCGACGAATTATCCCTAGCGCATCTACTAATACTGATTGGTACGTTTCGATACTAGAATTTCATACATTTTTAATGCATTATAAAATGAAAGCAATTTGTAGTCATCTACTTTCTTTTTAACTTGCCATTTAATCATAGATACATAAATAAGAAAATGATTCATTAATGTATCAACTGAAAACTAAATATCACAAAAATAATATATATCTTTTTTCTTTTATTATATGAAGAGAGATGACCAATTTTATTTGGCATAGTGCAATTGTATTTTTCTAAACGCACATTATTTATTTGGATTGTTAAATTTTATGTTGCTACTAATCGAAAACATATCGTTAACTTTATTCTTTTTAACTTTAAAAAAAAAAAAAAAAAAAAAAAAAAAAAAATAGCCATTAAAAAAACTGCTTTTTCTGGCCGCTGGCCACTAATAATTTTTCCCAGTTTTGTATTTTAACATATCACTGGATATATACTTGCTATTCAGATAATGAATAAGATAATTAAAAAGAGTATCATAATCACTTGCTACATAATACAAAGCATTTCATGTATTACTTTTCACAGGATAATTCCAAGCATTGTTTTTCTTTAAATAAGTTATTGTTATTAATCCCATTTTTGTTTTACTTTCTCTGAAATATGTGGTATAGCATGCCACCTATTTCAGTGTTTAAACACTGACAGTTTTTGGATAATTCATCAACTATTTTTCTTAATATTTGATAAAATATCAAAAATCGAAGGTGCCCGGTCATTTATGACAAGGTAGTGTATGACATTAAATTAAACAATTAAATAAAAATATTTTCAAAGTATATTATAATTAATTAAATATTACAAATGATAATGTTACTTTCTTGAAGATTCAAAAGCTTTTCAGCCAGGGCCTTTTCTTTCTTCAGTTATATTATCTTCATTGGTTTTATAAACTAATATGGGGGCTGTTCTAAAGAGAGACTACTCTCATTCTATTCTATGGGGTGCTAACATATAAGAATGACCACTGCATTCAATGGCGGACATACAAATCTCGAGGCCCAGGGCGACAATTTCACTGGGGGCCCCCTAACTGGAGCCCCTACTATGTAGAGCCCCCCCCCCCCCCTCGAAATTCTTTACTTAAATTTATTACTAGAAAAGACATTGAAATAAATTTTAAGATTGATTCAGAAGCCAAACATTGACCAAGAAGGCCAAGGGCATTGGTACCACTTGTACTACTTTAATTAGGTTTTACATAAAGGATTTTTTTTTTTTTTTTTTTTTTTTTTTTGAGTTGTCGCTCTATGATTACATTTTGTACATTAAGGATCTCTAGACAGAAACCTGTGGCTTAAAGAACTGCAGGAAGTTTTTTAGGTTAAAATAATGGCGCGGCAACTTCACCAAACATATATATACTTAAAGATTAAGTTTCTTCAGAGGCCCCTTCATGACGAGGCCTGGGGCAGACTGCCTCCTCCGCCCCCACCCTTGGTACGCCACTCACTGCATTAACCAAAGTTTATGAAAAACAACAGAATTAAAATAGATTTTGATCCTATAAGTAAATTAGCAAATTATAAAAATCATTTTTATGCCTTACGTAACAAACTATACAAATTTTTTGAAACTGACACAGTTGTAACACGGATGAACCAATACTGAGATGAGAATAGACTGTAAGAGGCACCATCTGCTAAGACGAGAGGACAAGGAAGAAAATGAAACTTTAGTTTTGTCATTTTCAACATCATGTGAAGCTGTTTTGGATGAAGTCGTGGATCGGCGACGAAAGCTTTGTGAAGCTTCCAAGTAAGTCATCTCAATTTTTAAATATTGTCAAAGAAGTTTCAATGAAAATTTTAAAAAAGATAAATATTGTTCAGATGCTTATCAGTGGTTAGAAGACATGAACAACATTAAAAATATGCCCAAACGAGGCATCAGGAATATGTTGAAAGGAAAGCTGCTTGAAGAAGAAGAGAAAAGCTGACGAATGGAGGCAAGCCAAACATTGTGCAAGTGTTTAATGGTCTTAGAGCATAGAAAACAAGATATAACAGAAGAGAAACTGATTTTAAAATTCAAGCTGATGGTATATATGCAGTGTTGCCAGATCTGGCGAATTTTTTATTCAATAATCACTAATAATTTTGAAGTGTGGTACTTGATATACATAATAGATTATCAATCTTTGAAGTGATTAGGTTAACGACACAATTAAAAATGTATATGTCATGATGATGTATTTCTTTCACAGTCAATTATATGTGCAGTTAGAAACTAGAATGTGAAAGTCAGGCATCAATGGCACCTAACATTTTTTTGTAGTTGCAAACATGATAGGCGTAATTTTAAAATTTTCTAATGGAATCATAATGGACTAAAACTTATTTTATTATTATTATTATTTACTGAAATCATCATCATCAACTTCAAGGATTAGGCATAGTGCCTGTTCCGGCTTCATTGTTCAGTCCACCACTTTCTCGGTCGTCCTCGATCTCTCCTGTCCTTTGGGGAGTAGTCGAGGGCACTTCTGGGGAACCGTGTTTCTGGCATACGCTGTACATGGTCTTTCCATTTATTACGATATTCTTGTATTCTATGAAATAATAATCTAAATTCTATTTACTGAAATAATAAATATAAACACCAAAATTAAAATTTGAATAAAATTTATATTTTAAAAAAAATTAAAAACTTACTTAAAACAGAATAAACAGTAAAAAGTTTTTTTAATTATCTGCTGGTCAACTGATTTTTAAATTCAGTCAAATTCCAAGTATTAAATCTTCAAGCAAAATGTGAATTAGCAGAAAATATCCATTTAAACTTTTTTTTGGCTGTTTTAATTATTAATTTATATTTTCAGATTTTATAAGCCCAAATTTGATTTAAATTATTTCAGTATTTCAGAAATTATCATGATAACAATTTGTGATTATATTATATGTAGATAAACTAAATGATTGCAATAGGTAGAAAAGTTTAAAAAAAAAAAAATGTGCATTTAATTTAATTTTTTTTTTTTTTTGAAAACAGCATTTATGTATTTTTGTACTTTATGGTTTTTATTGAGCTTATCTACATATGTGTTTAAATGGATAATTTAAGAATTTTTTTAAAATAATAAAAAACAAGCATTTTGTAAATTATTAAGAAAAAAAAAAAAATGTGTGACAATATTTTTTTTAATCCATTCTTAAGTTAGATGTAAAAAATTATAACCGAGTGTGATTTTTTTGGTCGTCAAACTTAAATTTCTAGATTCAAAATACGCTTAACAACTACTAATTTTGAACCCTGCTTGGATGTTACCAAATAAGAATTTCTAACAATTTTTATGTTTATACTGCTTTACAAAAAAATTAAATTATTGCTTACGTAGAAGTTCTGTAGATCTGTCAACATGTTTTATCCACACCTTGGGTTGAATTTCAATTCCATTTGTTGAAAGCTTTCAGTCACAACACAATTCACAATGCCATAAAGCTAGAAGAAGTTTTATTTTAATAATTTTAATTTTTTCTTGCATTTCTTAACAGTGTAAGTTTGTGCTAGTGTATCTAAATATAACACTTAGAAAAAATAAAAATATACTTATTGTTATTATTAATATTTAGATAAGAATCTATCAAGTTTATTGATTTTTATAATATCCTATTGTAAGTATTTCAATGAAATTATACAGTACCCAATGTAACAGCACAAGAAATTTTTTCAAGAGGGGGCAAACTGAAAACTGTAATAGTTTCGATATACGAGTAATTTATAAAAATAAGTTCAACTAAATGGTTGATTCAGATGATTAAGCAAGTCTGTATATAAGCACCAACAATTGTTTTTTGCACATCATACAGCTTGTTTTCACACCAACTCGAATCTAAAAAACTTACTGTCAAGTCGACTCAAACTCTACTCTCAGAAAAAGGTTAGAGCCAATCTGATTCACTAGACTGGTCTTTAATTGGCTCTGTAATATATATATATATATATATTGTATATAGTTTATTTCATTTATAAATTACCCAATTATTATTTCTGTGGTCCTTTAGTTATTTTCTCTGTCATTAAGTTTCATGGTCCTTTTTTTTATTATTATCATTCATGTCGGTGTAAGTAATTTAAATTGTTTTTGTCTCTTATTGGTTCTTAATCTGTATCGCAACATTTTTGTGTCAGTCGTACCTATAAGTTAAAATCAGTTCTATTTTTGTTGTGTTGGTATTGTTTTATATCTATTAATTGCTAAATTTTAAGGTTAAATTTTATTACGATATCTGTCATTTATATATACAGTGGAGCATTGTTTATAAATTTTTCAAGGGACCGTTCCTAAAAAAACGTATAACTGAAAAAAACGTACAACTGAAAATTCGTTTTAACATTAATACACAATAAAGTGTCATCTTAATAATAAAAGTCTAATCAAATTTCATGATTTTCTTTACATTTATTCAAATAAGATTTATTTTTAATTAAATTAAAAATATTTTTAAAAGGTTGAATAAAAATTAAATGATAATTAAAAATATTGAAATTCAGAAAACCTTTTCAAGATTTCGATTTTAACCATTAAAAACGAAGCCTTTCATTCTGTAAACGGTGACATTTTTTCAAACGATTAAAAGGAAGGAAAGAAAAAAAAAAAAATTGCTTCTCCAACTGTAATGTCAAATAAACACAATAAGAAATAAGAAAATTTTCCAAGTCGCCCAACGGAAGTGAGTAATAAATCTTCAAGTTTACAAAATTCCTATAAAGTTGTGGGGTTTTTTCCTTTCATACCCCACCCCTGGAATCAATTAAAAGAGAAAGTGTGAGGTCTTCAAGTGGTCACTGGCTACTTGTGTACTTACCATTTCAACAAAGTCGCCAACTGCTTATCTCTGAAAATTTTTCTAACACCCCCCTTCCCCAAGGCTATTGTTGCAGGTCACACTTTGTTCAATAACCGCACTTTGTTACCATAGTTCTAAGAAAAAATAATCGAAAAAGATAAGAATAAAACATAAAGGGCATTCATTTTTTTTTTAAATCCTGGAATGAAACTCAAACTTGGAATTCTACAAGGAGAGAAAGAAAAAAACTGTATAAATGAAATTAAGAATTTACTCGTGTCGTATAAACGAAATATTTTAACATTAGAATTCAATGGAATGATTTGGGACCGAAGTCGAAAAACGTATGAAAGGTGCTCCACTGTATATATATATATATATATTTGCCAATTTAGATAATCATCAACACTGTAATGACATAGTTTTAAGGTTTTGAATATAATTTAAAAATAATTATTTTTCTACTGATTAGAATGAATTTGCTAGGAGAGAACAAGTGCCTCCCTTCCTCTCTTCAATGTACCATGATAATATTCTCTGGAAATCTTATATAAATAATAATCTCTCATTAATTAATTCATGAAGTAATTACAAACTCTTTAACATATCAACTTTAATCATCAAAGCTCTTAAACAAAAAAAATTAGTTGAATTAGATTATTGGCGAATTATCCATTTGATAATACGGAGGAGGAATAAAAATAATTTAATTACAGGATAGCTTTATTGGTATTTTTTATTCTACTGTTTATTTTTCAGTTGAAATTAATTTATACTTTAAACTGCTTCTTATTTCAATAGGATTACTGAAGGAAAGGCTGTCCTTTCTGTATCAAGTCGAAATACAATAGCATTCACTTCTACTACTGATCTTTTAGATGGAACAGCTAAAATATCAAGAATCCATGTTTATGTGGCCGATTTGAATATGCCCTGGGAGGCATATAAGTAAGATCAGTTTTGCCTTTAAATTTATTATATTCAACTCCTTGCTATAAACATCCCTTTTTTTTTTTTTTGTAGTGACATGTAGGAAAATTTTGGCTGTAGCTCTCCTGCATACTTTTATTAATAGGGTCTTCCCACCTGACGTCAGAGGTCACATGATAGAGGAAAAACAAATAGCAGACAAAGTCTTGTTTATCTATAGCGATTGCTGAAATAACATATTTTCTATTCTTATTTTTGATCAATCGTATTTAATCTGTGTTATTTTTTATGAATCATCATTTTTAATCCATTTTATATCATTATTCACCATCTATTGTTTGCTGTATACATTTACAATCATCATTTAGTTTATGTTTGTTATTGATGTTCATGAAGAACATGTTTAACCCTTAACTGCTGTCATCGGTCTGACAGACCGCTCACCATTTTCTAGCCCTCATTAACACCCCTCAAAATAGGTAATGATCCAGGCCCTCTTTTCTACCTTCCTAAAACGATCGGCCAAGGTCACATTCCACTTGTCGTTCAGCGAACGGGGTTTAGTTTTTTTTTTTTTCTACTTTTCTTTTTTCTAGCGGTATGTGAGACCGCTGACAGCAGATATGAGTCTGTTTTTGTCCGATGAGTAGTATTGTTTCTCTAGATATATTTATGATATTTTTTGTAATTTTATGAAAAAAAATGGCTTCTACTAGCTTAAGAAAACGTCCGGTGTATCTCACACAGAATGAAATTCTGGAATTTGTAAATTTATATAAAAAATAAATAAAAAAAATGTGTATGCAAGTTTCATTTTATTTACTGTTTTATTTAAATACCGATGCCAACTGCTCCGGATGTTGACTACAACTATTTTTATTTCCATTACCCTACTACCGTAGGTAATGGAAGTATTGTATTCGGTCTGAAAATTCGATATCGGGTTTTCACCTGATTTACACGTTTTAAGGTCCCCTGAGTCCAAAAAAGTGGTTTTTGGCAATTGGTCAGTGTGTATGTATGTGTGTGTGTGTGTGTGTGTGTGTATGTATGTATGTGGAGAATCTTCTGGCTACTATAGTTCAGAAACTAATAAAGATAGAGCTACGAAATTTTAGAATTGAAATACGTCTGGTGTACAGATGAAATTTCCAAATTTTGGTAAAAATTGAAAAACCGGAAGTGGGACCGTAAATCCGTATCTCAAAAACGGCTCTAACGATTTTCTTCAAATTTGCTATATAAACACTCTGTTAGATGTCCTTTCGAATGATATAGTTGGTTAGTTCAGGAAAATTGATAGGCGTCCTGTATAAATAGCTCAACTTCAGGCCTCGCAAAGGCGTTCCTTTAAAAACGGTTGTACGGATTTTTTTCAAACTCGCCATTTTAACTCATTTTAAAATATGCTTTTGTATGTAATTATTGTTTTCCTGTCAATAATTGAGTTTAACCGGAAGTGGGACATCGGAAACCGGAAGTGGGACCGTAAGTCCGTATCTCAAAAACGGCTCTAACGATTTTCTTCAAATTTGCTATATAAACACTCTATTAGATGTCCTTTCGAATGATATAGTTGGTTAGTTCAGGAAAATTGATACGCGTCCTGTATAAATACCTCAATTTCAGGTCTCCCAAGGGCGTTCCTTTAAAAACAGCTGTACGGATTTTTTTCAAACTCGCCATTTTAACTCACGTTTAAATATGCTTTTGTATGTAATTATTGTTTTTCTGTCAATAATTGATTTTTTGTAAATGTTGGTATCTCAAAAATGGCTCTAACGATTTTCTCTTTAGGTCACTTTTATGTTTTCTGATCACATTATCTCTCAAAAATGCATATAATACGTGTAATAGCGGGTAATGGAAGTCGTGTGGTTGTTTCACACCAGATTTTTTTTTTTTTTTTCAAGATATATACATTATATTTGTGTATTTTGAAAAAGTTTCAACTGAGAAGTTGTGTTAGCTATAATCTGGAGTAGTTTGCAACTATGTATTTTTAATGGAACTAATAATATTTTCCACAATTAATAATACTTTTTTACTATATCTATAATTTTTTGTTACACTAGTAAGAACACTAGCGAGTATAAAATTATATAATTCATGCTTATTGATGCAATGTTGCCCTATCGGTATTCTCTTGCACGTTCATATGTCGGGATACCCGTTTAAGTTCTCCAAAATTGCCTTTAAAATAATAATAATAAAAAGATAAATTAAACAATTTAGTAGATAAATAATAGCATACAATCAATAGCTTACCAGTTATTCGACGTTTTAAATAAGTTTTAATCAAGCGGTCTGAGAGACCGCTCACAGTAGTTGTGAGAGAATTTTAGTCACAGTAGTTAAGGGTTAATACTCTGATTTTTGGTACTTAAATCAGTGACAGTGCAATATCATACTGCATAAATCCATTTAGACCAATAACTAATTAATTAACTTGTTGTAACACCTTTATGCAATTAAATTAAAGGAAAATATTTTAAAATTTCAAATTATAATCCGTAAACATTCCACAAGAAGCTATTATTTATTGCTAGATCAGTTAATGTTACAGTTACACTACAATATACAAAAATCGATTCTTATAGGTAAAAATAAATAAACACATAAAATGTTTTTTAAAAATTATTAAATTTACAAATACAATTATTCTACTGTTTACAAATGCACAATATTACTTTTATTTTATTTTATATTAAATATTAAAAGTTTTGTTCTTAAGAACAATATTTAATTGAATTCGATTCTCAGAACTTGATTATTCGTTTTCCTCTATCACGTGATTGAGCAGACGATGGTGGGAAGAGCCCATAAGAAAAACAATATTAGTATGGACTATACTAACACATTCATTTGTTTATTCTTCTATAATACATTGAATAAAAATGATGTAATAGTCTAGATAACATTTAAGTTATTTTGCATCCTATTTTCTTATATATAATTTGTTTCACAAATTAATTTTATTTCCATTACCCGACTACCATAGGTTACCAATAGAAATATTGTATTTGGTCAAAAAATTCAATATCGAGTTTTCACCTGATTTACATGTTTTAAGGTTCCAGAGTCCAAAAAAGTGGTTTTTGGCAATTGGTCAGTGTATATGTGTGTGGGGAATCTTCTGACTATGATATCTCTGAAACTAATAAAGATGGAATGATGAAAGTTTAGAATTAAGATTTAAGATTCGAGCCCTACCATTCTTGCTGATTCTTATGTAAAATGACCTGCTGAATCCGAATATGATTCCCCTTTTGCCCAATCACCCACTGTTTTCTTGGGATGCCACCCCCTTCCCCAATTTTATCATTGTTCAGTTATTTTATGGCCATGAATTTGATTTGAAGAATGGAAAAGAATTATTTTAACGTTTACAGAGATGCCAAGTATTACGATTTGTCCGTAATTATTAAGAATTTACGGTAATAATTACGGCATTACAACATATAAAAATTACGAATTATACGTTTTTAAAAAAGTTGCGGATATCTTTTGTTAAAGAAAAAGAAACTCCACTAACAATCGACGATCAAACACAAAACGAAAGCATTCCGATTCTCAATCTTTCTCCATCCATAACATAAATGTCAATATTCATTTTAAACTTGCTTTATAAGATTCTAGAAACTATAAAGAAATAGAATTATACTATATTTCTTGCTGATGTAATTATTTTTTTTACCCCCGCCCCTCTTTTCTTATCTCCAACTAGCCACCGTCGATTAAAAGCTTTGCAGAAGCATTTAGTTTTCCAATTTTTCTCCATCAGCAACATAAATGTCAATATTCATTTTAAACTTGCTTTATTAAATTCTAGAACCTATAAAGAAGTAGAATTGTTTCATTTCTCATTTATCTAATTATTTATATCTTGACTGCCCCTCCCGATTTCCAGCTAGTGATCAAGGATTGCTTCTAGAACCAAAAAAGTGATAGAAGTGCTCAATATTTCTCTCATTTGTAATTATTTGTAGGTTTTATTACTGAGCTTGATGAATCTATTTGTTTTTCCTTAATAAATTTAAAATACATATTATACCATCAAACAAAAGATATGGTAGATTTTATGCAAGGTACTAAAGAAAAAAAAAATGTTTTATTAAAAAAAGAACAATGTTTTAGTATTTAATGCCATAAAAACAGTTGTCTATGAAAAAGTGACTATAAAATAATAATAATAAATAAAATAAATTTTTGTAACACCCTCTCCCCCCCCCCCCCCAAAAAAAAAAAAAAAAAAAAAAAAGAGAGAGAGAGATCCAAATGTTTTTCCCCTCTCTAAAGCATTAAAAAAAAAAAAAATCTTTCATTTTGTAAGAAGGTAAAGAAATACATATTTATTTACTTTTGTTTTAGAAATTTTTTTAATTAATATATTATATTTGTTTACAAAAACAGTGCAATTCATTATAATATGTAGGCTTGTGTATAAAAATTATTCCGTGACGTGGTTCATATCTCCACGTTGCATAAGTGTATAAATCTGATTACTGATAGCTCTTATTGAAACTTGACATCTTTGCATTTAACACTAGATTTACGGACTGAGCCAATTTGACTCATTAAAAATTTGAACACTGTGTATATATATATAAAACTTTAATATTACTTTTTAAAAACATACGTTGGTTTTTAGTTAAGTAATGAAATATATGTAAACGTTCATTCCTCTTCCCCGCAGACCCCTTCATTTCGCATTATCGAATGTGATATACCTATTTTTACGGTTGTGAGCCAATTTGACTCATAGAATGGTTTAACAATTAATCGCATAACATGAAATTTATTGGTCCTATCAGGCCTGGGCAACAGTCAAGTCGCACGTGATTTGTTTCTCTTCTCATTTGGCATTCCTCACATACAATATTTGTGTGTATGTGGGAGTCATTGTCACTTGTTTTCGCTACTCCGCTACACTATTACCCACTTCTGTCATCATTTCGATTTATACATCGCGTGTGAGCAATGCAGTGAAGTAATATATAATTTATAATTTTATAAAATTCATTTTTTGCCAGCAAAATTTTATCCACAAAGGTAATTTTGTAATTTATTTGTAAAAGGTATTACAATTGATATTTATTTTATCTGGTTATCTAGGGTTTCTATTATGGGAAAAAGTCAGAAAAATTGTCTTTTGTTGAAAAAACTAATCAAAATAAAGAAAGACCAATCAGATAATGAATCGGATGCAATTGATACAGACCAATGTGATAATGAAATTAAATTAGAGGAGGAAGTCAATAAAATTGAATCTTCAAGCAGTGAAGATGAAGATTTTTGTTATATAGCTCCTAACAAAAAAAGAGCCAGGGTTATTTCTGATTCTGAAACCAAAAATGATTTAGACGCTATCGATACATCTTCTGATAAAGAAATTTCAGCCGAAAAAGCTGCTGATGGGACTTTATGGGAAACATTGAACGAAGGCAGAAACATAGGTAGATCACCGATTTATACCATATTCATATACGTTTCTGGTCCAACTGCCTATGCTAAAAGGCATATTATGCTTGGTTCGGCAAGTAGCGCATTTAATTTGATAATTGACAAAGGTATGGTGACGTATATAAAATCATGTACCGAACTCGGAGCTCGTCAAGTTTTGAATAATAAGGAATGGACGGTTACAAAATCACAATTGTGGGCCTTTGTAGCAATTTTATTTGGTAGAGGAGCATATGAGGCAAAAAATTTGAAGTGTTCATATTTGTGGTCTGTGAAGTGGGGTCCGGCTTTTTTCGCCCAGAAACAGATGTACAAACCATTGTGCTAAATCTAATAGAAATGTTCCTGGAAAATGTGTCTAAAAAACAGAGTTTATATGTAAAAAATGTTTTCCATGAATTTTTTGATAATAAACATTTCATTTAAATTGATTTGGAACTATTTTCTTTGCAAAAAACTTCAATTTTCTTGTATGAGCCAAATTGGCTCACTTCAGTAAAAATAGGTATATAATCAACATCCATAAATCTAGTGTTAAAAACAAAAAAATGTAATGTATAATAAATAATAATAATAATAATTGATTAATAAAATATAATAAATGCATAATTTCAGTGGCAAATCCCCCCCTAAATTTTTTCCTTGCTGCAAATGTTCATGTTTTAGAATTTTCCAACTCTATGGCCCCTCAGAAGATATTTAACAATTAAAATAATCATTCCCCCCCTTACAAATCAAATTTATAGCCATAAATTACTGAAAAGAGTTACAAATATGGGGGTGTGCCTAAAAAACTGTTGGTGATAGGGCAAAATGGGTGTCATATTCGGATTTAGGAGATCATTTTACATAAGAATTTGCAAAAATGGTGTTGGGGACGATTTTCATGCAGAGCAGTGTAATTTTTCAACTTTAACCCCTTGGGTACATTTGACGTCTGAGACACGTCATTCACTTTTTTTGATTTTTATTTTTGTTTTGCAATTCTAATTACTTGAAGACATCTTAATACTACATATGTCACCAATATTTTAGAAATAAATAAATTCTTACGTAAAATGTACTGCTTTTACATACTACTCTAATCAATCAAAAATTATATCCGTTCCATATGCAAATATTTTCTCAAATAAATCCGTACCCAAGGGGTTAAGGAAAGTTGGAAAACCAAAAATAGGACTGTAGGTCAAGAACAGCTATAACAGTTTTCTTCAAAGTTGCAATATAAACAAAACACCCTATCAGCTGACCTATGAGTTGTTTAGTTCTGGAAAATTGATAGGTGTCCTATTTAAATAGGTCAGTTTGAGAAATCTGACTACTATATCTCCAAAACTAATAAAGATAGAAAGACAAAACTTCAAAATCAAAATTTTACATCAGTCCATACTAGTATTGTACATTTCCTTTATAAAGTTTGTTTACCTGGAAAAAAAAGTATTAAACTAAATTAAAATTTAGGTAACTAATTTTTTTTAAATGAAGCAATATATATATGCATCAGATATGTATTTGATAATAACTTTGGTGTGGGTTTGGTTTTAACTATTCATAAGGGAATTGTAGACTGTTTTTATATAACAGACATTTTGTTTTTCAAAAGAGTCATTTTAAAAATGAGTGTTTGTGTAGAAGATTATTTAAAATTTCTAAGAGTTCTGTTCATTATTCGTTAGCATCTACTTTGCTACTTAAATTTATCAATTTTGTAATCAGAAGTTTTAATTTTTCAGGTCCATTTTTGTAAAATAAATTTTTTTTGTAAAAAACTAAATATTTTGTAAAAATTTTATTATTATTATTATTTCCTTTAAAAAAAAAAAAAAACTTTCATCTAAAACTTTTTATTTTAGTAGTAATTTTGTGTAATGTTAGAATAGTGTTTCATTAAACCAAATATACAGATAATTATAATAAAAATTTAAAATAATTTCCTATGTTTTTAGTATCAAAATAATACTAAAAACATGGCGGGGGGGGGGGGGGGGATTATAAAAGATCATTTTTATGAAACAAAATGAATTTGAATTTTGTGAAGGGTTAACTCACGATCAAGAGTTTCCATCTGAAGACAGAATACTGATACTAGTACTATTTAGCAATAAATTACTGCACAAATATGATATAAATTATTGATAAAATGTACTGGTGTAAGAGTTCTGTCTTGAGGCAGAAACTCTTGCACCCCTAGGTTAGGTAGAAGATCCAATTTTTTCCTTGATTTACTTTTAGCAACATTTTAATTTGGTTGCATAGAATATTTTCAGAGACAGCTGCATAGCTGTTTTACATCAAAATTCATAAAATTATACTTTTGTTACACTTATTATTTGATAAATTTAAAGATAATTTAATAATACTTTTTAGATGAAATGAAGATCAAGTCTTCTGCATAGGATATTTAATAATAATTATCAAAACTATTATTTAAAAAATAAATAATAGTTGACCTTTGTGAACTATACTTTTTAACATTTAAAATCATATCTTTTTTCAGAGTATTAAGCCATACTGAAGAAATCACCTGTGTGGAATGGGATATAAGTGCTACAAAACTGTTGATAGCTGATGCTAGTGGCTGTATTCAAATATGGTCGATGAAGGTAATTAAATAATAATAGTAATAATAAATCATTTTTAATAACTTTAATTATTTTATTTAGAAATTTTATTCATTAATTCACCAACCATGAAAATTCATTTTAGATGACTTGGAGTGTGAGGACCTTACATTCCAATCTATCTAAAATGAATTTTCATATTTGGTGAATTAATGAATAAAATTTCTAAATGAAAAATTTCGTGGTCTATTGAAGTTGTGCTACGATTAATATTCTCACCTATTATATCTGTGTTTGCAGGCACGGTGACCTTTGCCAATGTATATTATGTGAGAAATACCGAGCTGGTTATCAGCCAGGGTTGCAAAGTGGTAGAGCATCCATGCATTAAGTGGAGGGTCCGGGTTTGATTACCAGCTCTGGCATTTTTCATGTTGTGGTATAAAAATCAGCCTTGCAACTCCAATCTGTCTAAAATTTAATTATTTTATAAAAAAAAAACATTAGTTTTAAAATGCACCTTTTTTTAGTTCTATCAGTTAATGTCAGGGATGCTTCTATAAAAAGTGTATAACAAATGAAGTTACAGAATAACATATGTATCTAGAATGTCCTTTATTATTTAAAATTAAGAATTTTTATGTACACTAGAGAGCCAAAAATCCACCGAAATCCGCACAGCTTTTTAGATACAAACAATGAAATTTATGTTACAAAACTGCAAATCAGAATTTTTGTAAAAGATCTCGAATGCAGATTTTGTGCTCGCATTTTATGATTACAATAATAAAAATATGGAAAACTGCAAGAACCAAGTTGCTGATAAGGAAATTATCAGTATATTAAATTAATCAAATGAAAATTATGATTATTATGATGATGTTGATATCAATGACAAAAACAAACTAATTTTTAAAAATGCTATCTGATGAAGGCATAATTGTAAGGAAGAATTCAGTTTAATTCTTATTTTGCAAGACAAATTTATTTTTCGAGGTATTTATGACTATTTACAACAGACAAAAAAAAAAAAAAAATCAGCGATGTATGTGTGCATGTTCAAATGTAGTTTAAAAAAAACTGCATGTGAACAGATTTTCTCTAAATTTGATGAATATTTTTTCATTTTTATTTATTGTTTTCATTATATATATATTTTTTAGTGAAATTGTGTTATTGTTTCAGTTAGTATATGTTTAGTTTGATTAATATTCTGTTTTTATTATTCAAATTGAAAATAATTTTGTATGTGCTCCAAAATCCGCCAAATCCTAAAATTCACACAACATCTGGTCCCGAGCTGTGCGGATTTTTGACTCTCTACTGTATATAGTGTTATGTGGAAATCATAACTTTTAGGGCAGTGATCATACTCTTTAAACATGTTGGAGAAATTAGACTAAAAATTATTAGCATCTTCATTCACATTCAAAATAGGATGGAGTCATTCAAGTGAAGTTATATTATTTCAGTGTTCAACTGAGAATATTCAACTATTATAATTCAAACATCTGTAAGAACAGAAAAAAAATAAAAAATGCTTTATGAAGGTTTAAAGCACTTAGAACAAGTCTATGGATCCCAATGATGGAGGAAGATGTAGACTTGTAGTACTTATGAGTCCCCAGTAGTCAGAGACATTCCTTTCTCCTTCCCCATGTAATCCAATGGAATTTTTGTTGTTTTGTATTTTCTGGATATCTCGCTCAAAAATAAAGTTTTTCGAATTCTGTTTTTTAAATCCCATTCTTTGAACATGCCACTTTTTTTCTTACTAAGCAATTTTTTGAAAAATAAATTTCAATATTTTATTTCATTAAGCAAACTTAAGGGTATAATTTTCAATCTTACAAAGAAATATTTAAATTGTATTTTTAAAAAAAACTGCTTAGTAAGAAAAAAAGTGGCATGTTTAAATAGTGGAATTCAAAAAACAGAATTTGAAAAACTTTATTTTTGAAAGAGGTATCCGAAAAATACAAAGCAACAAAAATCCCATTGGATTGCATGGAGAAGGAGAAAGGAAGGTACCTGACTACTGGGGGCTCTTAAGGGTTTAAACAGACAATTTTTTTTTTTATTATTATTATTATTTTAGTTAAAATACCCAAACAGTATTATAGCTCTTTCAGAAGTTAATTTGATTCTTTAGACACTATTGATTTCTATTCCTTAACTCAATTATCCCCAGTTTCATTTTCTATTTCCTTTTGCTTCACTGATGATTTTAACCAAGCATCCATACTTGTGTTTTAAGAAACATGGGTCAATAAACTTAATTTTGAGTTTTTGGTAAAAAAAAAAAAAAAAAAGGAAGCAGATATGTCATGTCTGCAAAATGAAAAAGTTATTTAAAAGGAGATTAAAGGTAGCAGATAGGGATAGATCACTGTGCAATACTAGTGCTGAAAGCACTGCTATGAAGCAGATTTCGAATTCAGATTCTGAATTCTTATACATGTTTAAATATTTTCACATTTAAATTCACCTATGAAAAATTGAAATTAAATCCAAACGTACTAAACAAACAACAATTCCTGATTTTTCAATGGTTTCACAATTTTTGCCTGTGAATATTTTAATAAAGATTTTAGATTGTTATAGAGAGATTTTTTACAAAACTATCCGTTTTTCTGCATTTTAGTGAAATTCTTGTTAACACATTATATCCTTTAGCAAAATGTGAAAAAAAAAAAAAAAAAAAAAAAACTAATTGCAGTTTAAACCCTGTGGTACTTTTATATCCTACATTCGACTGCTCTAGCAAATCATTATTAAATAAGAACTGAAAAGATTATTCTATTTTTTCATCTGACTTTATTTTACCTATAATATTTGTTAAGTAACTTCTGTGGTCATGAAACATGCCAATTTTTATCTTATGAATGCTGTGGAGGTACTATATACACAATGCTCTGCACCAAGCAAAACTACATTTTATCCAGTTGATTATCACTAGATATATACACACTAGATTAAAGAGTAGCATTCTTAAAAGAAGTACTTAATTAAATACATTCTAAATGTATATTAATTACTCCATGAGAGAGAAAAAGGGAATCTTTCGAAAAGGTGATATTTCTGTCTAGAAAAGCTGTCTAGAATAAGACATCTCTTGAATAACAATTTGCTCATTCAATGAAATTGAAAACAGAGATTAAATGTATTTAATATAGCTGCCTGTTGATTTTAAAATATTGAATAATTTAGTTTTATTGATTTAACATATTAAATAACATAAGAAATTGCTTTGAAAGAATATTATTTCACCTAATTTGATTATGTTAATTTAGAATAAAATACTATTTTTAATATTTAAAAAAAAAAAAAAAAAATATGTAAATGATATAACGTATAGCATATGTCAAATTTACTCCATTTTGTAGTATTCAACATTTTATTACTCAGTTTAAAACAGAAAAGTGGTCTTATATATTTCATATATTTAATTTCTTTAATTTTTTTTTTTTTACACCAATCAGAAATTAGTACTTAGGTTTCCTAGTAAATACTGAAAATATTCATAAAAGGAAAAAAAAAAAAAAAAAAGAAATCAGTATTATTGATTTATGAAGTTTGAAAAACTATGAAACTCAAGAAGTTAAAAGAGTAATTAGTACTTAGCTTTTTAAGGTAATTCATGCATACAGTTATGTGAATTTTTGAATTTCATTTACATTTTTAAAAAAAGAAAACAAAAAAGTACAATAGTGTCTTGAAGAATTTATCTGAAGGTTTGACACTTTCTTTAATAAAGTTTTTGAACCTTTATTAATAGTTTTTGTGTTATTGCAGCAAACAGGAAGTTAAAAAAAAAAAAAAAAAAAATGCTTTTATACATGTATGTATTATATTGATTGCTTTTGATATTGCTTTATATATATATATATTGGTGTAAGTATTAATTGTATTGGTTATATATGACTGTGATGGTTTGTTGCTAGAAATAATTTGTGAAATCTTTTCTTATCTCATTAACTTAGTTGTTGTAAAAAGGAAGTATTTAAAATTTAATCATAAGCTTAACTTTTAATATTTTGCTTTTTGAAGGATTTTCTTCTAAATGAATGGACCCAAGTAACTACTGCAACATATGATGGAGAGTACATACTTGCAGCAGCTTGGTTCCACAATGGAAAGAAGGTTTCTAATTTACTTACTTCTCTTTCATTATATTATTTAGTGTGTGTAAATTTTCAATATGGGTATCATCCTTCAAAATAATTCATCATTACTTCTTTTTAATAATTGTCATTATTCATTTAAAACAGTGTTATGTTTTTTTTGTTTGTTTCTTTCTTTCATTGTTAACAAAACAAAACAGTTTCTCAGATGTCGATTTCCATGGAGTATCAAAATTGTGATACCATGTCTTTGGACCATATCTATTCATTTTGTAATTTCAGCATGGCAGAAAATAACCTCTTCGGTTGTCCAGAAAATTGTTTCGTGAAATGCAGTTACGTGAGGAAAAATGAACAATACTAAACAGAAGGTCAAGAAAATGATGATGCTATTACAGTTTCTACCCAAATATTTCTAGTCACGCTATGTTTGTGATAAGATTATCTCAGAGTATTTATGTCGTGATATCTGTGATCACAAGGTCTGTTACTGAAAGATATAATTTTTTAGACAGTGCGATACATAAATTTCAGTGAGAACGAGAAAATAAAAATAATTACCCGTTACAGTAGAAACTTTTTATTAGTCAAAATCTGCATAAGTTACTTAAAGGTAAATGATAATTACTGCAAGCTTAAAATTGAATTATCTTACACTTTTTTACTTAACTTTTTTTTGGACATTTACTGTTATGCTTCTTTGAGATCAAAATCGTCTGCATTTATCAAAGAAAATAATTTTTAGTGTGTGAATTTGCATATTCATGATGTCGTGGATTCTTTAAGTAATATGATAGTGATTATCCAGACGTTGTTTAAGGTGGTTATGGATTTTTTCATTGTATGATAGTTTTTATACACAGCCATTGCTTCCTGAGTCATTTTTGCTACTGGTTAAAAAAGGGAATATATATTGTTTTCCCTCTTAATAACATGACTGTTGACAGGTGACATGCATGCACCAACATATTATTTGAAGATTAATGTCAAATTAAGAAATGAATCTTTTGCAAATAATTCTACATAACATTATTAAGAAACAGGTTACCATTAATTAAACTTGATTGAATCCAGAATTTTTTCTAGAAGGGCAAGCCACAGTATTAAACATTTTAAAAAATTTAATGTGTATTTTATTACATTAAAATAACTATTTTAGAGGACTTTTCTTTATTCAAAATAAAAGATTGATGAAGTTCATAATTATACCCTTTTAAATGTTTTTTGGGGCAATATATTTAGGATTGTTTTTTACTGAATTATATATTTTCCACTTTTGTTTTACCTTTTTCTTATTCAGTCATTTTATATAAATATCTCACAAGTGTAAAAATAAAAAGGCATTTGCTAATGGTTTTCTCATGGAAAAAAAAAAAAAAAAATGTATATATATATATATCTGAAGAATTATTATTAGTTGTATAGTAATTTTAAAAAATACCCCTTTTGTTTGAGATTTCATGCTTGTTAACTTATTTATAAAATATTCTCCTTTTAATGATTGTTTCGATACTTAATTGATAACCAAATGATCAGTTTTGAGTGGCTAGCAACCTGAAAAACTTGGAAATTAGAGAAATGTCAGATATTATTTATTTATGTTTTTTTATTTAAATTGAAATCTATAAAAAATAGGAAATTATGACTGAGCCTTGAAAAAGAAAGGAAGAAAGAAAGAAATCAGGAAATTTCAAACCAAAAATGTCTGTTTATAAAAAAAGAAAAAAAAAAAAATCGAAGTTGAGGGGAGGGGGGGGGGCAGTTAAATATCTAAGGATTTTACATGGAAAAATTCAGGATAGTTAGAAAATCTAAATGTCAGCAACTCTGTAATATTTTGAAATTAGAAATAAGCTATTAGAAAGAAAAAATAATAATAATAGTGTACTTTAATAGTTATTTATAATGTAATAATAGTAATATAATTATAAGAATAGTAATTTTTCATTATAATTTTCTGTAAAACAAAGCAATATTATTATATAAATAAAGCGAAATGTCTATGTGCACTCTGAAACTTGGGCCTTCGATCATAGGCAGAGCTATGAAAATTTCCAGAGTGGTAGCTTGAACTGTTCTAGGATGCACCTCATTGAGATTTTTTTTTCAATTTTAGAAATTAAATTCGTCTAATAATTATTATTTTCAGGTCGAGGTTGGTTGTTTTTTCAAGTTCATAACTTTAAAAATTGAATACTTTTCTTTTTTTCTTTTTTTTTTTTTTTTTTTTTCCATTTTTAATGTAGAATTCTTATAGTTAAATCAATGGAAGTTATGCCGTCACTTATTTCATCTGTTCCACTAAAAAAAAGTTATTCAGACTGCATGTTAATTTCAGTTGTCTGTGTTCCTTAGCAACTGTTACTGTATTAATTGTTTATTTATATCTTTATTTTTCCCATTTGTAACACAGAATTATTTGAGCTAAACCTTCAGTTGGAAGTTATGACATCATTTATTTTATCTATTTCCTTTTTTAAAATTATATTAAAACTGAGCTGTTGATTATTTTGAAAGTGGTTGCCCAGCTTGAGAGAAGTATTTATTACCATTTTCTTCATATGTATACTACTTACATTTTATTATTTATTTATTTTATTATTATTTTTAAATATTTTGTATCCTATGTAATAGCTAATTTTTTTTATTCTTTTATTATACTTAAAAATTCTTGACATGCTTGTTTGTACTCAAATATATAATTTTAGATTGCCTTAAATATGGAGAAGAAAGACAATCCATTATATTTGGAAAAATATTCATTCACACGATTTGGTCCTTCTGTTAAGCAGTTTGGAGGAAAACCAAGTGAAGGTGTCATTGCTATTACAACTGCTGGAATGGTATATATTTCTTGATAATAATTAAATGAGTTTTCTAACACAATTATATTTAGTGTGGCATATTACTTTATGGGCTCTTCCCACTTGACGTCAGAGGTCACATGATAGAGGAAAAACAAATAGCAGACGAAGTCTTGTTTATCTACAGCCGATTGCTGAAATAACATATTTTCTATTCTTATATTTGATCAATCGTATTTAATCTGTGTTATTTTTTATACATCATCATTTTTAATCCATTTTATATTATTATTCATCATCTTTTGTTTGCTGTATAGATTTACAATCATCATTTAGTTTATATTTGTTATTGATGTTCATGAAGAACATGTTAAACAGTCTGATTTTTGGTACTTAAATCAGTGACAGTGTAACATCGTACTACGTAAATCCATTTAGACCAGTAACTAAGTTAATTAACTTGTTGTAACACCTTTATGCAATTAAATTAAATGAAAACATTTTAAAATTTCAAATTATAATCCATAAACATTCCACAAGAACAAGCTATTATTTAATTCTAGATCAGTTAATGTAACAGTTACACAAAAACATGCAAAAATCGATTCTTACAGTTGAAAATAAATAAACATATAAAGTATTTTTAAAAAAATTATTAAATTTAAAAATACAATTATTCTACTGTTTACAAATGCACAATATTACTTTTATTTTATTTTATATTAAATATAACACTTTTATTCTTAAGAACAATATTTAAATGAATTCGATTCTCAGAATTCGATTATTCGTTTTCCTCTATCACGTGATTGAGCAGACGACGGTGGGAAGAGCTCATTGTGACTCCATTAAATTAAGAATACAATTTTCTCTAAGGATGGTGTTTTTCTGTAATTGTTTTTTAAATCAAAATTTATTACACTGTATAAATGAATTTAATGCCTTTTAATAAAAAAATATATAATTTTGTAAGAGAAATAAAAGCTTCTTCTAATGTTGAAAATGTGCAAAAATATATCAATATTTATGATTTAATACTTAAATTGAAAACATAATGTAGTAGGATTTGAAAATTTATTTTTTATTGGCCTTTGTATAATTTTTCTTAGTAAAGATAGAGCAGAGATACTAACTGTGGAATTTTGATTGCTTTTATAGAATTAATGTATTATTGTATAACCCATGAAATGAGGTGAATAAGTGTTCATTATCATAAATGTCATGGTCTTCCCAATCTGATTTTAACAATTTTCTGTAGTTTGGCTAATTATTGCCTGTGAACATGAAAAGTCCTGAAAATTAATTAATTAAATGAATATTTATTTATTTGTGATTCAAATGTGAAATTACTAATAGTTTTGAAGTTTTCTTTTGCTATAAATTATGTTAAACAGGAAAAATCCTGATAAGTGTGTTGTTTATGATATTTGCTGGCTTATTAAGTACTATCACAGTTGTTTAGATTAATTTATAAAAATATTTTTATTAAAGTATAGTGTAAATACAATCTCCTATTCCATTTTCTTTTCCCAGCACACTTTTCTCCATTCCCTCATTATTTTCTTTATACTAAATTTTACTATAGAGTTTTAAAGAAGTCTTGTGTTTTCTAAAACAATGCTTTATTTTATACATTATTGATTGAACTTTTTATTTACCGTAATTTCGCGCATATAGTCCGCGAACTAAGTGTGTCAAAAAGTAAAAATTTTTCACCTGCGGACTATATGATGGTGCGGATTATCTGCTAGTTATTCACAGTTCAAATCCTCAAAATCACAAATAAACAAATGAATACAAACTGCCGATTCTGACGATCAAATATAAACAAAAACAAAAGAATAAGACACAAAGAAAACATCGTATCATATATCGTATCGGTAGCGAATCATGGAGCATAAAGCAAAAGATAGCACTAGTAAAGATTCAGTAAAGGGTAGCACTTTACTGAATATTCTTGTACTGTTACTTTTTAAATTATGTTCGCAAAATATCGTCGAAGTTTTCTTGCAGAGCAATACTAATGACAAACTAAGATAATCTTCCAAAAAATATATCTCCTAATGCTGAATCACAGACAATCACCCATAGTGAATTTCTAGTAGGAAAGTAAAACTCACTCAATGACTCAACCATTGAACTGGGTATTCCGATAGGCGATAGAAGATGTAAACATCAACTTTAAAGGCTTCTTTTAATGTATAATTTTTAAAATGTGGTTTATTAATAACAAGTACTTCTTTTATTTATACTTTTTATTTTAATAGCGGGAATGCTTTATTATTTTCATATAAAACTACATAATAGTGTTTTACTTGCTATTTTCTTGGGGTTATATTTTTCTCCTGCGGACTATACGGTAGTGCGGACAATCTGATGTTTTTAAAAATAATTTTTACATAAAACTTCACCTGTGGACTATACGATGGTGTAGACTATGCACCCGAAATTATGGTACTCTAAGAACATAGCAATTTAAAAATTTTGATATGATAGTTTGTTATATAGTTCAGCCATGTTTCTCATGACTACAGAAAGTTTTGCACATATGCTGACTCAGAGAGTTAAAAATAGGGGTGATAACTCTTGTGGTGCTGAGAAAGTAAACAATAAGGGAACACAGAATGATTGGATGATTACTAAATCCCAACCTGTCAGTCAATTTGACACCTTTCCAAGCCCTTAGAATCCTTCTCTATGCTAAGCACTTCAAATGTAGTCTCTATTTAAATTAAAGGTTTGTAAAAAGAAACCTACCCTTACTTTTATGTAACACTATATATATGCATGTGTGTAATGTATGAACATTTTCATAATTTTTTGGATTTTATGCTGATATTGTACATTAATGTCATAAGTCATTGAAAAAATAAAATTATATCTAGTTAGTTTTATACAATAATTATATGATCATTTACTCAAATATATTAATTTTTCCTAGGTTTTTGTATTGATCTTACAGTCAGATGGAAATACTATAACCAGTGGGGAGATTCTTGGACATTTTAGGAACAAAATTAAAGTAGTTGATCTCTGTTATGCTAAAAGTAAATTTTGTTTTATCTCTATATGATTTTTAATCTTTACCTTTTTTTAAAAAAAAAATATATATATATGTACACTAAGCGACAAAAAAAAAAAAAGCCGCACTGCAGAAAAAATGACTTATCAGTTTTTTATTTGTAATAACTTTAAAATTAATGTTTGAAACAAATAAAACTGTCTTGTTTGCATAATACCAAAGGTATGAAATGATACCTATGTATATTTTCGATTTAATAATTCGCTTTATTGCAGGGTTGGGTTTCTTCCGGAAGAAACCAGTTTCTTCCAGGACAGTGTAAGAAACTGGAAAAAACCGGAAGAAACTGGAAGAAATGGAAGAAACCGGAAGAAATGGAAGAAACCAACCAGAAGACAAAACAGATGTTCAAAATTAAAATTTATGAACTATATAAACTCAAAGCATAAATATAATGTCGAATCTAAACTATAATCCAATTAATATTAAAAATATTTTTAGAAAAATAAGTTATTTTAGAAGAAAAACTAAATACAGTAGAGAGTCAAAAATTCGCACAGCTCGGGACCAGAGGTTGTGCGGATTTTAGGATTTGGCAGATTTCGGAGCCCATAAAAAATGATTTTCACTTTGAATAATAAAAACAGAATATTATTCAAACTAAACACATACTAGTGAATAATAACACTGAATATTAAATTATTAGGTAAATAAGAATAATAATGAGCATTAACAAAAATTTGTAATGAAAACAATAAATATTAATGGGAAAAAAAAAAAAAAATGTCAAATTTAGATAAAATCTGTTCACATGTAGCTAGTTTTAAACTAAATTTGAACCTGCATTATTTATTTATTTTTTTATTTATTATAAATACTAGTAACACAAATTTATTTTTCAACAAATTTTATTGAGTTCTTCCTTACAAATTATGCCTTCATCAGAAAACATTTTAAAAAATTAGGTTGTAATTATTTACCTGATTGATATCATCATATCACAATAATCATTTTCTTTTGATGAATTTAATATACTGTCAATAATTTCATTAGCAGCTATTTGGCTCTTGCAGTCTTTCATATCATTTTTATTTTGTTTTTCTTTTTTGTAATAATAAAATGCAAACATAAAATCTGTAATCAAGATCTTTTTAAAAAATTCTGATTTGCAGTTTTATTAATAGTGAATTTCATTGTTTGTATCTGACAATCTGTGCGGATTTCGGACTTCGGCAGATTTTATGTCGGCGGATTTCTGGCTCTCTACTGTATATACTAAATATATTTACTTTTTAATGCTAATATTTTTAGAAGTTTTTGCATAGATACTGTCTTATTATTATACGTTCAAACAGTACAAGTGATAATAATTATGGAAATTTTAACCAAAATATTTTTTTTTTTTTTTAAGGATACAATTTTTTGTGTAAACTCAAAGCTGGTGGTACTTAATGAACTGTATCAATAAGTAATCTTACTTTTAAACTTTCTTGCAAGTTATTTAGGATTTAAAAAAAAAAAAAAAAAAAAAAAAAAAAATCCATAGTTTGTATTTATTTTAAGTTGAAAAATAAAGTGCAGTATTGAACTACTAGAAAACTTTTCATTTGTTTTACGGTCAGCTACCTCTAACTCTGAAAAGTTTTATCCACAGGTTGTGCGAATTATAGGAATTTGCAAATTAGAAATTATTGCCTTTGTTTACAGTTTTCTTTTGTAGATACAAAGTCAGTTATTAATTCATAAATAGACATCAAAATGGAAAGACGATTTTTAATAAATTTTAGAATAAAATATATTTTCAATATTAATAAAACTAATCTATCTTATTCATATATGATGATAAATAATTCAAGCATATTCAAATAATAGGTACCTGTATAATGTAAGCAAACATATTTAAAAAATACAAAACCAAATACTCTTGAAAGTTCAGAAATAATATTCATCACTGATTAATTTTGTTAAACACTGATGTAATAGTGATTTGTTTTAAGTGCTAGTCTGTATGAATTGCAGGATAATAAATACAAGAATGTTACTCTCTCCCCCCCCTCCCTTTCCAATTGTGTTTCAAAACAAGGAATAAGCTAAAAATTTGATTTAAAAAAAAGTAAAAATGTAAGAAATGTGAATTTTTTTGAAGTATGAGATGTGAATTTCTTTTACATTAAAAAATCAATTATTGATTAGAAGGATTTGCAGATTATAAATCTGCGGATTTGAGGGAGTTGACTGTACTGTATATGACTATAAAGAAAATAAAGTTTTTGATGACATTTTGTAATACAGTATTGAATACTGGTTCTTTTAATTAACTGGATGTTTGTTAAAAGCTGTTTTATCAGAAAATATAAGAAAGTGATTCAAACTATTATTTATAACCAGTTAAAGAAATAAAATTGTCTAAATTATAAAACTTTACACTGTTTAAATTGAAATTGATTTTTTTTTTACTGGATTTTGAGTATTTTGGAACGTAATCATCAGATACCGAATATCATCACTTCGGTAAAAATCTCATAATTAAATATGTAATTAAATTTTTATAGGTATAATTAAAGTTACTTAAAGTTGTTTATAAGATAAATGCATCCATTGTATCTTACAAATCTGCAATTTACAGCATAAATTTTTAAGAAAAACAGTTTCTTCCATTTCTTCCACTTGGAAGAAACCTATTTCTTCCGGCCGGTTTTTTCCATGGTTTTTTCCGCGGTTTTTTCCGCCTTGGAAGAAACTTGCCAACCCTGCTTTATTGCACTTTAGGAAGTACTTTTTAAAAATCTGCATAAAACTTTCTTTTTGAACATAATGCAAAAACCATACACTTTGCATTCTATTATGATTTATTATACGAAATAAACAAGTTATATTTTAATACATATATGAAATAAAACTATTTATTTGTTAGAGCTAAGCAATTTTTTGTTAAAAATACGTATTCTGCATTGGGTTAATTCCACCTTTATATGGAATTACTGCATTAATGCTCAATGGCATAGTTTTATACAGTGTTTTAACATAAATCTCAGAAATTTCAATATGCCAAATATCACAAATAATTTTTTCTAGTTCTGGCAGAGTTATAGGCTGCAAATTTCGAATCCTCTCCCCTCTCCCCCACCTTTTTATAGACGAAACATTTTCGAGCGGATCGCGATTTTGACTATTTCCATGTCTGATAAAAAAGAAATTCTACTATATCCTTTGTGGCTGGCATTTAACTTAAAGTGAAAAAAGATATGATTACTTACAAAATTATAGGTTCTCATGGAAATGTATAAGAAATTTTGACAATTTGAAGTGAATAAACTTACCACAGACGCCGTGTAGTAAGGTGCCTTATTATCTTTAAATGCTGTTTACGGAAATGTTCAAGATACCTTCAAAATAGTCGGTCAGGCACCACTTTTATGCAGATTGTGTTTTATTTCGAGTTAATTGATCCCTTGAGCATAAAAATTTTCCCGAGTGTTTGAAAAGTTATGCACCTCCGTACCATAATGTACGGAGAATGTGTCACTGTTTTAAAAGTGCGATTTCCATTAAGTCGGTCATATTTTTGTTGTCAGACCTGCTTATTTTCTTTAGCTTGAAATAAGTTAAACTTGATTCATCAGAGAGAACCAGTTTAGCCCAATAATTAACTATTCATTTTTTAATTTTTTTAGCCATCTGAGGTCTTGCATTCCTACTTCTCTTCACTAAGAATGAAATTTTTTCAAATTTTCTGTCATTTAAACCTGCTTTGTTTAAAAGTTGTTGTACTGTAGTTAAAGAAATTATGCTACTAAACACTTTTTCTGAAGCTCTTTTATGTTCTAAATGTAATACAAACCGATTTTATAAGCAATGGCTTTTTAACTTACGGTCATCTCGCTTGGATGAGCAGTGTGGCCACCTAAAACCAAATTTCCAGTTTAAACGGCCAAAAAATTTTATATCTTGCTGAAAACACTTTTACCAATATTTCTTTAACATTTAATTATTTTGCCATCTCATATATTAAAATATTGTTTGATTTTCATTGAAAAATTAATATCTTTTGTGGCATCGTTAGCTGCCTTATTCTTACCATTTTTGAAATAAATTCTAAAATTACAATTTTCCTGACAATTGCATTTTGTTTTTAACACTGGGCTCAAAGCTAAAGTGTATGTGGAGGACAACATAGTAAAATTTGCTTTTTAAACGATAAAATTGGCGGTTGTAGAAGAGGAAAAGGAGAACATCCAAGTGCGGCTTTTTTTTTGTCGCTTAGTGTATATGTATACACATCTGAAAACTTTTTAACTTTCAATAGATAAAAAATTCTATTTTATAAGAAAGAAAGCGTAATAATGTATAGTTACATGTGTTAATATTGTAATAATAAATTATTTCCAATTATTTTCATGAATGTAGATGATTTTCATCTCAGAAGTATAACAACACTAAATGTCAAAAGAAAGTCAGTTTTGTGCCCTACAGGCAACATATGAGGACATGCTTTTTTTTCCCCTATGTTTTTTACTTTCTTCTATATGTAATATAGAGAAAGTATTGGATTCGTGAAAAATTTCGAACTCCGGTTTTCGATGGATTTACACATTTTGGGATGTCCTGAAAACGATTTGTTAGATTTTAGAAAATGTCTGTCTGTCTGACGAATTTTGTGGATGCTGTATCTCATGAACCAATGAACGAAATTTATCCAAACTTGGTATTTAGTTGGACCCTGACATAAACTGGTGCTCATTAGATTTGGGGATCAATTGCTCAACAGGTCGCGCTGTGATCACATTTTTCCTTAATTTTTAACATGGCAGTATAGGACAAAATTTCATATAAATGTGCATAATGAGAGTTATTTTTAACTTGTGATTGTAAAATTAATATGAATTATTGTATAATAGTAGTAGTTACTAGGAAAAAAAATTTGTGCATGCGGGGGCTTGGCTTCCCCTCCTGGGAGGGGGGGGGGGTAAATTTTCAAGATGGGTAACTTTCGAAAGATCTCGCCAATACCTTTAAAACGGATAGTTGAACTGTAGATCTGTAATAATTTAAAACAAAATTGTCGATTTTTTTTTTACTTTTAACGAAAAAAAAACTTAGAAAGAAAATCATAATTTTTTTTTTTTTTTTTTAATATTTAGAATAAAGTGGACTTTTTTGGATATTTAGTGTTATACTACTTCTCTATTATGGAAATCGTCTGCATTATCATGGAAGATAATTTTTTTTTTTTTTTAAATAATAATTTTAATAAATTATTTTTACTGAGTGAACTTGTATAGGAAAATATAGAAGAAAGTCATCTGGTGGCCACAACATACTAGTTTTGTTAATAATGAAAAAAAATCATTGACTTTGTTTTAAATTATCACAAATCTATGGTTCAATCTTTCATTTTAAAAGTATTCATGAATTCTTTTGCAAAATACTGATATTTAAAATTAATAATTTGCATTGTGTATAATTATTATCCGATATTTTGTTTTATAGTGTCATATTAAAAATTAAGGAAAAAACTGGATGATACTACCACTTGTTGGGCGATTTTTCACCAAAAGTTAATAAGCAGTAATTTATGTCAAGATGCATAAATTTCCACCTATATGTTACTAATATAAATTTATGTGATATCCTGTGCATTTATTCTTGAGTTAAAACAGCTACAAACTTTTTGTCACACACAGACAGACATTTTCTAAAAATGGTCAAATCATGTCCTGGGTCTCTCAAAATGTGTAACTGGTAGTTGAATTTTTTTTTTTTTTTTTTTTTTTTTTGAGTAAATATAGAAAAAAGTAATAAATAAACAATTTTCTTTATGGTGTTAGAAGGATGTTATTTTTTCGAAGAATGCAATCTTAGGAATTGTTAAAATTATAAGCTGAATAGTCTTATTAAACTATATTTTAATTATCTCGTTTTTTCTTATAAAAATCAGCTAATTTCTGTTCTATTTTTTTTTTCTCTCCCCTTTACTGGATTGTATTACTGTTATATACAATTTATTATTTTTTTACTAAAACTAATTACTTTTGTAAATTGGTATTCTTACATTAATTTATGTGAAATTTATTATTTAACTGGTTAACCTTTTAATGTTCTCTGCATATTTTCTTTTGAAAATTACTAATTTAAAAAATGGCTGTTACATTCAAAGTTGATCTTAGATCTATAAAAAGAAAAATAATTAACATTTTTTAATTTTCAAAACATTTTTAATATGGAACATCTGTATGTTAATCTGGTTAAATTCTGGTAATATTTAATTTATTAAATAAATAACTTTGTAAGTCCTCAACTGTTTTTTCTAGTTAAAATAATAGCATGGCTTTTCATCAGGTAAAAACTAGGTATATGTGGATGCCCCAGTAGCAGAAAGTTTTGTAGCTGTCTGCGACAGGCTTTTAAAATTTCATAATCTGTCTACAAAATTTGCATGTAATCAGGGGTGAAAATGGCTTACACTCAAAAAGTCTGAAAGCTGATTTAGGGAGGGGGGGGGCTTAACATCAGTGGTGATCTCGTGCAATAATACACGAACACAATTTTACTGCAGAACAATATAGTATAAACAATTGTATGTATTCATTCAATTCATCTCATTCAATTAAATATTTTATAGCAATGTTTGACACAACAATATATAAATAATAAAAGTATTAGTTTTAGTTTTGATACAGAAATTTTTTTTAAGTGAATTGTTATTCGAAAGGTGCAGACAAATATTTTATCAGTGCAGACAAAAACTGTCTGCAAGCCGTTTTTCTGTGTCCGCGACTATGTCGCCATGTCGCTGTGTTTCTGCCACTGAGGTGGATGCATCATCTCGATGTAAGATGGACTTGCATTTACTAAGAAATTTAAAATCACTTCTGCATATTGGCATCCTCTGAAACATTGTTAAATTTGGAGTAGTTCTGCTATCTAAGGAACAGAAATAGATAAGGGGAAGAGTTTAAAAGTTGATTGTAACTCAGAAAAAAAATATTGAAGAATTGTTGCAGGAAAAATGTAAAATGTTCAGTTTCAGTGTGAAACCAATGCATATTAATGGATTAAAAAATGAATCCATTTTACACACTAATGTTACTTGTGCTTTTAATTTTAGATGGAGATTTTTTAGTTATTGCTACTGATGGTCTTGTACAGTCTTCAGTTCATTGTTACAGAGTTGGTTTAAAAGTTAATCAAGGTAAGAATAAAAAAATTTAAATTTTTATGCATTTATTATATATGATATATATAACATTGTAGTTTTGGATATTTTCTTTTTTTTTTAATCAGAGCAACAAAAATTATGAATTACAAACATAATTTTAAAAACACAATTTCTTTGCATAAAAGTACTGCGTTTTTAGTGTGTTCAGAATTAGTTTAAGAAATTTACTGATCTAAAATCTACAAATATTTGAAATCTGCTCATTTTTAGTTGTAAACAAGGATTGTATTTAAAATTTAGAGGTCTATTTTTGTAAGTTAATGAGTACGGCAATCCATTTTCAGAGTGAAATTTAATAAATGTGTAGCTTAATTTACAGCTAAACAAATTATTTCAAAGTATTTTAAGTTTTATTTTTTAGGCTACTTACTATTGAACTATATTTAAAATATTTTGATATGTCATAGCAATTCTTTTAACAAAAACATAGCATATATTTGAACAATGTAATCTGTATACAAAAATTGTTGAACTTATAGCGTAATAAGTGACATCAAAATTATAAAATGTTTTTTAAATCCAGGCAAAGTCACTTCTAATATATGGAATAATTTTACTAAATTACAGGAATAGAAGTACATAAAAATGCAGTTAGATAAAGGATTAAGGGAAAAAAATAGCTATCTTTTTAATCTTTAAAATAGGGCAGCTATATTACTAAGCATAAATTATGCAGGCATATTTGATTAAAATCAAAGTTGAACACACTACAGTTTTGAAATAAGCAGTTAAACATAGAGAGATTTTCAAAATTAACTACAAACTTATAAAATTTATTTGTTTTCTGTTCAGCATTCTTACCTGTACAGGGTTGCTACGGTACCTGGAAAACCTGGAAAACTCAGGGAATTTGAAATCTAATAACAGGAGACTTGGCATTGGAATATTAAAACCAGAATAAGCTACTACGTCAGAAATGCCAAAGAAAAATATCTGAGATACATAGAGCTGTTTTGGTAGCCTTAAGCGTACCGTCTTCAGTGCAAAAAGTAAAGTACTGTGCTTGCACTGAGCTCTTTTTGCACTGAAGACGGTATGCTTAAGGCTGTACATCAGTCAGATAGCTCCCTTTCTCCCTTCCCATGTTATCCAATGGGATTTTCGTTGCTTCGTTTTATAAAAATATCTCATTCAAAAATTTACTTTTTCAAATTCTGTTTTTTGAATATTATTCTTTGAACAGATCGCCTTTTAGATTAGTGAGCAATTTTTCGAAAAAATTAATTTAAATATTTTATTTCAATAAGTAAATTATGGACTCTAAGTGTGGATCTCTCAGTAAAATATTTAAATTTATTTTTTCGAAAAATTGCTCTCTAAGCTAAAAGACGACCTGATCAAAGAGTAATATTCAAAAAACAGAATTCGAATTTTTGAATGAGATATTTTTATAAAATGACGCGACAAAAATCCTATTGGATAACATGGGAAGGGAGAAAGGGAGCTATCTGACTGATGTACAGTCTTAAGGCTACCAAAACAGCTTTATGCATCTCAGATAATTTTCTTTGGCGTTTCTGATGTAGTAGTTTATTCGGGTTTTAATTTGAATATCTGAATGAATTTAAAAACATGGAAAACTCAGGGAATTTCAAAATTAATTGCAAAAGCAGGGAAAATTCAGGGTATTTTTAAATTTTTTGGAAAAACATTGGAAAATTTTTTCATAATCGAATATTTTTTTTAATTTTAGTGCTTTATAATGAATCAATTGTAGTTTTTTTTTCTCCAACTATAGTAAGTTAATAAAATTAATAAACCCTAAATATGTTCAATTGACTTATAAACATGTTAGATTTTAATGCTGCATGATTGCATATCATCTATTTTACTTCTGAAAGAGACAGGGAAAACTCAGGGATTTTTTTGTCCTGATTTGTGTAACAACCCTGCTGTACTACAACACTAAATACTATTATGTGCTATTTTCATACAGCCTTTCTAACTTACATGTAATTATATTTTTATTATGATCTGAAATTTGCACAACACATCTGTCCCCAAATTGTGCAGATTTAGGGTCTTCTGATGTATTATAGGCAAATTAAATAAATAAATAAATAACTACAAGAATCTACAAAAAGTATGAAAAGAGAAGGAGCTTAAGGGAATATTAATGTTCCCATTAAATTCAATCCCAATAAATTATTAGAAACAAAATTCTTCCAAGAGTAATTCCATAAGAGTCTTCCATAGTAATTTATGTACTGAATAAACTCTTTTCATGAATGTAAGACTTGTGGTCTGTGGTCTCAAGTTAATTGAAGTTCATTTTAATAATGTTAAATATTTCAAAACATTAAAAAATTGATATATGTTATATTACTTTGCTATATATGATTATTATAGGAAATAGTGTGTGTATTATTTTTAGTTTTTTACAGGGGGGGGGGGGTTATGAAATAATTTATACGTATCATGGCCTTTTTAGGCTAATTATATGAAGTTCATTAAATTTTTTAAAAAAGATTAAAACTGATATATGTTTTAGAATTGTTGCGGAATGACTGTTACTTGAAATTGCTTACTCAAAGTTTTTACGGTTTTATAGGGACACACCTATAATTCAGATATATTACTGTCTGGTGTAGAAATATTCAACCTTGAGGGAAAATACAACATATAATAAATATATGCTAAGCAATCTTCAGTTAGTGTTGGAAGTTTGGATATACCTATTGGAGATTTTATAGAGGTTTGCATATACATAGAGGGATTGTAAAAGTGAAGATGAGAATATACAACAAACATATTTCAACTTTAAAATGTTGCAGAAAGTTTTGATTTTTTTCCAAATGAAAAAATTTAAATAAAATCAAAGTAAACTAGAAAGTATTTTTTATGCATTGTATAAAAACTAGACCTTTCTAATATTGTTAAAAAAAAAAAAAAAAAAAAAAAAAAATGCTTATAACTGTAAAATATATATTTATATATATAATTAATTTATTACTCTTGACTGTTTATAAAATATGTATTTTTTTTTTCTCTCTCTCTCTTTTGTAGATGAATGCATAATAAGTTGTCAACCTTTCTCTAGTTTTTATTTGAATTGCCACTCTACTTGTGCAGTAGGGGAAAAATTAGGTAATATTTTTTATTTACTTTAAAATGTAATTTGTATATATTGATCTTAATTCTGATACCTAATTAATGGTTTAATATTATTTGTTTACTTTTATTCAGCTTATGTCAAAGTAAATCATGTGAAATTTATCTTAAGAGAAGCAGCTGATGCTGTCGTCATAACAGCTTCTGGTAAGACATAAATTTAGTATTTCGAAAATTTCTGTAGATTCACTAATTATTATTAATCATAAAAAAAATTAAGTGTATAAAATGAATTTGTTAAAGTTTTATTCTTTAAAAAATACATCTAATTTAACAAAAAATGCAAAACCCAGAGAGATTAAAAAAAAAAAAAAAAATGCATTAACAGTTAGGGATAAAACCTGGAGAAACAAATATTTCCTTTTTCTCAAATTATATTTTTCTTGTTTAGCTTCATATCAAAATTTAAATGATTAAGTATTATGAATATATGCATGTAAACAATTATCTCTACCTGAATTTCTATCATAATCGACAGTAACATGACATCATATAGTGGAAATAGATGTATTTTCTCCTCCCTAGAGGAGCATTTCTTGTAAATATATCGTTAATATTTTCTTGAAAATTGTCTGAAAAACTCTGGGAATTTTTCCCCCATATTTGAGTATGAACCCTGCCAAAAATGTATGTTTCAAATATATCTATTTTTTTTAGTTCCTCAAGTTAAAATTTTTTTAACGTGGTCATGAAGAAAAATAAGTTTATATGTAATAGCATCTGTATTAAAGTACAGATAGTAATTGATAATTAGTAATAGTAACAGATAGTTTTTGTTAGTAATTTAAATCATTTCAAATAGGTCCTTCTGGTAGTACTGTGGAGCTGTGGGAACTGAGAGAAAAACCTGTGAACTTTCATAAGTTATTGAATACAGCTCAATTTGATAACCAACCTAAGACAATAGTAAGTTTCATATTACTATGTTATGCCAGTTTTTATGATGATAAATTAATGTTATTAAAATTTTTGTTAAGAAAAGTTGTACTATAAATTAAGTTTTGTAGCAACTATCCTTGCGAACAAATTTGTATACACATTCTTTATATATATTTTATTTAATTATTCCAAAATTATTAGATGGGCAATCCAAAATAATCTTCTTTAGTAAAAATTTAAAATAAATTTAATTACCTCACTCCAATTATTCAATTTCATTTAAAATTATTTGAAAATCTCATTTTTAATAATATTAATTCATTCAATTAAAATAACATCTTGCTTGGATTTTGACGGCACCTAGTAACTGTCGCTTGGCAAATCTATCATGACAAATTTTGGGATTGCTTTTCTCAACAGTCATTACATTTTCAATTTTTTCCATAGAATTAACATGCAAATAAAGAAACTGTACTTCAAAGCTTGGTGTGTTGTTTCATTGCAGCTACCAGAGTTAGTATGTACTAATGACTATTCATTGCATTATCCTGATATCATTCGAACACTTGACTTATGACAGTAAACATCTAAAAAGTTCTCTTTGCTCTCTCCCTCATATACGATGTAGCTCTCTGTATTATTTTTGCAAAATATTTCATGTACTAAACTCTAATGGAAATTACTTAATATTGCTTTCATACTTAAAGATATTTTTTATGTAAAATAAGTTGTCCTGACAAGTCATTCTGTTTTTATTCAAAGTTGCACTTAGTTTAATGAACCCAGCGCCTGATTTATCTCACTGTATGCTAGTTGAAATTCCTTCGTTTATATTACAGCCAACAAAAATCTCTACTGTATGAAAAAAAAAAAAAACCTACAATTCTTCTACACTTCTCCGTTGATAATTTAAAAAAAAAAAAAAAAAAAAAAAAAAAAAGTATTCTGTATTGGTATAATTGAAAATTAGAATTGAATTAGTATGTAGAAAGAATACTCATATAAGTAAAAAATAAATCTCTATTAACTTAAATAATATAATGAAATAAAAATGTCTCTATTTCACATATTATTTTATTTAACTACCCCTCTAAAATTGATGTTTTTAATAAACCTATAAACATTGTTAGAACTATCTTATGTTAGACAGAACTTTGATGAATTAATTATTGTAATGTTCTGTTGTATTTATAAAATTTAGTTATAAATAAAAAAATTTTAGAACCCGAAAGACCAAATAATATTTGGATCATTTTTTAAAAGTCCATATTACAAATTGGAATTTATTTAATTCATTTACTCAAGTTTTAGTGTGTACAGAAAACATCCTTCATAAAACTTAATAGAACGATTTCCCATTTAAAGCATTTTTTTTCAGTTTTGCAAATTAAGGGCCAGAACATGCGAATTGTTTTCGGAGCATCATATTTCATGCAACAATCAAGCTCAGCACCACAACTTTTAGTTTTATGAACATTAAAGGAAGAAAGAAATAATAAAATTTTTAATTGTCAGGTAACTTTAAATATTTTTTGGATATCTTGCCAAAGAGAAATTCAGTGCTCCCTTCTATAAGTAACAAGAAAAATTGAAACACAAAGAGTGTGCATGCTAAGTACCTCTTTTATAGCAAATCTGTCTAGCGAGCATGTTAGGTTTTAGTGTGTAAGTGGCTTACAGTGACTTGATTAGACTTAAGAAAATTCCGAATGACTAGGCCATCAAACACAGCCTTCGAACATGGTCTGGGATCAAACCCAGCACTTCCAGTTTACCAGCTTTGACACAGAACCTCTTAGTCATTGATGGGGTAACTTGGGAAATAAAACTTCAAGGAAAATATCAAAAACTTGCATCTTTTTGTTGTGAATAATGTATCATAATTAAAGCCACTAGTACACTAAAAGAAAAACACATCACATAGATTGTTGAATGAATAAGGAACTTTTATTGAAAATATGAGAACACTTAATTTAACTACTTACCGATGGTAGACGTGCTTTATTTATTACTTTTGTGTACTGTTTTTGTACTGTTAAACTTGAATAATCTCCCCTCCCCCCTCTCTCCAACTATTTGTAATCCAATATTTTTATTTCAATATTTCATTTTTTTTTTTTTTTTTTTTTCTTTAACAGATAATTCAGATGCTTGTTTTTTATATTTACTGACATCTCTTTTAAACTACAAACTATAATTTGTAAAAACAAAATTTTCAAAGTTGTATTAAAGATTTGGAAACATTAGAATTGGAAAATGGCTCCCATATTTATGTTTGGTATCTAATTCTTTAAGCCATGAATAATTTTTGGCTCAGAAACAATTTTTCCAATTTACAACACTATGTGTTTTAATGCTGAGTTCATAAAAAAAAAAAAAAAAAAAAATACAACACAATTTTTGCCAACTTAGAAACCCAACTAAAATGTTTTTTCTTTACTGAATTAGTATATAAGTTATTAAAATCATTTGAGCCGTTTTTGAGACCATCTGGTCATGCTGATTTTACTTTTTCTTAACCCATATGTGCTAAAGAAAGTATTGTTATACATACACACTTTTTTTTTTATTATTATACTTTTGGACATTTTTTGTACTAGTTTTTATGTTTGTAATTTATATTTGAATTTGAGTTTTGTCATTTAAACAATTAGTTTTACATTAAAATATTTTTGTAAGTTAATTTTTTCATTATGTTCAGTTATAATTAATTTTTTCAGGTGTGGCAGCATCATACTTCATGTAACTCTGCTTCACCTGTAGTAGCTGTTGCTACTCCTCGTTTATCAATTTCTGATGCTAGTCCTCCTCCGTCTTATATATTAGTGGCATATAGGGATAATGCTATTAAATGCTTTTATAGGTATATTTTGTTTATATATCTGTGTAATACACTAATAATGATAAAAGTATGACGTAAAACCAAGCCTTATTTCCAAGAGACTTCATTTTAAAACCAATTTTTATGTTTATTTAATAGCAGTATCTTATTTTTCTATTGTCAATGTTGTATTTCTCTCAAGAAAAAATTTTTTAGTTTGTAAAAATATATTATATATAAAACCTTTATTTATCTTTATTATTATTATTATTGGTGAGGAAACGTGATTTGGATTGTTTGAGGAAACTAAAATCTTATTCAGATTTAGATTTACTTATTTCTTAGAAATAGGTACATTAAATTGTTTTTAAAAAATGTTTATATATTAAGTATTTTAGATAAAATCTTAAGAAGGAAAATTCCTTTAATTTCAAAAATAATTTTGCGGATCAAAACAATTTCTAATGGTTAAAAATTTGCTTGTTACAAGAAGAAGGAAAAAAAAAAAAAAAAGTCAATGAACATTTTTCTCATCTGCTAATTTAAATAATTTAAAATCTTTCATATACAGAAGTGACTTGTTAATCATTTACTTGTAAACAATTTTTTTTTCCTGTTAATCTTTCTAATTTAGTGTCTGTTACCCACCCCCTCTTTCCCCCTTGAATTAATTTTATACCAACAAGTATACGTAGCATTGTATGTATATTATATATTTTATTGTTATATTTGTCATAGGGAATCTCTTCAATTAGTTTGCAACATATGTGTTAATACTGGGACTCATCGAAGAGATGAACATAGTTTGTACAGTCATCAACAAGGTATATAACAAACATATATGTCAAATGAATAG
Organism: Salticus scenicus; assembly: GCA_963930645.1. Classification (NCBI taxonomy): domain Eukaryota; kingdom Metazoa; phylum Arthropoda; class Arachnida; order Araneae; family Salticidae; genus Salticus; species Salticus scenicus. The sequence continues at coordinate 182,076,022 of OZ005656.1, read as the reverse complement.
TTTTATATATGTAGAGATTTTTATTGCTTTTGGATTTCCTTTTGAGGAAACATTTATTGAGAAATTTAAACAGGATTCATATGCTTCAAGTAAAACTTGGAAAACCTGAAATACTCACAGAATTATTTTGGTTTCAAATCTCAGAGCAGGGTTCCCACGGCCCTTGAAAGTCCTTAAGAAGTACTTGAATTTCATTTTCTTTTTCAAGGGCCCTTGAAAGTACTTGAATTTTGTGCAAAGTCCTTGAATTTTCAACTCCAATAGACAACCTTAGCGCAAATTCTGTCAAGGCTAAACTATCTCCATCTCCACATGCACACATCATTGTCTAATATAATGATTTTGTCGTAAAAGTCTTATCTCATTGTCTTGCTTTTGCATATAGTTTCAACTTATTTGTTTTTTTGCCAGTCTCATGTCTGTTTGATGGACTGGTCATTAATTTTGAGCAGAAAGTGACTAGACCAGGACTCAAACCTAAAAACTTTGGAATAATCATAATGATTCCAAATCTTGAACTAATCGTTTTTTGACTCTTGTAAAAGTTAATTTGGTCAATCCATCAAAAATGTATTGTGAAAACAGGCAAAGTTATTCTAATTATAAAAAAAAAAATATTACTAATGAAAGTAGTTACTTAAGTTTTGTGTATATGCCTAGCGTTCTGCAATTTTCTCCCAGTCCTTGAAAAGTACTTGAATGTTTTTCTTTTTTAAGAGTGGGAACCCTGTCAGAGAAATCTTATGAAAAATGAAAAGTTTCATTAAAATTCTGAAAAAATTGATTGTGAAATTTTTATTAACAAAGTGAAATTTCTGCTTCTCACTTCTGCATTTTTTAGCTAGTTTGCTTCAAATGATAAAATATTGCAAAAATATGAAAAAAAAAAAAATTGCTTTATGATGGATAGCAACATGGCGGCGTACTATGTTATATGATTTTGCAAATAGTATGAAAAAAAATGTACTAATAACTAACTCATCATGTCTTATTTGAAAGGGAACAAAGAATAAAAAATGAATATCAGGCTGATCCAATTTAGTTCAGGCTAAACCAATTCAATTCAGGGTTAATCATTTTTATATTGACTGTGGATACCACCCATCTGGTTATATAATAAATACTCCTACATGCATACAATTTTTTCTTAATTTACTACTACTATTATCAATAACTCATATAAATTTTACAATCATTTATTAAAAACTAGCAGGCAACGCCCGCTTCGCTGGTCCCTATTTTTAAATGAATCGCTATAATTACTGAATTCTCAAAATTGCATTAATTTTTATCACGTGAAAAAAAACAGAAAAAAAATCTTATTAGGAAAAATGTCGCACCGGGTTCTCACTGCCTTCAGAAAAAATTCCCAAAATGCTCTAACTCTTATTTCTATTATTTTCCCCCTTCGCCCCCCCCCTCCCGTCTATCCTAATAATTTTAAAAATTCGAAAATATCCGCAATCGATTTGTAGGTATCGAAAACCTCTATATACCAATTTTGAATGCTCTAACTCTATTCTATTTTTTTTTGCCCCTCCTCCACCCCTTCCCGGCCCTCCTAATAACTTTACACTTTCGAAAATATCCTCACTCGACTTGCTGGCCTCTAAAACCTATCTGTACCAATTTTGAACGGCCTAACTTTATTTCTATTTGTTTTTGCCCACACCTCCCCCTTCCCGCCCCTCCTAAAAATTTTACAAATTCGAAACTATCCGCAATCGATTTGTAAGTATCGAAAACCTCTATATACCAATTTTGAACGATCTAACTCTATTTTTATTTTTTTGCCCCCCCTTCTCGCCCCTCCTAATAACTTTACACTTTCGAAAATATCCCCATTCGACTTGCAGGCCTTTAAAACCTATCGGTACCAATTTTGAACGGCCTAACTGTATTTCTATTTGATTTTGCCCATAGCCCCCCCCCCCATACTGCCCACCCCTTCCCACCCCTTCTAATAATTTTACAAATTCGAAAATATCCGCAATCGATTTGTAAGTATCGAAAACCTCTATGTACCACTTTTTAACGATCTGACACTATTTTTATTTTTTTGCCCCCCCTCCCCCCCTAAAAAAAATCGGAAAAAATCAAAAAATGAGTTTTTGGAAATATTTTCAAGAAGACGCTTGGCAGTTTTTTTTTTTTTACATCTTTGAGCTATTACTTTTACTCGAAAATCCGTATTTTTCTAAATTTGCCTCCGACAATCATTTATACCCCCTTCTCCCGTTAAAAATCCAAAATTCCAAAATCGCAGGAAACGATTTTTTCGTATTCAAGTCTAGTCTCCCCATCTGCAATTTCTTCACTGTGAAGTTATTTGGAGCCGAGTTATACTTATAAATGTGTTTTTGCCTTATGCGCCTCCGAAAATCATTTATACCCCCTTCCCCCTTTAAAAATCCAAAATCACAGAAAATGATTTTTTTGTATTCAAGTCTAGTCTCGCCATCTGCAATTTCTTCACCGTGAAGCAATTTGGAGCCGAGATATGCTTATAAAGGTGATTTTTGCCTTCTGCCCCCCCGGGGAGGAACGGGGGGGGGGGGGGTGTATTTCGCAAAATCCCGTCTTAGTGAGCGTCAGGGTCCTAAAATCAACCTGCTCACCAAAAATTGTGGCTCTATCTCCCATAGGATCGCCACAACTGTGTTGAGTCAGTGAATCAGTCAATTTACTCTTTTATATATATAGATAACTGGTTATGTTAATTTGTACAAAATTTTGTCATATACTGCCATATTAAAAATTAATATATATATATATAGGAGGACAGCGCCACCTGTATAGCAATTGATCCCTTTATGTAAACAGCGCTAGTGTAGGTGAAGGTCCAACTAAATGTCAAGTTTGGTTAAATTTCGTTCATTGGTTCTTGAGATAGTGTCCACAAAATTTTTGATACATACACACAGATAAGACATTTTCTATAAATAGTCAAATTGTGTTCAGGACATGTCAAAATGCTGTGTAAATCCTTCAAAAGGGATTTCTGAAGTTCGAAAATTTTCAAGAATCCAATACTTTCTTATATAGAAGAAAGTAAAAATAATTCTGTTAACATTAAAAGTTAAATACTCTGTTTGTTCTTTAACCGAAGCCCTTTCCTGGTCAGGTGTCCAACCACCAAATTATGTTGCTCAAAATTAAAATTACTAGGGAAAAAGAGAATGTCATCTAATCTCTGCATTCAAAATATTAAATTAATAAAAAACAGCATAAAAAATTCTTTGAACAAAATTCTTTTGCAGGTAGACTTGATGTAAAAAAATTAGTGCAAAGCTAGCACACTGCTGGAATCCAACTTGATATATGATTCTATAAAACTGTTTTATATTAATCAAGAAAAAATGCTTTATATTAGACTGTATTGAATGAGTACCCTAACAGCACAAAATGTTCCAGAAACGTAACAATCATATAACATTGAAACATTATAAACATTTACGAAACATTTAAAAACGTTCAGATTGCTTTCCAATTAGTTTCAAAAACGTAGAAAAGTCCACGATCGTAACAGAAACGTTACAATCACTTAACAGATAGAAAATCAAAAAAAGTGAATGTTTCAGAAAGGTATCAGAGAGCATACTAAAACATGTTACGTTTTTGAAAGATTGTAAGCATTTTGCAACATAACTGAAACATTCTGTGTTGTATGGGTAATGCTTATGTTCAGGCTAGTCTGGACATCATCATCATTTCTGGAGTTATATATGTCTGTTTTTTCTCCCATAAATTGCTCTTTGTTCTCCTCACATGTGCTTTTAGGTGTAATTTTTCTCCAGCCTTCATCATTGGAAAGATATGATGATTTAAAAATACACTACTTTTAAAAAAAATACATTTGGACATGTACTAATAATTTTTAAGGATATTAAAAATGTGAGTTTTTCTGAAAAAGATGTTTTCTCGGTGTATTTATGAATTTGATTAAAATATTACTTACTAAACAGTTCAGTATACTATTTTACTAAAAAGAATAGTATTTTGCATTTATATTGTGCAATTATATTCTATTTGCAAACTCATCATATATAATCCTTCATCCCTTTTATTGGAATGTAAAATTCCCATACTCATAAAAGATTAGGAAAAAATCAACCTTACACTCCACCCTATCTAAAATGAATTTTGACGGTTCATGATTTAATAAATAAAATTTCTAGATTTGGTTATATTTTACCAATTTCATCCAAAAAAATAAAAAATAAATAAATAAATCTTTATATAAATAGAATGCTTATTTTTAAATGTCCATGAAATAATCAATAATGTTTAATAATGATTTATTTTATTTATTTTAAATAGTGTAAGCAGAAAAAGAAATTTTGTGATTTTTTTTTTCTGTATGGGTTATCTATTCTTATAGTTATTATATTTTGTTAATTAACCATGTTTAAAATTAGCTAATCACAAATAGCAGTATTCATTTTCTGAAATGTGTTTTTAGGTATGAAGCAATATCTGCATGGTGCTACAATTAGTGATATGCAGTTGACTTGGACTGGTTGTACCCTAATTGCTATTGATTCTCTCTCTCAGTTGTTTCTATATCGTTTATCTCCTATTACTGACCCTGGTGAGCATTTTCCTATGTATTTTTTTTTTTTTTTTTTTTTTTTTTTACATACACAATGTGTTTAAAAGGAAAAAAAACTAATTCATAAGTTTTAAAACTGAGTTTTAAATACATAAGAATTTACAAAATTATATTTAAAAAATCTAGAGTGGCTCCAGTTAATTTCTAAACATATTATATAGAAATTATCAAATGTTTAAACAAATTTAAATTCTTGAATAATTCAGTAAATAATCAAAGGGGAAAAGTGTAAGATGTTTTAATATTTCTCCTCAAGTTCATACATTTGTACAATGAAAAATAATGTATCTGAATTCTTCTATTCATCCCTTTAAAAGAGCAAAAATTTTGAGCTAGCAATTTCCAGTAATGACTGTAGAACAAAATTCTAAAAAAAATATATCAGTTTTATTCTCTTTAAAAAAATTTTATGGACTTCATCTTCATGTAATTAGCCCTTGTAGGACGTGATATGTATAAATTATTTCATACTTCCCTATAAAAGAGCTATAGTAAAAAATCATATTGTTTCCCATAATGACAATACATTATCAAAACAATGTAACATACTTTTTTTTTTTTTTGTTCTAAAAAATTTTAAATAATTATTAAAATGAACTTGAATTAATTTGAGTCCATAGACTGCAGTATATAAGCTTTCTATTTTGTATCACTGTAAAATAAATTTTTATAAATCTTAAATCATAAAAATTTGTATAGTTTTTGTGAGAATGACCTAATATGTCTACCAACTTTTAGTTCAATCATATAAGGCATTTAGATGCTATTGCCCTTTACATAATTTCAGTCCTTAGGCCGTAATGTTAATTTTTTTTTTTTTCTTTGTCTCCCTTTAAAAGAACTATAGGTTCTACACTCATCAAAATGTATATATGTTACGACAGTGACCTCTAACATACCTATCAACTTGTAGCTCAATCAAATAAAGCATTTAGAAGCAGTTGTGTTCATTCACACACATACATATATCACCATAAGAATACCCAGGAGACTTCAAAATATATAGATACACACTGTAAAAAATATGTCCTATTTGCTGCCAGAAATTTTCTGTAATTTGAGAAAATATGTTCTGACAACGTAATTTTTTCATAAATTACCCGTATTTTCTCAAATTACAGAGAATTTCTGGCAGCAAATAGGACATATTTTTTAGAGTGCACCAAAATTTCATAGTTCAATATTTTCATGATAGTAATATTCTCCTTTTATAGCATATGTTCAGAAAGTAAAATAGATATAAAGTTTTATAAAATAGATTTAAAATTTAAAGAGATTTAATTTCAAATATTACAAAATTTAAATATTTTATTTTCAAAATCAGTAAAATATGCCTTTTACTTAGATCAGATCATGTGCAAAATTGAGCATTATGTCATAAAAATATGCTCAAACAGAGTTGTTAACAGATTAGTCACAAAATACAATGTGAATGTGATTATTTTTTTACATTAATTTCTTTTCATTTATAATTTGTGCATGACTTATAAAAACGATTTAATGGCCTGCTTTTTTCTGACAGAGAACATATGTCAAGACATTGGAAAGTGGTTTAAGTCAGTATTGTTGTCTTATAATATCTTGAAGTTTTTTTTTATTATACAATACTAAAATTTTTTCCATCATTTTATTGATAATGTATGGGGTACATTTCACTCACTAGAAATTTTTTTGTATAGGGCCATTTAAAAATTTCAGTTCCTTTCAACAACCCTTGAAATTAAACAAATTTTGCAGCTAAGGCAGTAGTTCTCAACCAACGTGCCACAGCATTTTAGTGTGCTAAAATGTGCCATGACATGATTTAGATTAGGGCTGGATTATTTATCAATATATCCCCAAGTATCGATATTTTTTTAATATCGCGATAACAGTATTTAAGTTCTTGCTCTAACGATATATCCCTCTAACTATATTTCCTAGTGTGCACAGCGCGATCGATCCATATGCCGATAAACAGCATCCAACGCCAGCCACCATATCTTCAAATTCTGCTTCCCCGCCTCACGGTACCACCCCGTAAACACCCTACAAACAGACCGCCGAATATCTTATACAAATACACCTTCTCTTCCTCCTACCTCCTTCCTTCCCTTCCTCCTGACTAAACTCGAAAAAATAACCTCAACCGCAAACGATCCGAACACACTTTCTCTTCCTTATTCTTGCAATCAGTCCCTTTGCTTACTCTCAAATCGAAACCACTACTTAAAAAGTATGACCTTGAACGACAACATATAAAATGTTTCATTCCTCATTCATCAAGTTATCGCAGTAGTATATTATTTCCCATTCGATAATATCCCCACACCAATAATATCGAAGCTGCTCATCGCTCGCAGGTGAAAAGTGAAAACACTGCAAACAGTATATCGCGTTTAGTTCATCGCAGTAGTATATTATTTCCCATTCGATAATATCCCCACACCAATAATATCGAAGCTGCTCTTCACTCGCAGGTGAAAAGTGAAAACACTGCAAACAGTATATCGCGTTTAGTTCTTGCTATCGGTTTGTTGATATATTGTTCGGAATTGCATGGATTGTTCGAAATATCGTCAAGTGTTTTTTTTTTTTTTTTTTCTTTTTTAAGCAAAGAATTAACTGAAATTGATTACATATTTTTTAAAAATTGGATTTATTATTCTATCTTCTGCATATATAAGAAGAAAATATAAGATTTGGATAAACGTTTTTCCGGTTTTCGATGAATTTACACGTTTTGAGATTTCCTTGCATTTTAATTAACTGAAATTGTCTACTCATTTTTAAAAAGTGGATTTATTACTAGTTTCTGCGTACATAAGAAGAAAGAAGATACGAAATAAATTTCGATTTCCGTTTTTTGATATATTTACACGTTTTGGGATTTCCTTGCATTTCATTTAAAGTGAAACTGATTACTTATTTTTTTTTTTAAGTTGATTTATTATTATATCTTCTGCATATACAAGAAGAAAGTATAAGATTTGGATAAATTTTTATTTCCAGTTTTCGATGAATTTACACGTTTTGAGATTTCCTTGCTTTTCAATTAACTGAAACTGACTATTTATTATTTAAAATGTGGATTTATTACTGGCTTCTGCATGCATAAGAAGAAAGTAGAAGACACGGGGAAAATTTCGATTTCTGGTTTTCGATGAATTTACACGTTTTGAGATTTCCTTGCATTTCAATTAACTGAAATTGACTACTTATTCTTAAAAAAGTGGATCTATTATTTTACCTTCTGCATATATAAGAAGAAAGTATAAGATTCAGAAAAAAATTTAGATTTCCAGTTTTCGATGATGTTACAAGTTTTGAGATTCCTTGAACTCCAATTGACCATTTTTAAGATTTCCTTTCTTTCTTTCTTTTCTTTTCTTTTTTTTTTTTTAGTTTGAACGCTCTATTTCATGGACGATTCGTGCCTATCGGCCAACAGGGATCGCTGCTGAGCTGCAATTTAATTCCGTTTATGAGAAGGCAGTTGTTTTGCTTTGCTTTGCAAAAAGTGATTGATCTTCTACTAGTATATAAATATGTCAATTTCCAAATGTTATAAAAACATTACAAAATATGAATTCAAAAAATATATATCTTAAAAAAAAAAAAAAAAATATCATCATATGGTAAGTAGATAAAAAATAAAATAAAAATGGCAGGTAATTGACCTTTAGAATACCTATGAGTTATAGGGTCTCAAATTAATATTACTTTATAACCGAGAAAGTTTATTCGGTGGCAATTCTAAAGAAAGTTTATAAACAGTATTTCTACTGTGCATTTCTTATTCACTGAAATTAATTTAATTACAACCATATCGCTATCAATGACTGACAGGACTATTAGTAAATGAACTTTCTTTATACTCAGGGGTGGGAATTAGGCACAAAACTCATACTGATATTTATTTTTAAAATTTCCGTATATAAGTGAATCATTGATATATATAGAGAGATAGATAGATAGTTAAGTTACGACTTCTGCGCAAAATTTTATTAATCATCTACATTCTAAGTACAACTTCATTTTTCTTAAGCTTATATTTTTATTATAATTATGTATCTTGATATTATACTTTGTGTAAATAAAACACATATCACCCATTAGCTCTCTTAAAATGTGATTTTGAAATAATTAAATCTTAAAATAGAAAGAATGGAGGACAAACTATTCAGAAATATACTTAAAAGTAATGGTATAAATTAAAAGAAACACAAAACATTGTGTTGCTATTTATGCATTTTCTTTCTTTTTTTTTTTTTTTTTTTTTTTTTTTAATAAAAAAGATTTGGAAGTAATATACCAGAAAATATAAATATACATATAGAAAACACTCCCCACTTGTATACATTAAAATTGGTGTTCATTTGTCTTTAAAAAGTAGCAAATATCTATTTTCCTTCTCTTGAAATAAATATCGCAATATATCACCAATATCGATATTAACTTGATGATATATCGCGATATTTAATTTCTGATATCGTCCAGCTCTAATTTAGATCCAACTTATCAAGATAGCTTTGGTGAATCATGTTACTAAACTTTGTTATCTTATTGTTAGTGTGCTGTCAAATTTTTAAATTATTAAAAGTGTACAGTTACAAATTTAAAGGATGAGAATCACTTGGCTAAGGAATTAAACCAAAGTCAAGATTTTTCAAATGCACTGTATTTACATGTATAATGCAATTTAAAACATTTATCTTTCATTTATTATTATTTTCTCTTTAACATGTTTATTTCAGGTGGTCCAATGAGTGCCTCTTATGCCATAACAGTTTTAGAATATTGTTTGATGACTGGCACTGATTGGTGGGATGTAGTATTAAGTTTACGTCCAGGTATTAAATTTATCTATGATCATTATAAGTAAGGCTTTTTTTTTACTTATGCAAATCTGTATTATGATAATTCATTTTAATAATTTTTTTATAATTATTTTAAATGTTATTAAATCAATGAGCATGTTTTTGTAGATTTGGACAAAATTTACTTCTTACATTTAACTTTTCATCTGGGTTAAAAGTTAAATAAAATGCAATTAGCAAAACTTAAGTGCAATTTAAAAAGGAAAAAAAAAAAAAACTTTTCTGGCTTGTTTTTCGTTTTTACATGGGTGGTACTGTAACATGATTATTACAAAGAAAATTTTAAGTTTGAATATTTCAATGCATTATTATTATTAATGAATACTCCTTAACAAATAGGTTATTTTCTAATATTATTTTTTAAATCCTATTTAAATTAAATTATTTGTAAAAATTTTAATAAATATATTTTATACAAAAATTTCTTTTTGAATTTCAGTGTATTAAAATATAGCTTTCATTTTTGATTAATTTAGATTTCAGTTCATTTACTTGCAGTTTTAACTTTTATTTTAGTTTGCAAGTATTGATTTTGGTAAATTTTATCTAAATACTATTTAATAAATTGTAGTTATTTTCAATACCCTGTTATATATATTTAAAAGAATATCTTAAAATTTAGTTTCTTTAAGTTAATTGTCATGTGACACAAGTAATAATTTTTATATAAATATTTTTGAATTTAGATCTTATATGATGTTTTTAAAGAGCTTTATAAATACATTTTTCATTAAATGCTCCATTAGATAGGATAGTTGCCCTTTGACTAAAAATTTGGAATGGACAACCTTCTGCCCCTCCCTCTCTCTCCTTTTTACTTACAAAATAAACAATTTTTATTATCGTTTTATGCATATAGAAAAAGTTGTGTTTCACTGATTAGGATTGTGTAAATTTGTAAAATTCCTTTTGAAATCAACCAGGTTTAAATTTAAACATCATTGTCGAAAATGTGAGATGTAAAAGTTTTGTGCCACTATGGTTCTTATAAAGCCAACGTATGAGCCAAGACTAACCCTTTTTATTAAACTAACAAAAACTAGCAATAGAAGCATAAATGTATGGGACTGCTGCAGATTTGTGCTTTTGGAACTGACAAATCACAGTCATTGGGGAACACACAGTTTGTTTTCTTTATTGTTGAAACAAATAAGTAATTTAAGGGAAAATAATGAAATTTGATTAAAGAAATATCAGATATATTAAATAAATATATATATATGTGTGAAAATTTTATACTGTATACTATAAATACTCCTTAATCTTATATTTTAGAAAGGAAAAAAAAAAAAAAAGCAATATATAGCTTAAAATCTAGTCATTTTAGCCTTTTATTCAATTGATGCATGATAAAAAAAGATTAAATGTAATACTGAAAGGAATTGAGGTTACAAATTTAGTTTCTAATTAATTAGAAGTATTTTTAATACATTTTCATAAAAAAAAAAAAAAAAAAGTTTATAATATTTTTACCAATGAGCATTTTGAGAGATGATTTGCTACAAAAATAAAATAAAAATAATAAGTATCTTTTATTGGGGTTTCAACACAGGAATTGCTGTTTATTTTTCAATTAGAGCCCAATGAGCGCTATTATGGATGAGTCAATTCTGCTGCGATTTTATCAAAATAGGGGTGGGAGGAAATTGTCAGAGATAAAATTTTGTTAAATGCTCGTCTCAGTGATAGTGTCCATCCCTTCTCAAGTAGAATTCACCTTTGTGTTGGACTTGATTTGAAGAATGGACCGTACCAGTCACAAGCTAAACACCTTATGGCAACTCCACATGGCCTTGCTTCTAGGCTGTTTTTATTATTATTGTCATTTATTTTATTTTATTATTATTATTTTTTTTTTTTATAAAAATAGGTAAAACTTTTCATGTCATTTTCTGTCATGTTCTGTAATGTAAGCTTGGTTTAGTTCTTCCCTTTTGAGCCTAGAGCATTTATACAAACATGCTCATATGTGATGGTATGCAATAATGAATAAATTTTTGGTTGTAAGAAAATTTCTTAAATTGTGCTGTATCTTTATTACACATTTTATGTATTTAAAACTTGTACTTTAATTAATGTTTCTATGAACTTAATCTTTAGGTTTAATTGAAAACATATGTGAAAAATTAACAGAATCTTTTAATCGACAACCTCCTGCTTCACAACAAGGATGGCTTTGTCGTTTCCTTGCCTTAAAAGGATCTTTATATAGGTAATTTATATATATAAAAAGGATATATAAAATAGTTACATTTAATTTAAGAAAAAACCAAATTAAAAGTTATAAATCTCTTTTCAAAATTATAGAATTTGTAATCACCCATATAAACTCAATTTCACTGTAAGACACTTTATCTTACAAGGAATCATTAAACGAAGAACTTTAGAGATTGATTTTACATTATAAGCACTATTTTACATTAAGTGTGGTTAACTCTTATATATTAATTAAACACTAAATACCTAAAAAGAGCTAAAGTTTTTTTTTTTTTTTTTTTTTTTTGGGGGGGGGGGGAGAATGCCAAAAAAAAAAAAAATTATATATATATATATATATATATAATAAAGATGATCTATTAAGCATAGTAGAAGCCAAGCAACAGATACAAGATCACTGAAACACCAATGACCAATAAGATTAAAACTCAATCTTGCAAGAATATAAATAAAATTTAAATAGAACCATAAAAAGATCAAAACATGATTTAAAATAAATAAATAAACAAAGGAAAAAAGAATAATGTAAATTTCAGATTTTTTGTTTAATCAGTTGCTGTTCGTTGCTAGACGTCGAATATAATTTCCATTGAATTAAAATTCTAAAGTTCTATTTTGAAATCTTTGTTAATGTAATTATATTTAAATATACAAAGTGTAAGGGATATTAATAGCATTAATTTTTAATTATGGGCACTGATCAGAATTCATTCTCCATCCTCCATTATTAAATACCGTATAATCCCCCTTTTACACTTTCCAAGAGATGCAATATAAAAAGTATTAATTGTGGAAAATTATAAATCATTTGCAATATTTTTTTACATACAACTGATGATAAAAAAAATATTATAAACAACATTTTATATAAAAAAAAAAAAAAAAAAAAAAAATTTTTTTTTTTTTTTTTTTTTTTTTTTGCTTTTTTATATTGTGTTTTTTTTTTTTTTTTTTTTTTTAACTTCCTATATCTTATAGAGCAATGGGAAATTGGATCAAGGAGATGATTTGCAATGAAATATCTGCTTTCACACTGTCAATTTGAGAATAGATCAGCAGATCATCTTCTGATTGTAATCTCGGTGCATTGTTTATTTGCTCTCGAGGCAATAAAGAATGTTATGATTTGAGTTAATTGAATCTGTCACCCAAATGTTTTTATTTTATACTATTGTGTTTAATTAAATCCAAATTTGTATTTTCTTCATATTCCCTGAAATTTCCATAAATGGATGGCAATTCACCTATAAGCCTAGGACCCTAGTGCCCTAGTGCAGTCAATCAGCCTTAAATCCCACAACCCAGTACTTCATATTCACTATATATATAAGTGCATACTTGCCATTTCTCCCTTATTTCAAGGGAGACCCCCTTATTTTGTGACTGTCTTTCACTCTTCGTTATCCTCATACATTTCTCCCCTTTTATGAGCATTTTAAAGTTATATATATATATATGATCAAAAACTTCAACAAATCTTCAACAATCAACAATTTTTTAATAAGATTTTTGCTTTTTCTAAAAAAAAAATTCTCTTGTGTCTCACTGAATAACATTATTTTAAAAATAGAATTATTAGATTTTTACTCATTTAATTTCGCTTATGTATATAAATTTTTGACAGTTTAAGTCATGGATTAAACTATTAAAAATTGCCATACATCAAAAATGTCAATGTTGTCTAGGCCTGAAAATACCACATATAGAATCGCCCTTAGTTTGATCTTTTAGTGTTGGTTGATATGTAAGTGTAAATGTCGGAAAATTCAAATATTGTTAACGTAAAAGCGAGGCATGAAATTCTTTGCAAACTTGGGGAAAATGAAGGGATAAAAAAATTAATTTGTAAATTGTGAGAAAATCTAACTTCTGAGAATGTAAAAGCAAGGTTATGCTTTATGTGATATATTGTAAATTGAAAATCTGAAATATCTTTACTTTTTTTTTTCTTTGAAGCTGTATTAAATTATAGATATTTAATATTTCATTACAGATGCCTTAGCAATGGCCTCGCTAAAGCTGGTGATTGCCATGCTTCTCTTATGTTAAATGCTGTTTCAGCAGCTATGAAAAGTTTATTAAGGCCTCGAGATTTGTCCAGTCAAGATAAAGGTCCAGCAGAAAACCTTACTGGTATAACTTTTTTTTTTTTTTTTTTTTTTTTTTTTTTTTAATTGGGATAAACTAGCAAACCCGTGTGAAATTTCCACACTTTTATTTATTTTTTTATTTACCTTTAAAATTTGAAGCTCCTAAGTACTATACCAATTTCATCACCAAATCAAAATTTTACTTTACACGTAGTCTAATATTATTAGAACTAAATTAACATTGTGCAACATTCAAACCAAAATCGTTCAAAGAAATATTTAAAAATAAAATTCATGGTTGACAACCCAGTTTTCACACTTTCTCAGCAGTACATTTGTAGTATAGGATTCCCATGACGAATTTTAAATTTATCTCGCCATGTTGGCGATAAACTTTTTATTAATTTATTTTGGCACAAAATAAATAAATAAATAAATAAAATAATAATTCCTCTTTTGATTACACTTTTTATGATTGTGTTTTTTAGTCAATTTATGATAATTCCTATTCTGTCTTTGAAGTTTTGTTTTGTTTAAAATGAGGCTTGTAAAGATTCTGAACCTTACCTCTGAACACATACCTTAGTCAGAGCACTGACATTCTGACAAACCTACAACAAATTTTTTTATAAATTTTACTTAAAATAGTTTAAAGACTATATTTATTAACTTTTGTCAAGATTAGTCATAATGAATTCAATCGTGCTTATCAATTTTAAAATTTTTAATTCAAGTGTGTGAACAGTGTTCAGCTTTAATTTTAATGTCAGCAGTGATGTACACAATTTTTAAATTGTATTCTGATTTGTGAAAAGCAAAAGATAAAATAATTTAAAAATAAACATAGATAAAATAATGAAATTCAACTCTATGATTATTTAATTATTTATTTTAATTAATTAATTAATATTTATAAGGCCTTGTGGCTCCCGCCAGAGATCACACGTGACACAAAATCAAATTTTCAAATAGATCATACTATTTTTTTGACGCGATATTATGTCCGGATCCCGGTGTTGTTATTCAAAAATTATGTTTTTTGGACAGATTATTATCTTTACTCTATGACAACAGGTGGCAACATAAGACAACCTTCATAGCTGAAAAATTTTTAATTAAAAAAATGAATAAATAAAATAAAAAAAATTAAAATCGGACTTTGGACTGCATCAGGAGAGGTCAAAGTGAAACTCCATTCAAAATTTTGTAACTCTGCAATCAACAGTTTGCCTAAAAAGTGACCAAAACAACTCTAAGCATAACTTTGTTATTTGTCACTATCCATCATCCTTGCAGTTTAGGATACTAAGAAGACACTGAAAAGTTTTCTTTTATCAACTAGCTTCTTTTCTGTTAATTATTTATAAAAAGTAACACATTATCCTTTGAAGGATTGAACCCACAACCTTCGCATTATTAGCCTGATGCTCTAATTGACTAAACTAATGGGTCACAGAGTGTCTTCTTACTTTTACATTTTTATCTCTAGAAACGACTATTTCAGAAATTTATACATTTTAATTAATTTAAAAAAAAAAAAAAAAAAAAAAACTAATCAAAATTTCAGAAATTGGGCTTTAAAGTTTATCAGGAGAGGTCAATACAGATCTCCATGTAAAATTTGATAGCTCTGCAACCAGCAGTTTGCCTACAAAGCAACAAACATTCACACACACACACATCTTTTATTTTATGTAGAGATTTATTTTTATTGATTTATTTGCTTTTTGTTCTCTTCCATTTATAAATGTTGGTAAGAAGCTGGCATTCTTGAGAAAAAATGAATTTTAAAACCTGTGTTTTCTCTTATGAACACAACGAAAAAAAAAATCTGGTGTGTAACAGCCACACGACTTCCATTACCCAGTACTACACACATTATAAATGGCGAGTTTGAAAAAAATCCGTACAGCTGTTTTTAAAGGAACGCCCTTGAGAGACCTGAAATTGAGCTATTTATACAGGACGCCTATCAATTTTCCTGAACTAACCAACTATATCATTCGAAAGGACATCTAATAGAGTGTTTATATAGCAAATTTGAAGAAAATCGTTAGAGCCGTTTTTGAGATACGGACTTATGGCCCCACTTCTGGTTTCCGATGTCCCACTTCTGGTTAAACTCAATTATGGACAGGAAAACAATAATTACATACAAAAGCATATTTAAAAGTGAGTTAAAATGGCGAGTTTGAAAACAATCCGTACAACCGTTTTTAAAGGAACGCCTTTGCGAGGCCTGAAATTGAGCTATTTATACAGGACGCCTATGAATTTTCCTGAACTAACCAACTATATCATTCGAAAGGGCATCTAATAGAGTGTTTATATAGCAAGTTTGAAGAAAATCGTTAGAGCCGTTTTTGAGATACGGATTTACAGTCCCACTTCCGGTTTCCGATGTCCCACTTCCAGTTTTTCAATTTTCACCAAAATTTGGAAATTTCATCTGTACACCAGACGTATTTCAATTCTAAAGTTTCGTAGCTCTATCTTTATTAGTTTCTGAGCTATAATAGCCAGAAGATTCTCCACATACATACATACATACATACATACATACACACTGACCAATTGCCAAAAACCACTTTTTTGGACTCAGGGGACCTTAAAACGTATAAATCAGGTGAAAACCCGATATCGAATTTTCAGACCGAATATAATACTTCCATTACCTACGATAGTAGGGTAATGGAAGTAATAAATTAAGGATCTGATTTGTTATAAACAGCTTTACTGGTGATAAATTTGAATGGAATGAACTTGGAAGAACTTTAGTTTTGAAAGAGCTTTTGATCACTGGTATTTCAAAATGAAGGATGTTAATCATATGAATGGCCAAAAAATTACTGTATCAAATAATTAAAGTGTTATATTAATGAATAACAATAAATAATTAGTACATTAGAAACCATGATTGTCTAAAATAATTGAGACCGACCATTTTTTAAAAAACAAAATTTTTCAAATCATTGGGAATGCTTTAATTATAAGTTTAAGAACAAATATATGCAAATATATTTCTTATTATGGTAATAGTGCCAAGTAAAAATAAAGCAATAGCGAAATAGAAACAAGAATAAATTATCTGAATTTTAAATTTTAAATTAAGCCTATTTTACATATTTCGCAAAAACTTGAAACAAAGTTTTGTTTGTAACAGTTTCAATTGCCTTTGCTTTGCAGTTGTGTAACGAAATTCTGTTTTGTGTTAATTTACCACTATCACAGTCTTAATGGATAGTGATGTGCTAATAATAATGATAATAATAACAATAATAAAAACTTTAAAAATGGATTTAGATTAAAAGTGTTTCGTATAATAGAGGTTCTACTGTTTGATGAAATGCAGATGGTCCAGAATTATGAAAATGCTGTAATCTTTATGAAATTTAGCCTGAAATCAATTTATAAAAATGAAAAGGTACACAATATTGTTGGGTTTCATAACTTTTTACTGTATTAATTCAGCACTCGATTATTGCTTTACTAATCTGCCAAAGAAAATTTAAATTTTTTCCTTTATGTGTCAGTTTTTTTTACCACACCATAAATTTTTCAAAAAAAAAAAGATTGTGTTACTTATTGTAAGTTTATTAAGAATTAATGAAAAAAAAATCACTATTTCTTTTATTATTTTTTCATTACATTGATTCCTTATTCATTAATTTAACATATATATAATGTGACATAAATTTTTATTTTGCGTAAGTTATGTCTTTTTTCCTCATATCTGCATTTCAGCAATTCTGACAAGCAAAGGAACAGAGACAATCATTCACATGGACAAAGTGTTATTACTTCTAGAACATAAAGAATTCACTGTTGAACCACAGATTCTACAGTCTTTACAACATCTGACTCAATGGGTTGCAGACTGTGCCATATATCTATTAGCTTCTTTACCTCATCAAGTTCAAAATCATATGAGATTTCCTGGAGTGAGTATTTTATATATTTTATTTATTTTTTAAAAGTTATATTTCGTATTGGTATTTTGATTTTGATACATGTATGTATTCTATAAAAAGAATAAAAAAGATTTAATAGTTGGATAAAAATGTGATTTAAAATTTATGACACGGAATTAATTCTAATAATGGTCTTTAAAATAATTAGTCAATAAATTACTTTTTTAATGGTACAAAAAAGTGAAATTTAATTTCCCAGCTCACTTCATAAATGAGACATGATAGAAATTACTCTTAAGGGTTATCTTACAAAATAGATCTATCCTTAATGATTTTTAATAAACAATAATTAAGTTAGTTAATAGGTTAGGCAGGTCATTTAAATAAATAATGTTGATATAAAAAGAATAAATAAATGATTAACTATTTCAAATTGAAAATAGCTGATAAAAAGTAATTTTAATAATTACTTGTATCAGAACCCAAAACTCATAAATATATCTCTTAATGATTTATTGAGCCTAGGTGGCATGATAAATCGCTGCCAAAGATTTAGCCAATTAAAGATAGTAATTATATAAAATAACCGATAAAAAATTATAGGAGGAGTTTAGGCCCTCTGGTGACTAACATAGAAATTAGGCCTTTAAAAGCAGATGCAACGAGGAAACAGTGATCTTTTCGCTACTAAATTTTGCCTTCCAAGATTACATCAGTTTTCAACCTCAGTACAGTTATAACATCTAACAGTCCAGTAATCATAACTGTGCTTAATGCATCCAACCACATTTGCCTAATGTGTAATGCATTCTTATGAGCATGTAATACACTATTCCGTTGCATAGTTGGATTTTTCAGAAAATGCAGTATACCTAACTTCATGTCATATATATATATATGTACATATATTTTTTTTTTTTCAAAATACTTAGTTCATTTATTTTTTAAATAATTTTTTATCTACATGAATTCTTAATTTTAGGGTGGCTTAATTTCTGATCCAAAAGCTCTAAATACTTTACGGGAGTTGCTTGTACTGATAAGGATATGGAGTTTTTTAAATGAAAGCTGTCTTCCTGTTTTTACAAAAATGTCTGGTATGTATCATCATGGAATATTTTTATTCATTATGTATACATCTTTAATGCTATTAAAGATCTTGAGCTTGGCTTTAATTCCTTAAATATTGATCATGGATATATATGCTATCAGAGTTGGCAAAAACTGGTAAAAAACGGCAAAAATCAAAATTTGTATAACTAAATGCAGTGATGCAATTTATATGAACAGAGGTCTGTCCAGACTTTTCAGGCAGGGTCCTGTTTTTGTGAAATTGTGAAAAATTTACATGTAATTTTGTGAAACTAAATTTAGAGTGAAAATTAAGTTCTTTCGAACTTTTCAACTAGGGTCCTGTTTTTGTGAAATTCTGAAAAATGTAATTTTGCAAAATAAAATGACAATTAAGATTTCATTTTAGACGATGACGGTTCATTTTAATAGAGCTAAACTCGCACATATGCATAGAAAGCTTTCATAAATCAGAAATTGTAAATTGTAAATCAACTTTTCAGGAAAGTACAACAAAGCTTGTCTGATTATTAAGGCAGCCTGGTTCATTCTATGGAAGATTAATTTTCTAAATGAAATAGATTTATTAAAAGGTCTGTTTTTAAGGGGAATAATTTTGTGAAGGGTCCTTTTTAGGATAAAAAAAATTGTGTTGGGTCCTTTTTTAGGATAAACAATTTTGTGAAGGGTCCTTTTTGAAGATATAAAATTTTATGAAGGGTCCTTTAACGGACCCAGGTTTTCCTCTGGACAGACCTGGAAAAGGTAACAACAAATGAAATTAATTACTTTCTTGATAAAAATAAATAAACAAAAGTACAAAATAAAAATATATTCTTATTTTCCAGCTTCTCTTTTCTCCACTCAAAAATTCGAAATAGGTTGAATATAAGTACTATTTCCAAACTTGCTTTTTGCTGTAGAATGCAAACAAAAGTTATTTTGTAATGATGATGAAAGTGCAACTGAATGTTGAATGTGTAATTTTTTGTATAATAAAAAATAAAAATTTAAATAAGAATTTTATTTAAATTATTTTATTTTAAGATTCCACTTATTTCAACACAATATATTAATATATTTACTTATTACTATTGCTTATATTTTGCATCTGAATTATTCATTACGTTGATTGATAGGTTGATATATCTTATTTTAAAACTAGAAAAGTTTATGATTTCTACAGATTTTGCAATATTGTTAATTGCAGCATAAAAATATAAAAATAATACTAACAATTTGACTTTTTTTTTAATTAAATATTTTTTTCTTTTTATGAAATTTATAATTTTATAGTAATTAAGATGAGAATATTATGCAGTCATCCTAATGAATTGTAAAGCAATGTTGTCATTCTTAATTTAAGATAGGTAACAGAAGTGAAACGTGCATTTGTATGTAAAAAATCTGTTTTTGCCATTTTTGCTGGCAAAAACAAGCAAAAACCTATTTTTGCCAGGACGGTTTTATCACAGTTTTTTCCACCTGTGGCTAAAACTTACCAACCCTGTATATACTATAAAACATACAAAGTTGCATTTAAAAAAAAGTGTAGAATTTTGTAAAATCAGATAAAAATTCAGGGGATTTACTTTCAAGAATCACAGATTTTAAACAGGCACTACTATAGAAAAAAATTTGATTGAGTAAAATGTATATCATTATTTTATAAGATCACATACAAAATTTCAACTCTGTTTTATATATTTATTTTTTACTTCCATTTTACTACCGTAGTAAATAGTAGTGTTGTAATTGGTCCAAAAATTCAATATCGAGTTTTCACCTGATTTACATGTTTTAAGGCCTGCTGAGTCCAAAAAAGTAGTTTTTGGCAATTGGTCAGTGTGTGTGAATGTATGTCTGTATGTATATGTATGTGGGGAATCTTCTGGCTATCATATCTCCGAAACTAATAAAGATAGAACTATGAAACTTCAGAATTGATACAAGTCTGGTGTACAGATGAATTTACCAAATTTTGGTGAAAATTGGAAAACCGGAAGTGGAATCAAAAGTCTGTATCTGAAAAATGGCTTGAATGATTTTCTTCAAAGTTGCTATGTAAACACTCTATTAGATTTCCTTTTGAGTGATATAGTTGGTTAGTTCAGGAAAATTGATAGGCATTCTGTATAAATAGCTCAATTTCAGGTCTCACAAGTGCGTTTCTTTAAAAATGGCTGTACAAATTTTTTTCAAACTCGCAATATTAATTCCCTTTTAAATCCTTTTGTGTGTGATTATTGTTTTGTATTCAATAATGGAGTATGCCAAGTTTTCGTAAAAGATTCATCTTTTCAGTTCAGTTAGATCTTTCCTTAAAAAAAAAAAAAAAAAAGTTGGGCAGACATCTGCATGATTTAAATCAAATGTTCATACTTTAAAATAAGGTATAATTACATCTTTGCTGTAGTTAGAGTATTCAAAGGTTATTTTCATAGCGAATGAATAGGCTGCTATGTGTCTGAAATAGGTGTAGAGTGCTGTAGATACCACTGAGCTAGAGTATGTTATGGTCAGATTTTCAAGTAAGAATTTTCAAGGGTCGTTTGCGTAGTGAATGAACACGCTATTGTATGCAGATAAAAAAAAGGGAGAACAATCGTATTTTTCCAGGACCGGTCACATGGTAAGTAAGCAGGCTGTTATGTCACTGAAATCGGGATGTACCTTAGGCGCCACTGAGGGGGAGTTTGCTACCATCAGACTTTTCAAAGGTCATGAATCATCTGGTTGCCAAATGCAGCTAGTTGTATCATAAAAAAGTCTTTGAGATATGAAAAGACAAAACAGCCAATTTAAACTACTTTCTTAATAGGAATTCTCAGAAGGGAAAAAAAAATCATCAGATTGCATTTCAGGGATCATACAAAAATTATGAGTGAAAACAATAATAAAACGATTAAATGAACACATTTACATTTTTATTTGTAATTAATCCATCAATATTTTTGTTAAAACATATCTCTGAGACTTTTTATGAAATAATACTGAAATTTTTTACAGGATCTTATTAGGACATGAGGCATATTTTATTCCTTGGAATTTATTATTATTATTATTATTATTAATGTATTTATTTTGTTAAGTGTGGGACATATAAAAATTAAAATTTTGTTTTGTACCTGTTTAGATGTATATAATTAAATTATTTATATTAAGAGTTTGTACAAATTATAAAAAAAAAAAAAAGTATAGTAGTATTTTAAATTTAAATCTTATATTTTTATTTTATGGTTTGTTTAACCTTTCCTTAAAATAATAATATTTTCCAGTAGGATGTATTTTTATTTATGTTTGACTATGTACTGTATATGATTATGTATTTTTATTTAGTTTGGAGATTTTAATTTTTAAAATGTTTCTTTACAAATTTAGATAACCTTGATGTTCTCTCACTTTTATTCAAATTGTTAACCAAAACTCTTATAACTCATGGTTCTGAACCAGATGATACACTTTTAGGTAAATGTTTAAGTTAATTTCAACTAAATCTTAAAAAATATATATATATATATATTTCTAACTTTTTTTCTTTCCCTCTTTAGATGAATGCAGTTTACTTCCGAATCAAATTCTAGTCCCTACAATTGAACTTGGTACTCAAGCCTTAGGTGTGTAATAACATTATTAATTACAATTTAATAAATTATGAATTATAATTTTTATCTATTTATTTATTTATTTAGTCATCAAAGCTGGATTCCCCCAACGCAATAGAAAAATATACCTTGATTAGCACAGTTTTTGTTAATGCAAGGAATTTCTTTTAACAATGTTCATTTAATTAGATAAATTTTTTCTTTCTTTCTTTTTTTTTTTTTTTTTTTTTTAACATCAGTAGTAATATTCATGTGCATCATTAAGATTTAATAGATCAAATTTTGTGCAAGAAGAAAAAACTGCAACAGGTAATTGATAACTTTTTCATTAAATAATTTAAAGGTTTAAAATAATTTGAATTAATCAGTTTGTATTTGTATTGCAGAAAGTTTGTTTAAAACTATAAAATGAGATTTTTAAAATGTATAATAGTACATAAAATTTTAATATTAAAGGAACTAATAATAGAAAAGCTATTATAATTAACTTTGTAATAGCAATATATAATTAAAACTGAGTTTTAAGGTTGCTTTATTGACTCGTCATTTATTAAATTTCACACATGTTTATATTAATAAAGATTCGTTTAAATTAGACAGGTGTAGTTTTAACAAATCAAGCTCTGAAGTGTAATTTTTACAAAGAGCATATAACAAATACCTTAATGTGAATATTAGATTTAAAAAAAGAATTGTTGTGGATATATTAAAAGTTTTCCTATTAAATAATGTATGCTTTGACTAGTATATGGTAATATTATAGGTGCAATTATCTATGCTTATCAAAGGATATATATATATATATATTTTTTTTCCAGTCTACTAAGGTACATATTCAGTGTTGCTATGGTAACCGGATTTTCAGGAATACATAGAAATCCAGCACTCAGAAAATTTGGAAAATCTATTAAAAAACAAGGAAAACTCTGGGAATTTAGACATTTTTTGGAAAAACATTGGAAATTTTTTTATAATAAAGTTTAATTTTAAAATGTTTAGTTTTATGGATTAGAGAATTTTTTCCTTTTTAATTTAGTGCTTTTTAATGAGGTAAAAAAAAAAAAAAAAGTTTGTTATATGATTTTTGCCATTTATAGAAATCTTATTAAATTAATTTACCCTAGGTATGTTCAATGGACTTGTAAACATGTTAGATTCTGATTCTGAATGGAATAGCGTCATCTGTTTAATTTAAGTTTAAAAATACCTTATCATATTATTCTTTAGTGTAGAGTAGATATATTTTGGCTGCACATCGCAGCCCTCTTCAGCACTAAGATGATGACTCGTTTGACTGGAACATTCACATAAACACTTTTCCAATTCACCGCCAATCCTCTTCAGTTCACTTCGCTAGGTCCATATGTTATTGCCATTCATCAGGTATTAAACTGTGTTTTCGGTTATTGATAGCAGAATTAGTAGTTAAAATTTCTATAGCTTCATGTTTTAGGGCAAATTTATGGTTATTATATGGTGCAATTTTCTGAATATTAATAGAGTTAATGTTAATGGGATTACTATTATGAGTGGTAGATAGAGCGGTCATAGATTTATTAAATTTAAGGTCGGATATATGTTATTTTTCTCTTTCTTTGACAGGTCTTTTAGTCATGCCGATATAATTAGCTTGCAATTTATTTTCAAAGGTGGAAGTTAATTTTGTACATCCCGGAGGTTTCTTTGAAGTGAACGGTGTCTTTTTCATTTTGGAGATGTTTAAAAACATTTTTATTAGGTTTTATTGCAATATCTACCATCTTTATATGTATTCTTCTAAAGTATGTTTCCACAATCAATTAAGGTAAAAATTGCTTTATAAATACAATGGTGGAAGTGTCAGGAAAACGGGAAAACTGTACCATGTATGTTTTTATAATAGTCATGTGATATATTATTCAGTCTTTCCTCATCATTCATTCTGCTGTCAAGTAGCAATTTTCAAAGATTTTGCATGTTGGTTGGTTTCATCCCTGATAAGTAAAACAATCCTATTAAGCTATTAAATTATTTTTTACTATTTGTTAACCAAAGGTCTATATTATGATTTTTTTTTTTTTTTTAACAAATCTGGTGTTTAATATAAAGAAAAATTTTCTATTTTATTTTTCTCAGGTGTTGCAAGTCCAGCTCTTTTCATGAATTCATTACCATTACAGTTTGAATTCCACTCTATTCCTGAATTTTTAAGATATCAAAGTAAAATACACAATATTGAAGGTACAATTCCTGTAATGCATAAAATGGATATAGTGAGGCATGTGAGTTTGGGAAGAAATCCTTCCTTTGTTCGTCAGTGTACCAGGTAAATCAAAGTATTTTTTTTTTTTTGAAAAGTCACTACACAAATATTTGTAGTTTTACTTGGAATTTGCATAGTCCATAGCTTTGTGTAAATAGTATATACAGTGAAATATGTTTAACACGAAAACGCTTAACGTGAAAAATCGGTTAACACGAAATGATATAGCAGTTCGGACAGTATACTATTAATATATTTTTTTTTCTTTTAACACAAAACAAAAATTGTTTAACATGAAAAAAAATTTGCTTTCGATCTTCAATGGCGTGTTTTTGCTACAACAGAGATGTCAACATTTTAATTTATTCCAAAGCATTTTTAGACCCGTCGTTATTTCCATACTACTCTTTACTTAAGAGTAATTTTTTCTTATTTTATTGTAGTTATACATTGAAAGAGGTACGAATTAAAGGCAGGGCTAAAAATGCTCCAGAATAAATTAAAATGTTGGAAACTATGCTACAATATGTTGCCGTCAATGATCATGTTTTTACAGCACTGACAATGAGATTTTTAACATCGTTCATCGTTAAAATGATTTCATTTATGTAAATACGGATGACAAATCTGACAACTGAATCAGCGATGCAGTTCATGTCCCGTCTGCATCAGAAATGAAGAAAATAATGAGTATCCGCAGTTATTTAGATGCACATTCGAATTCAGAGATGAATAAAGCAATGTATGATCTCGATCAATTTTTGAACAATATGGTGCTGAAAAAGAAAGTAAAAGAAATCTGATTTTTTTCCTCCCCAAAAAACAATAATATTTGTATTTGATTTTTATTCTAATGGATGCAAATTAGTAGTAGTTTTACAGGAAATGGAAACAATAATTGATGACATGGAAAACGTTGGCCAGTTTTGTACTTTTTTTACGAATCTTTTTACACAAAATTCTTTTAACACGAAAAAATATTTCGGTCTCCTCAATTTTGTGTTAAACGTTTTTCACTGTATATATATATGTCAATTAAAAAGAAGTGAAATTTTTATCGCTAATAAGAATAAAGCTTTGTATTAATATTATATAAAGTCTTTACATGAAATTCAACATTTGCAAAATTACTACAAAATAATCAATTTTATAAATCATTAACAACAGAATTAATATTAAATAAAGCCAGACTAAATGCCAAACAGGAGATTTGAAAATCTGAAGGTATAAAAATTTTCTAAAACATTACAGGTTAAAATTTTTGTTTCTTCTTCCATCCTAATCTTTTTGCCATAAAATTTCGATATTTTCACATGAATATCTTATGTTATAATCTTATGTATAATCATATAAAAGTCAGTTTGACTATAATAAATGTTGTAAATATAGGAGTTTTCAAATTATTCAAAGGAGGTATATTTTAAAATATAATACAATTAATTTACTACTGATATAACAGCACATTTTAAAAATTAATTTATGAGGCAGTGGTTTTCTAACATATTTACAGAAGACTCCCTTTCCATATCCCATCTGTCTTTGTGGGCTTGCCAGAATTTCAGTTTAAAATTCTTAATATTCCTAACAATATTGAATACATAGTATATAAACTAACACTATAGACATTAATTACATTGTTATTTTAAATGGTACTCTTACCCTTTTGCTGACAAAGTAGGTGTAAACTTCCTCATTATTTTTAAAAAGTTAAAAATTCATGTAGAACACAAGACTTTCTGACCCTCTAAAGACACTATAAACCTAAAAGGGCCCATGATCATGGACTACAATTTAAGAATAACTGAAATAAGGTGTATACACAAATGTATGTGACAAAAAATTATCTTTTAAAACCAAAGCATTTTCAAGTTTTCATTTATTGACATTATTACTTTCTTCTATATTCAATAGAAGAAAGTATTGGATTCGTAAAAATTTTCGACCTCGAGTTTTTGATGGATTTCCACGTTTTGAGAGCTGTAGAACACGATTTGACCATTTTTAGAAAATGTCTGTCTGTCCGTCTGTCTGTGTGTTTGTGACAAAATTTTGGGGCAACTGTATCTCAGGAACTACTGCACAGAATTTCATACAAATTGATATGTAGATGCACCTTGATATAAATTAGTGCCCATCAACTTTTGGTAAAAATTGTCTTACAGGTTGCGTTGCCATCCCGCTTTTTCTAATTTTTTAACATGGTGATATAGGACAAAATTTTGTATAAATGTGCATGAAGAGAATTATTTTTTAGTAATCATTATGAAATTTACAAGAATTAATTATAATAGAGATAGTCAACTGGGAAAATTTTTTTGTATATGTAGGAGCCTCGCCCCCCCCCCCCTCGAGGGGAGTAAATTTTAAAGATGGGTATCTTTCGAAAGGTCTCGTCAATACCTTTAAAACGAATGGTTGAACTATAAATATGTGATAATTTAAAACAAAGTTATCGATTTTTTTTACTTTTACCAAAAGTAACTTTAATTTTTTTTTTTTTTTTAATATTATTACTGAGTGAATTTGTATAGGAAAATATAGAAGAAAGTCTTGTGGTGGCCACAACATACTAGTTATTAATTTGTTGTAGTTATGACTTTTGATATTTGTATTTTTAACCAGAATTAAACATTTTCAAAAAAAGAAAATTAGTAATATTTAGTATAATATAAGAAAATTAGTAATATTTAATTATAATTTTAAAATATTGTATCTTATTTAATGTAGGTGTCGTAGTTCCTCAATGCTTAAAGCTGGCCCTTGGTCTGCAGCAACTAGAGCTTGGGATCAAAGATGGCACAGATTTTGCCCATGTGGTGGGCAGTGGAGATTACATGGTTCTTCCAAATGAAAAAAATAATACTAATTCATACTTTAAGGAACTTGCTACTAATACATTTCACCAATCTACCCCTTCATTATTTATTTTAAATTATATACTTACAAAGATTTTGGTTATTTTCAGCATTCATGAACATATTATGTTAGATCAAATATCTCAAAACATTCTTAATCGCAATTTTATTTAATTTATTCATTAAACAAAAGCTTCTAAAATTTATTAAATTTTCTTCCTTTTCTTTTTTTTTTTTAAAGCTGATTTTTAAAAAAAATGGAAAGAGAATGAATTTAAAATAAAATATATTTTCAGCTATTTATGCCTTTGATCAATCTCCCCCCTTTTTTTTTTCTGTATGAACTAGGACTGATATATATCACAAAAAAAGTCTCTCTAGGAATCAATCCAATTAAAAATTGGAGCCCTTTAGCTGCCTTCACACAAAATTAAAATCCATAAAATGGGTTCTTTTACAAAATTCAAATTCATAAGAACAGTTCGTGTCATAAAATTTGTTTTATAAAAAATAGTCTTTCTAAAAATTGTTTCATGTTGTTAGTATTGTTTCAAATAGCTGTCTATGCTTGGTTCAATGAAACTTATTCTTACTTGATGTTAAACATTTAAAGAGTGACTGCTAAAATGGAAAGTATTTATGGTATTTATTTGTTTATTTTTTTTATATATAATATTTTCTTTTCTTCAAAAATATTTTCACGAATATGGACCCAAGAAATTAAAATTTGTATCAACCCCTGCTCTTAAGATTTCCTGTTAAAGGAGTCAAATTTTTTAAATGATTTAAAAAAAAAAAAAAAAAAAAGAATAAAATAAAAATGTCGATTAAAATGAACCTGTTTTTTTTTTTTTTTTTTTTTTTTTTTTAAATAAAAAATATTGACTAAGTACATGTATTGAATAACAGAACTTTAACCTATTTTTGTCTTTTTTCGAATGTTATAAGAGAAAAAATTCATTTAAGGACAGTCTTTGATTTATTGTTATTATTATTATTATATATTATTTTAATCTTTTAACAGAATTGCAAGAAAATGTATGTATAAAATCTACAATTAGTCTTATTTAAATTCTTAAGTATCAAACAAATTTTTTTAATTAATTTTGTTACGATTGCACACTTATGATCTGTATGACTTTATTATGTTCCAAATATATTTTATTTTTTATGCAGTTGCCTTTTTTTTTTTTTTTTTTTTTTTTTTTGAAAGATCTATGTAAGAAAACTAACAAGGGAAATATTGAATCAGTAAAATTCCTATTGAAACCAAACAAAGCTGCAACAACCCCACATTGAGCAAGATATGACACCAGAAGTTTTAGCTGTTTCTATCAAACCAACAAAACTGAAGCAGAAAGTGTGAAAGCATAACACATAGACGGAGTATTATGCTTGAGCAAGTAAGGTAGTCGGTTTGAGTACCAGCAAGTTCTTTCTTTATTTTTTTTATTTTTTCAAATGGAAAAAAAAAATGTTTAAATTTTTAATTAAATTAAATTATTAGTTTAAGAGGAAATATTTATTTATTTATTTATTTATTTATTTTAATGAATGCACCAATTAATAAAATATTAACCAGGAATTAAAAAAATATGTTTAAAAATGGTTTTAAGAAGAAAACTACGTTTAAAGTTATAAATTTATTTTATAATTTATAGTAACTATGATTAGAAGGAGAAAATTAGTGACAACATAAGCATTTTTAACAAGGAGCACAAGATATAAAAGAAAATTGATCACAATTAATTGCATTAAAATCTTGTTCTCCATCAAATGTTATCAGGAACCTAAAATATTATTTATTAGGCTTTTCATCGAGATAATTAGATTTGTAAAATTCATATTTGCCCAAGTTTTGAAATTTTTGAGATGTAAATTGGTGAAATTATTTTGAGAAAATTTGTCCATGTGCTCAATTTTATTAGAACATAAAACTTGACAGTTATGTAATAAAATATTTGAAATAAAAGTAAAATATAATGTCGAATGGTCGAGCAGCAGTTGTTGTCCATTCAGGATTTTTCATACAAATGCAAAAAATTGCATGAATAATAACACAATTATGAGCACACAATTAACACTTGTTATTAGTGGCATCGATAAAAAAATGTTTAAAATTTACATAAAATACTAGTAGAAATCATTAATGAAAATTTATCTAAAATCAATATAAAATTATTTCCCCTTAAATTATTCATTTATTTTAATTTAAAAAAAAAATCAAATCATTTTCTCAGTTAAAAAAAAATAAGTAAATAAAATAAATTTGACCAAGGAGGAGTTCAAATTCAACAGCTTCCTTACTCAAGCCAAACACTCTGCCACTGGGCCAAACTTTCTCACTTTCTGCTTCCGTTTTGTTGGTTTTCATAGAAACATCTAAAACTTCTAGAACCTAATAAAAACTAACATTTTATTGTAACCTTGCCCCATGTGTGTGTGTGAGGGGGGGGGGGGTGTTGCAGTACACTTGCACTTTACCCTATGTTTTTGACCATGCATGAACCACTTGATTTGATTTCAAAAGGAATTTTACTGATTCATACTTCCCTTGTAAGTACAATATACCTATTTTTTGGAAAGAAAATTCTATTACTATTTTTATTGTATTAAAAAGTTTTGTATTTAAATTTAGAAATGAGATTAATAAGATGCTTAATATTACTATTATTTATTTTTAAATACTTATGCAGTAAAAAATTTGAAAATAAAATAAAATTTATAAGAATAAAACAGACATCATTGAATTGGCCAGAGCATTGTATTGGAGAATAATTGCTGTTACCTTTATTATTTACATTTAAACTAATAAAAAAAGTTGTTGATAAATTAAAAAGGTGTATTCCCTTATTTTTCATAAGTACTGTGCACTATAATTAATAGAAGTATTGCATAGTTAATATTTAATTGATAAAAAAAAAAAAAAAAACATTGAATTCAGTATCAAATAAATGAAATATTCTTATTTTAAATCATACTAATACTTGTACTGTATGTATATGTATTTTTTAAAACTTAATCCAGTTAGTAGAAATTTAATAAGATTATTAAAAAGATTTAAACGTTATGTTAAGATAATATTTTAAAAATATGTTTAGTGTATTTGCACTCTATTGGTAGTAATAATAACAAAATTATTAAGTTTTCAAATTAATTTTGAAATATATACGCTTTGTGGCAGTACATAAACTTTGTACAGATAAGGAATTCACTATAATTGTATAAGCATACAGAGAGAGATTTAAAAATTGAATATGTTACTCTAGCATTTGCAGTTATACTTATTAACTTTTTTTTTCTTCATTATTTTAAACTAGAATATGTTAAGTTTCTTGTCAATCATTGAAAATATATTGTTTCATTTGTAAATATTTTTGGTCTTATATGATCTGATTCTGTTCTTAACTGTTAAAGTTTGAACACGAGAATTTGATCATAAAAAGTTGCCTAAATAATATTTTAATAAAATATTGTATATATTTGTAAATATTATATTTGAGGGTGTATATTTTTAAGCATTTAAAATGCTCATGTATATTTTTTATACATTTTGTTTGTTTTTATACAGAATTTATAATGTTGTATATATTTGATACACAGAATAAAATGTTTTTTAAATTATTCATTTTCTTTTCCTTGTTAATCTCATATTTATAATAGTATTATGAATGATGAATTTAATCAAAATAGTTTTTTTTTTTTTTTTTTTTTTTTTAACAAAGCTGAAATTTAATTTTGCAATCAATGATAAAATATCGTGATTTGTGATATGTGAGGATTTACTGTAATTTCCAGTGTACAATCTACATGTCAGATAAATCACTTTCACTTTACAAATTATAATTGGTAGACAAAGTTACATTTGTACGACGTATTTCTTCGTAGAAATATATCTTTTTTACTATAAAAGCACTTATTTTCGTGAGGCTTTAATTTTCACAAGCCCATCGTAATCGCAAAATACTTTTTTTTTTTCGCAGCAAATAATAATAAAAAAACAGAAATTTTTCAATTACCAAAACTCACATGCATTGACGGTCCGAATGCGAGAAAAGTGAAGGGGTGGGGTGATTACATTTTCGGTGCAAAAGGGGGGTTCAGAAGTCCCTAGTTTGATAAACAGCATGAGGAAAAAGGGATTACGAAAATAAAATTGTTTGGGGTGGAATGTGCGCGTTGAGCCAAAGCCAAAGTTGATGTATAAGCACCATTGTAAGCATAAATTGTTTTTAGAGCGATGAGGAGGTGGGGACGAACTTTTTGGACAAAAGGAAATTTCTTAAAATGCCTTATGCAAAAGGGGTTCTATATTTAGGTACTTTTCAGCGTTAGGATTTTTCAACTTTTGGTTCTGTTCATGTAAAATTCGCAAAATTTTCAGCTCGCAAAATCGCCGATATCTTCAATTTCACGAAAATTACAGCTCGCGAAAATAAGTGCTTTTACAGTACTTAAATAAAATTTCTGGTGTATAACTGATTAATCCAACCTACAGATTATACACTGAAAATTATGGTAGTAAACATTTAGTAACATACATTCCTATATTTTAGGTTGATTTCTATAAAAATCAACCAATTGCAATCATTTAGTTTACCGATATATAATATATATATATATATATATATATAATCCATTTGATAATAATAGAAAAGAATGAGAACGAAGAATAGTCAGTCAAATAAATCACTACAGAAACATACACAGGCCAAACAAAGTAACTATAGTCCATTCATTCTATCGAGAGAACGAAACTAAATAAACACACGCGCGGTTTGGCTGCGGTAAAAAACCTGGCATTCTGCCAGGAGTGCCAAGCAGAAAGTGTGAATTTCTTTTTTTTCTTTATTTGCACTGTTTTGCTCGTGCTATTGTCTGATTGTTAAATTTGATAATTTTTTTGTGTGATTTCGTATTTTACCATAATGGAGAGTGAGAAAAGTTCTTTGAGTCCAGTGAAGAAGA
This sequence comes from Salticus scenicus, assembly GCA_963930645.1. Lineage (NCBI taxonomy): Eukaryota > Metazoa > Arthropoda > Arachnida > Araneae > Salticidae > Salticus > Salticus scenicus. The sequence goes on along the minus strand of OZ005656.1, from coordinate 182,043,592 downwards.
GAATTAAAAAAAAACCTTTAAGTAAGGGTGAAAAGGATATGATTTTAAACGTAAAAATGCGCTTGAATCAAATCCTGAACTTTCGATTTCTGATGTAGGAAATGAAGCTGCTCGTATAACTGGGGTATGTAAAGCTTCTGTTTTCCGAGTGATTTCAGAATATAAAAAGTGCGGTGCTTTAAATTCTCCGAAGAAGACAAAAGTACGTAAACGTATTTCAGAAGATGTAGATGATTTTGAGAGGAACGCTATTAGGAGGAAAGTGCACGAATTTTTTTTTTTAAATGAGCTACCGACTATAGATAAAGTTTTGAAAGTTGTAAATGATGACCCTGACTTACCAACCTTTAAAAGAACAACCTTTTATCATCTTCTAAAAGAATTAAATTTTACATATGCACGAAGATCACGAAAAAGTACTCTCATTGATAAAGATGAAATAATTGTGTGGAGAAGAAATTATTTAAGACAAATAAAAACTTTCAGGGAAGAAGGCCGCAAAATATATTATATGGACGAAACATGGTTAAATGCAGGACACACAGTTAATAAAGTTTGGAAAGACACTGCAATACAATCTTCTAAGCAAGCATTTTTTCCTGGTCTTTCTTCTGGACTAACATCTCCATCGGGGAAAGGTAAACGGATTATAATTACTCATATTGGCAGCGAATGTGGCTTTGTGGATGAAGGACATGACATATTTGAATCCAATAAAAATAAAGATTATCATGAGGATATGAATTCTGAAAAATTTGAAAAGTGGTTTGCCAATATTTTACCTCTACTCGAAAATAACTGTGTAATCGTAATGGACAATGCTCCTTACCATTCTAGGAAAGCCAAAAAAATACCTAATACTTCGTGGAAGAAACAGAAAATTGTCGATTGGCTTTTAACAAAAAATATTAAATTTGAGGACGGAATGTTAAAAGCTGAAGTATTGCAATTAGTGAAACAAAATAAAAGCAATTATGACAAATATATTGTAGATGAATTGGCAAAAGCGCAAAATAAAATTGTCTTGCGACTACCCCCCTATCACTGCGAGCTCAATCCCATAGAACTAATTTGGGCACAAATGAAGAACTTCGTTGCAAAAGAAAACAAGACATTTAAAATTTTCCATGTAAAAGATTTGTGCATGCAAAGCATAAAAAAAATCGGTGATGAAGAATGGAAAAAGTGCATCCAGTATGTAATAAATGAAGTAGAAAAGAAAATGTGGGATCTGGATAATACGATAGATAATATCGTCGATTCCATGGTAATTGAGCTTCACTCAAATTCTTCAGCTGCATCTTCTGAAAGTGATTTCTGAGGTTCTCTAAATTTTCTGAGGTGTTCTAAATTTATGATATTAATATTTTTCCATAATATCTGAAAATTGCTCTATATATAAATAGTAAAATAATAATAACATAAAATAAAAATTGAATATTATTGAATTAGTTTTTGAGTATCTCAATTTGTAACTTAAATAGTTTATCCGATTTTCGTAATGAATTAAATCATTATATATTGATGAAAAATAAGACCCCCCCCCCCCCACCCAGCACCTTCTTCAGTATACCAGCAAAACATCTCACACTCTTAAATTCAAAAATAAATAAAAAAATATCTGGTACTGTATACAAATCTGTATTTGCTTGATAAAAATTGCTAGAAAAAAAATTAAATTCTCCAAATTGGGGATTTCGGCTGAAAGTGAACCTTCTTGGCTATTTTTGTGCAACCCTTTTATTTAGTTTCGTTCTCTTCTTTCGTTAAATAAACTATAGTTATCTGAAATTGATTTAATTTTTAAGTTTAAAAAGATTACTTTAGGATAGTATTTTAAGGGGAAATAATAAAATAAATTTTATTAATGAAAAGAACCTTTTTATTTTGATATGAACAAAAGAATTTCAGACAAATAATAAGATTGAATAAGATAAGATTGAATTTTAACTGAAAAGCTCAAAATGCTGTAAAACGTTTTCAAGTGCTATCCCCATAGCATTGAGCAAAGAAATGCAGATTTTCTGTACTTGATAAGCATTTTAGCAAAATATCATATATAATGGAAAATTTGTCATCATAATAACTTCTGAAATATTCACTCAATTCAAACCAAAGTTGAACAGTGGGCTTATCTTAAATACCTTGGATAAATTCACTGGGCTACTTGCTCTGTCATTTTGTTTCCAAATGGCAGCCACTTAAAAATTCAGACACATTCTAAAAAATATATTTAAGACTGGATTTACTTAAAATTTGATGTATATATAGTTTGTATCAGGGTCTTTAGCAACTTTATATATCAATTTGATCCACCCTCTGATGGTGATCATTTGAAATCGAACTGCTACTTGAAAATTTGTCTTGACAATAACTTTCAAAATACTGAATCAATTCGAATCAAGTTGGACAGCGGACTTTCTCAGAAAAGTGTAAGTTTATAGACCAACTTAATGTTATTTTGTTTTTAAGTGGCGGCCGTTTGAAAAGTTTAGATTAATAATTGGATTGCTGAAACTGCATATATACACAGTCCATATCAAGGTCAAAACCAAGTTTATTAAACAACGTGATCTGTTATCTTGTTTTGGAATAACAGCAACTTGAAAATCTGCCATGATAACATCTTTCAAATTACTGAATCATTTCAAATAAAGTTGGGAACTTTTTTAGAAATATCTCAGGTAAGTTGGTTTTCCATCTTGGTTTCATGTTACGGCCACTTGAAAATTTAAGATTTATATAAAAAATGTTTAGATAAATCTATTTGCTTAAAACTTCATATGTACATAGCCTATATCAAGGTTGCAACCAAATTTATTAATCTACTTAATCTAACGTCTTGTTTTGAAATAGTAGCCACTTGAAAATATGTCATTATAAGTTCCAAAATACTGAATCTATCAAAACCAAAGTTTGATAATAAACTTAGACATATTTTGGATGAGTTTGCTGGACATTTTGTTTCCAAGTGATGGTCACTTGAAAATTTCAGACTTTGTCCTAAAATATGTATTTAAGAATGTATTTACTTAAATTTCATGTAGGCATAGCTATATTAGGATCTCATCTAAATTTATTGATGACTTTGATTCACCATGTTTTGAAATGGCAGTCACTTGATAAGAAAAAAAGAAACTAACCTACTTTTCTGACTGAGCTGGAAAGACTTGCCTGTTGAGAGAGCACAGTCTATTAGTTCTGTGTTTTACAATGCAAGTATAGGAGTGTGAATTAATGCAAAATATAAAAGAAATTTTGAAGATAAATTTAGTTTTTAATTATTGAAGACTATCTCTTCTGAATTTTTGTTTTTTAAAGAAATTTTAGTTAAACATTAGGCAACATATTTGACTGTAAAGTCTGTTGCTTGTTTTTCAATACTGGTAATGAATTTTAAAAACACTTTATTTTTTTATGGATTTTATTGATATTCTTAAATCATAAGGGTGGATACTTTAAATGATATCAAATAGTTTTTTGACCTTTTTTTCAAATTAAAATCAGATTTCAGGTAGAGAGCGGCAGTAATGATTTTGTGAAGTTTTTAAGGTTATCTATTTTATATCTAATATCACTTATTAAACTTACAAAACATTATAAATTACTTAAAAGCAACTTTAGTAATAATATGAATGCTGAGCAATAATTTCCAATATTTCATTGCTGATGAAAGTGCAAAGTATTTTTATTAATTCTTTTGCATGATTTATTTAGGTAAGATTTTAATAAGTATAATAATCCATCTCAACAATATTTGAGGATTAATAAAGATGTTTAATTTCTTTACAAATGTATTTACTATTTAAATGTATTAAATTTTATTGTGATATGTATTCTGCAAAGGAAAATAATCAGTACATTTATCAGTTCCCTTTTGTTAAGTTACACAATATCGAGACCGCATTTTTAAAAAAATTCTATAACTATTAAGCTTTTTAATAAAGAGCAGTTTTTCTTATAACATTTTACATAATATACTCAATTGTAAAAACATTCAATGCACTTTTTATTATTTTTTTAAATTTGTTTATTAAGGGCCCTAAATGTTAAATACATATACAAGTGTTTCACGTGTCGGAGAAACACCAAAATATTTTGAAGGGAAAGTAATTTCACTGAACTTATTAATTTAGAAAGTTTTGTGCTTTCAAAAATAATATTTCAGATGGGATATCGTAAATGGGAACACAAATTCTACTTTTTCAAACGGAAACCATACTTTTTTTAAAAAATCATTATTATATAATCATGTTAAGCAGAAAATATTTGCTTAAAATCCCGTGTTTCTTTTTGCATTTTGGGGCACCCAATTTTTACATGAGAGCTTATTTGATATATTATTTGAAATCACAAAACTTTTCAAATTAATGTGTTCCGTGAAACTGCTTCCCTATTAAGATTGTTTAAGGTTGTCAGATTTTTACTTTGACCTAAAATCAAAATCCCTGTGGCCCCCTTCATTGTAAGGTGAAAAAAGGTGATACATGCTTTCAAACCAGTTTTTCTGCTTATAATCCCATGGGTGGGGGGGGGGGGAAATATTGTTTCAACTAGAGATTAAAAAAAGTTTGTGTCATTAAGGTCCAGAAAGCTCAGCTCTGGGTAGCTCTTCTAATAAATCATCTGAAAGGTTGAAATTTTTCAAATTTGAATTCTTTATTTGAATACTTTAGAGTATTCAGTCTTATTGAGGTAGTTCAGGATTACCAGACTTTTATCGGAATATAGCCCCCCCACCCCCCCTTGTCCCCCTACACTTCCCCTCCAGGGAAGAAACAATGCTCCTACATAAACCACATTTTTTTTTTTTTTTTTTGTTAATTGACTATTATTTTTATATATATATATATCACATTGAAAACTTAAAAATAATTCTCATAATGTACATTTATACAAATTTTTGTCCTATACTATTACATTAAAAGTTATGAAAAAATGGGTTGACAGAACCATCTGTTGAGCAATTGATCTCAAAATGTAATTAGCACCAGTTTAGGTTTATATCATCTGATACATTATTTCAAAGCACTTTTGAAATTAATGTGTTGAACAAAATTACTGTCCTACAAAATATTTTGGTGCTTACAGACTTCAGAAACACTCTGTATATTTGTTTTATTTAAATACAAACTAAAATATCTCATACTCATAGTTAATTTTTGTTAGGTATTGCTGTTCTATAGCATTTGAATTTTACAATAAATAAAAGGTTTTAAATTGTAATCAAATATTTATTTACAAAACTGGAAAGTTAGAATAAAATATACAAATTCATATCTCAGTTGACACTAAATTATATTGTAAAAATGTATAAAATCTTACAACAGGTATTTCATTAAAATATGAGATTGTAATTGTTGATATACAATGCTTTCCATCTTTCATAAATTACTGGATTAACACATTAAGTGCCACGTCTGTCATCAGTGACTGACACTGAACTTTCTTTTCAGGCTGTGTCAGTCCCTGGTAACTGACATTGAACTTTCCGTTCAGGCCGCAACGGTCGCTAGTGACCGAGAATATAAAATATGATATAAAATTAAAAAAAAAAAAAAAAAAAAAGGTTTTAAGTAATTACTTATAATTTATGTATAACATATTTTAATACAGCTTGTGTGACTTGACAGGGATTTTTTTCTAAATTTGGGTGGCACTCAAGGTGTTAATTGGCCTTGGAGGCATTATTTATTTCAGTAATATCATGTTGATTATAGTCTTTAACTACTTTTCCAACCCTAAATTTTGTGACATTAAATTGCAATGAAAATAAATATAAACTTACAAAAAATATTTCATTAAATCATGAGATTCTAATTGTTGATATACAATGTTCTTCCATCCTTTATTAGCTGCTGGATTAATTGGGCTTGGATGCATTATTCCAACTACGATAATATCATGCAGATTATAAGCCTTAACTACCTTTTCAGCTCTAGATTTTGCAAAGTTTCCTATTCCAACCACATATTTCACCTGTAAAAGTTTAATAATCTTGCACAAGGATTCATCACAGATGTTTATTAGGGTTGTTTTCTCTTCAGCTTTTAATTCAGGAGGCGTTATATTTTTAGCAGTAGTAGTCATCATTGAAATTGGACAGTAATTATGAACATAGCAGTATCTGAAGAATTTCTCGGGTTGCACACACAGTTCTTCTAAGAAAGACCAAAATCTGCTGCCACTTACCTAAATTAGCATTTGGATAAAGTTAGTTTAATCTTAATAATCAGTTTGAGCAAACATTAAATTCATACTTTCGGTTAAAAATCAGTTAATGGTTAAAGAATAAGAAAAAAAATAGTGAAACACTAAGTTTTCAAGAATTTTTTGAACAAGTAACAATAAACAAAACTGGGGGAAAAAAAAACTTTCAATAAATTCTTATGATTTTTTAACACATTTTATTAAAAAATAAATAAAAATATATTTTAATATATTTTAATTACAGCTTGTGACATGATTACATATGTTGATTTTTGGGAAAAGAATCGCAAAATATTTCATCAAAATGATCAAAGTTTTTTGCTTTTTGTAATTGAATTACTCATTTGAGTAACAGACTACCAATAAAAATCAAATTTGTTAACCTTCCAACGGGCGCACGTATATGAGAGATACACTAAAAGAGGGGAATCTTGTTGTATATCTTAAAGTCAGAGAGCATTTGGAACACTTACCTTTGGCTATTCACTCAGTATATGTTGATATATTTTTAGTTATCTTTTGAACCACGAGACAATGATATGAAGCTGTATATTTGCTATTTGTATTTGAAAAATATGTGCGACCGTTCAAGTGATGTTTTGTTATATATATATATATTGTGGTTTAAAATGATTCTTTGTTGATTTTGTTTTAAACATTATAATTTTAAATATTTTTAAAATTAATTAACTTTTAAATTTACACTTTTTATTAAAAATGAGAAAACACATCAACTATATTCTTTATTTTATTTTCAAATAATTCTGATGTTTCTTTGATTACTTTATATTGATTTTGAGTTTGAGCTTAAGTTTTATTCTTTCAGTTTTTTTAATGAGTAAAAGGTCCAATTGGATGTTCTTATTAATCTTCAAATGGTTTTAGTTTAATTAAAATATTCAGATACTTTAAAATACATATTTTACAATAGTGTATGTGAAAAATACATGCAACCTTTCATGTTCGTATAAGCAGTGCGCCCGCTGGAAGGTTAATCATAATAACCTATTAAATCCAATTTCTTAAACACACACACACACAAATAAAATAATATAAAAATAATAATGTTTAAAATTATTTTGTTTTTTACAGCTTTATTCCTCCGTTAAAGAGCAAGATACCAGTGAAAATTAATTTTCTTGCAGACTGCAACCTATCAGATATATTTCTGATCCTCTAGAACGTTTTTACCCAATTTTATCCCTTCAGAACAGTTAAAGCTATTTGCTGTTCATGTCCCCCCCTCCCCCTCATCTAAAAGTAATTCATTAGTGAGAACATATCGGATCAAAACTGATATGATTTTTCTCTCTCTCTCTCTCCTTTTTTTTTTTTTTTTTTTCCTCCTTAAACTCATTGGTCTAGGCCTGTCCAACTGAAAGCACTTGGCAGGCCACATCATTACATGAATGATGTTTTGGGCTGTCTCCATATGGGTGGCTAGAAATAGTTCGTTTTCAAGAAAAAACTCAAAATGTTCACAAGACTCTTCTGGTATATATAAGGTATACACACATACACTGACTATTACTTTTCTTATAGTTATAATTTTTTTCTTGACAAAAATATAGCTATTTTTAGCAAAGTTTCAGTTATTATTATTTTCATTTCCTAATTTAATTATGCCTTTCATAATATGTAATCTTTCAGCTGTTATGTCATTATTTGTTTCTAAATTTTTTTCAGAATATCGAATGAAGTTTATGTTTCCTGATTTTTTATCATTGTAATGTTGGAATATCATCATTTATATATATATTGGGGAAGTGAAGATTTAAAACAGAATACATTAATATTAAATTTTATTTTATTCCTAAATAAACAATAGAATATTCAGAAATTTATGACTATACAATAATAATTATGATAGATCTAATGATATTTTATCAACAATAATCAATTGATAAAATATCATTAAATCTATTGTTGATTTTTATTATCATCAGTGAGGTCGTACCAGTTTTAAAATATCACATGACACTGGCAAGAACCCTATTGATTTCAACATTCAAATTAAAAATCTTCATAAGTTATTCAAAATTTATGATTTTCTTAACATAGAGGAATAGTGCAAAATTACGCTTAAATATGCATTAAAAAGAATATTTTTACTGTGAAGATATCAGACCAGCTTTAAAATATCAGTTATGATGCTCACATGAAAATAATTATCTATGAAAATTTAACTTTAAAAGCTTGGTAAATTATTTAAAATTTACAAATTCCTTAACATGGCAGAATCCCAACAAAATTTCACATAAGCATCCATTTTGTGGGTTATTTGTATTATAAAGATATCAGGCTACTTTATTGGCATGGACATCATTGACTATGAATTTTCTAATTAAAAAAATTTTGAAGTTATGTGAAATTTACGATCTTTTTAACTCAGCAGAATAGGGCAAATTTTCGCATAAATATCTATTTTGAGGGATATTCTCATTGTAAAGATATTAGACCACTTATCAAATATCATTTATGATACTGACTTACATAATAGACTAGGAATGTTTTAATTTGAAAATTTTGTAAGTTATTCAAAATTTAAAATTTTTGTAATGTAGCAGAATAGAGAAATATTTCATATAAGCTTGCATTGGAAATAGAATGAAATTGCATAAAAACTAAAATATGATACTAAATCCTATAAAATTAACAAATTAGGAAAAGGTAAATGTATTGAATTAAATGGCAAATAGACTAAAAGGCAGTCATCATGTCAAGCACTTAGTCAAATTCAATTTTCTTAACATGTATATAGTATGCCTTATAGTAGAAATTTATGAGAACAAATATATGATGAAAAAACTGGGCAGAGTCCACCTATACCAAAATTGTTTTATCTATAAATGAATTTTTGCTTATGCATAATCAAAATATTAAACACACCAAAAGAAAATTTTATTTATTTAATATTATTATTGTTTACTTTGTCATTTTGCCTTCAAAGAATTTTTTTCAAAAAATGCATGATATAAATTTATGCTTGCTATAACATAAAAATTTACACATCAAGGACTTATCTGAATGGGACAAAATTGCATATGCAGTGCATTCTTATGATAGAGTGTGCAAATGATTATCTTTTGGCGATAATTGATTAACTAGCTGGAGCTCCAGCACAATGCTAAGGAACCTCCAAATTGTGTGTAAAATAAATTATATATTCCAATGTTAGAGCATAACTTCCATGAGAATGTGGGCCCGTCAATTTACATGAACTACTAATAATGCCTCATAGAAGAATATAAATCCAATATAGTTCACAAATAATACATTGGATGTCATCATTAAACAGAGGAGATGCAATGGAGGAATATCGAATATCAAATAGCATGATCTTTCAACATTTCAGGAAGAGCAATACTCCTATTTGGTGTTAGGAATGGGAGAACCGTGATTGTACAAAGTGTCAACAAGATATTGGTCAATCAAGAATGGCGACAGAATGTGAGAACAGAGTGTTGATCAGTGCTCACAGCACCTGATGCATTCTTTTCAATGATCTGACATGTAATGAGGACATCAGTGATCGCAATAAACATTGATAAACGACTCAGTGGATGAAAGCTGAAGTCACAGGGTGATTGTGCTAACTGCCCTTCACTTCTGCACTCTCTCAAATGTGTGTCAGGTGCATTGAATCAGGAATCTCACAGAGTGGAACAGAACCCAATTTTAATTGAACCTCAGTGACCAGCGAAGGCATGTCTAGGGATCATGACCAAGGAAGCAAAAAGATCCTCGCCTGATAGTCACCTGCTACACAACCTGGCAACTAGAAGTTATGGTATGGGATGCCATTTCACTAGATAGTTCCCCTTATGGTTATCATTTAGGACACCCTTAAAATACAGTAATTTGTCAATGAGTTTCTATGCTCCATTGTGTTACCTTCTTTTTATGAAATCATGGATTTACATTTCAATAGGTTAATGCCTGGCCATCCACTGCATGTCTTTCTACAGATTGTCTTCATGCTTCTTCGACATTTTGCCTGGCTTGTGTGATCTGTCCTGAATACAGCACATTTGGTCTCTGAAGCAATCCCATACATGAAGATATCCATTAACTCTATGAGTCAATAAAAAGCCAGATAACAGCTTCCATCAAAGTCAGAGGGGTATCAACACAGAATTGTAATTTTTTTGCTCTTGTAGCTGTATTTTCTAAATAAAACATTCAATTTCTATCATACAGTTATCATTTCATTTTCAATACATATACATCACATATACCGATTTTCCTCCCTTTTGAATCCCATGATGCATCAATTTTTATATTATAGAGTGCATAATGTATTATTTAAAATTTAGTGATTTTGTTTGATCTTCAGAACAGTGAAAATATTTTACTATCTAAAAGTTTTAAATAAATGAATACACAAGTTTAAGTGATACCTCAGATCTGGAACATCTTAAACCTTGAATTTCTCTTTTTGGATGTTCTCTAGGTGGCTTGTAAACATTTCCTGTTATTTTTAACCAATTAGTTACATAAGTTGTATCTCCAAAGGGAACCTAATAAATGAGATAATTTAGACTTAGATAATAGTTGTACAGATAATTTTTAATATATTAAAATTAACAAATTTCATTTATTAAATAAAATAGTGCAAATACATTTACTTTTATATTTATTGGATATGTCAGTAAGTGTATAAAAAATAATTAACCATAAACATTGCTTTAAAAAAATTAGTTAGCTGTAGTAATCGTTATGGGTAATTTATAATAATAAATGAAGGAGTTGATTCATACTTTAACTGAAATGTCTACAGTTTGAAATTTGGCTTGAAAATACATATTCCAAGGGATTTTGGAATTCTTAAAAAACTCCATTTTAAGTAAAGAATTTTTACTTTCTTCTACAGTCGGCAGCATAATTTTTGAAGCACTAGCCAATAATTCCTATATTAAAAAAGTACACTTAGGACTGTTTTGTTAAATAAATCCTTGTCGAATCATGTTCTTAGACTGACTTAGTGCTCGAATAATTTTGCAACCGACTGTATATTCAATAGAATTTCGTAAAAATTTTTGACAAATTTGCACGTTTTGAGAGGTCTAGAACATGATTTGACCATTTTTACTTTCTTTTATATTCAATAGAAGAAAGTATTAGATTTGTAAAAATTTTCGACCTGGAGTTTTTGATGGATTTACATGTTTTGAGAGCTGTAGAACACGATTTGATCATTTTTAGAAAACGTGTGTGTGTGTGACAAAATTTTGTGGCAACTGTATCTCAGGTACTATTGCACAGAATTTCATACAAATTGGTATGTAGTTACACATTGACATAAATTAGTGCCTATCAACTTTTGGTAAAAATTGTGCTACAGCTTGCGTTGCCATCCCACTTTTTCTAAATTTTTAACATGGTGGTATAGGACAAAATTTTGTATAAATGTGCTTAAAGAGATTTATTTTTTAATAATCATTATGAAATTTCAAAGAATTATTTGTAATAGAGATAGTCAACTAGGGAAAAAAAAATTGTGTATGTAGGAGCCTCGTTTCACCTCTGGAGGGGGGGGGGGAAATCCCCCCTCAAGGGGTGTAAATTTTCAAAGAGCTCCCAATACCTTTAAAATGAATATTTGAACCATTGATCCTGCAATAATTTAAAATAAAGTTATCGATTTTTTTCATTAAAATATATATATATATATATATGTAATATTGAGAATAAAATTGACCTTTTTTTTTTTTTTTTTTTTTTTATTTAGTGTTATACTACTTTTATAATATGTAAATCGTCTGCATTATCATGGAATATAATTTTTTAAATAATAATTTTAATAAATTATTTTTACTGAGTGAATTTATATAGGAAAATATAGAAGAAAGTCATGTGATGGCCACAACATACTAGTTAGAAAATGTGTATGTGTGACAAAAATTTTATTCCAACTGTATCTCAGGAACTACTGCTCAGAATTATACATAAATTTACATGTGGTTGCACCTTGACATAAATTAGTGTCTATCAACTTTTGGTGTTAATTGCTCACATTTTTGCAATTTAACCCTTTGCCGCTCAGTGTTCCACTACATGGAACACCGAACTTCGCTAGCTTCTGCAACCGTTAAATTCAATTGCAAATGCATAAAAATAGGGTTTTTTTTTACTTTGAATTTTCCTTTTCATCCTTAGATGGCACCAGTATACATGGCAATCCATGATATTTAGCTGGGACGAGTTATTTTAAACCCTCGTATTTACAAGAAATTTTGTATTTTTTTTTTGTGATACAAAAAAGATTGCTTGAAAAAAGATTTCTATGTTATATCGTTGGCTGTACTCTAAATTATTTATTCTATATTAATTTTAATATTTTATACAGGAAACATACGAGGAATCGCTGAATAAAATAAGGTGTTCCATCTCCTGGAACACTGCGACACTAGCGCTTTTCATATTATGCAACCGAAAACAATGATGAGAGAAGACAGCTGTCTTTACGTGCTCTGTTTTCCTCTGTTTGGAGGGAATGACATCAAGCTATAATATGCTGCGAGGAAGGGTTGGTTGTCTATTAAAAAAAAAAAAAAAAAAAAAAAAAAAACACAAAACTAGTTTCATGTGCAAAACCTACAATGTTGGTTTGTGCTTGTACCAAAAGAGTGTGACGTGATTCCAGAAATTTTATGAAGCTAAAAAATAGACTAATTGTAAATATTTTTGCACATAGGACCTGTATATATGTATACTAACTGTAAATATAAAATTATTTCATAAAAAGTCATATAAACAAGATTTTTTTTTTTTTTTTTTTTTGGGGGGGGGGATGGGGTGTAGAGTAGCTGGCCTCCCGTGATGCACCATGGGTCATGCTAAATCTACTACACAGGTATAATACAGTGTTTTTTAATTCAAATGCAAAATCTTCTGCATATTTACTAGCTTTACTGCGATGCTCTTAGAAGCACTTTTCAGAGCTCTAGTGGTGCAGTGTTCCAGCTGATGGAACACCCACAGATTCAAAACGGTAAGTACTATCTTTACAAAATTATACATGTGTACTCCTTTAGACCTAAGTAGATAGCCTACCACTTTTTTTGTTGAAATTCCAACTTTAAAGGGTAGTGCGCCGTAAAGGGTTAAGGGAAGGCTATATCTCAGAAACTACTTCTCAGAATTATATTTTCAAAAAATAGTTCTTAAAAAGTACACAGCATTCTGCTATTTATTTTCTTTCAGCAGACACTTTTTTTTTTCTTTTTTTAATCAACAAGAATTCTTACTTTTTACTACAAACCATCACATATCACAAAATGCCTAATCAAACATGTGAGAAGTAAAGGTTAATTTGAATTGTCACTTGTAGAATTCTTTTACACAATTCTTTTATAAATTAAATCAGAGAAAAACATTTTACCTTTCTTCTATATACTACATAAGAACAAAGTAGTGGATTCATGAAAATTTCTAAATTATGGTTTTTGATGGATTTTCATGTTTTGAGATGCTCTGAACACAATTTTACCATTTTCAGAAAATGTCTGTCGATATATTCAAAATTTTGTTGATGTTGTATTTAACGAACCAAGGAACGGAATTCAATATAAGTTTATATTTGTTTGCATCTTAAGTTAGAGTTGCTTACCTTTTTTGTATATATCGTTCAACAGATGGAATTCCCATCCCGTTTTATCATAACTGTTAATATGGCAGAATAAGACAAAATTTCTTATAAATGTACACCTAGAGCATTATTTTCAACAAATCATTATGAAATTAAAAAGAATTATTTATAATAGTAATATAATTAACATATGGAGGAATATTTTACTTTTACTTTCTTCTACATACATTAAAAAAAATATTGGATTTGTGAAAATTTTCAGCTTATTGTCTTGGATAGATTTATATGTTTTAAAATGTCTTGAACACAATTTGTCCATACTTAGAGAATGTCTCTTTGTGTGTATTCAAAATTTTGTGAATGCCATATCTCATAAACCAAGGAATGAAATTCAATATAAGTTTATATTTGGTTGGACCTTAACTTAAAGTTTAATTAGTGCTGATTAGTTTTTGGTACATATCACCCAACAGGTGGCATTACCATTCCATTTTATGATAATTTTTAATATGGCAGTTTAGAACAAAATTTCTTATAAATGGGCATCTGGAGAATTATTATGAAATTAAAAAGAATAATTTATAATAGTAATAGTTGACTAGGGGAAAATTTTGTATATGTAGGAGCATCACTACCCTCTCAGAGGATGTAAATTTTCAGTATATATAATTTTCCAAAAGAACTTGTTAATTCATTTGAAACAAAGTTGTCTTTTTTTTTTTTTTTTTTTTTTTTTAATAAAAAGAGAAAAATCCTCAGATATCATCTATAGAGTACAAAATTGAATTTATTTCAAGATTTAATGTTATACTTCTCTGAGATAAAAATCGTCAGCTTTCATAATGGAGAATAATAATTTTTCTTTATTTGCGTGGGGGTCACTAGTGATCCCAACATTTTATTGTTTGCTCCTTATCCTTATAGTCTCAACATACTAGTTGTATATAGAAATATGAAGAGTTGATACTTTTACCCACCTTTGGATCATATATGGAAGGAAATGTGATCAAAAAGTCACTACTTATGACAAACAGAATTATATGTACATGCGAAATAATACTCTAGATTTCTTTTCTTAGAGTGAAAAATTATTATTTTTTCTTCTTTAATATTGTTACTCCAAAGTGAAATAGAATCTAATTATGTAATAGGTATTTTTTAATTAATTAATTATTTATTTATTATTATTATTATTTTTGACACATCAAACAGAAAGCAAATTCATTTTAGATAAAGTGGAGTGGAAGGTTGATTAAAGTGATTTTTCATTCATTTTATCTAAAATGAATTTTAATAGTTGATGAATTAACAAATAAAAAATTTCTAAATAGAAAGCAAATTATTAGCATCAATCCCATACAAATTTTCTATGTTATTTATAAAACAAATATTTTGTAATCAATAAATCAAATATAATTTTTCACATTTTTTTATATTTTGTATGTATAATATAAATCTGTTTCAATCACCATGGTTATGCAATGTAGTTAAAATTATTTTTGCTTAAGGAAAAAGAAAAAAACAAAAAAACTTGTTTTGTAGACAAATAGGAAACTTTGAAATACATTTTTGAAAATAATACTTTATAAAGTAAGAAATAAATAAAAAATGCACCCAGAACTCTAAATCAGATCATAATTTTCTTAAATTGAATTAATACAGAAATGTTTATGTTTTATCTAATGGGAAAACTTTATATCTTACATTTACAGACTCATATAAATGAAATATGCAATTTATTCCCATTATACGAAAAACGTTAAATTATCAATCCAAACACCTCAAAAAGGGGGGGGGGAATAAAAAATTTATTAAAACTAAATATAAAAATTTAACATAATACATAAATCTATTAGGGTTTTCCTAATAAAATTAAAAAACTGGTTTTTTTTTTTTTTTTTTTCTTTTTTTAATGAACACAAATATATCGTATGACATATATTCATTCTCAGTACATTAATATAATTATTAATATTCTAATTAAAAGTGAACTTTTAATGTAAAGAACAAATAAGCCAATTTCTTTCTTAATTTTTTATATAACTAATAATATACTTGTAATTCTATAGTTTTGAAAAGATAGCTGTTGAAGTTTTTATTGCTGATTTGCATGTTTTTAGTTACTGAACTACCTAAAATCTGCATTCAAATAAAGGTTTTATTTATCTTTTAATAAAAGATAATAATAATTCCAAAATTTACTATTTAATTTCTTTTAAGTGCTATTTCACAAATAAAGTTATGTTACAAAGCAATAGTGTCTATGGCAAAGGTGGCAAGGCATGTAAAATATTGAGGGCCATGATGGAATGCAGAAAAAATAAATAAATAAAATAATATTACTAAATTTGTATCTCCTGCTAACGCAATAACCATGTTGAAATTAATAAATCCATTCTAACATTTTTGAGTGGATACCACAAATGGTTGTAGAAGCTGTCGAAAGAAAACACTAAGCAAAAGGAAAGAGAAACAAATATTGCATTTTTTAAAAATTAAAATCACACAATCAACTGATTGGAAGAAAATCATATTTAATGAAATTTTTATTTTTCCGACTGAGGGAAAATAATGCCTGAACCGGGAGTCGAACCCCAGATCTTTGACTTACAAGGTCAAGGCTCTACCAATTGAGCTATCCAGGCTGACAACCCGTCGACATTAACTCAGTCGGAAAAATAAAAATTTCATTAAATATGATTTTCTTCCAATCAGTTGATTGTGTGATTTTAATAAAAGAAAAAAAAAAAAAAAAAAATGTATTTCTTTCTCCCATTGTTTTATGGTGCTTTCCACTACCTGTGGCTTATTTCTGTTGAGCTATCTACATGACAGACCAAATGTTTCTGCCTAAAGGTTGTATGAGGGAATAATGTCAACAGGTTGTTGGCCTGGATAGCTCAATTGGTAAAGCCTTGACCTTGTAAGTCAAAGATCCGGGATTCGACTCCCGGTCCAGGCATTATTTTCACTCAATCGGAAAAATAAAAATTTCATTAAATATTGCATTGACTACTGCAAAGATATTTGAATTTTTTTTTGGAATGGTTATTATTAATGTAATTATTTTAGTACACTCATACAAGTTTAATAGTTATATTGTTTATTTATGATATGAATAAAAATATAATATTAATACATCAAATTTTCATCATTATACATACACAAAATGTGGCCCATCAAGTCTTCTGACTTGGATAGGCCAGGTCTATCCAAGTCTATCTATATTAATTTTTAATATTAGTTCTATTAAGATTAGTTAGGTTTTTAAACATTTATCACATTATTTTAGGTGTACAAAATAAAATATTGGACTGTAATATTTAGTACACCTGACATAGTGACACACTTTCAATATGAAAATGTCAAAACTTATCTTCTGAAATTTTTTACTTTGAAAATATTAGTTGACATACTTTTGCCTTTTTTTTTTAAATCTTTGACTTTCAATTCCCTCGATATTAAACCTTCTTATTCATAACTTTTATGATGTAAGCCACATTTTTTATACTCCCCTGTTTTATCACATCAGGGGTCTATCCAGGCAAAAATTAGGACCCTTTTGCTGTCCCATCACAAAATTCAAATCTCTAGAATAGGTCCCTTCACAAAATTATATTAAATAAAATAGGCCTCTTCACAAAATTCAAATTCATAAAAACAACCCTTTCACAAGGTTTTGTTTTATATAAATGTTAATTTTGTAAAATTTTTCTATGTTTACAGTATTATTTTTAATGAGTGTCTGACTGTCTGTACTTGGTTCAATGAATGCTATTAACTTGATATTAAACATTAGATAGAGTAACTGATAAAATGAAAAGTTTTATATGAAAATCATTTTTTTTTTTTTTTCCACAAAGTGAAATGAAATTTCACAAAAATAATTTATTTTTCACAAAAATGAGCCCCAAAAATTAAAACCTGAATCAACACCTGTTTGTTTTCCAGCTAAGTATGATTTGGATTATTTCTTTTCTTTTTTAATCCTTCTCTCTCTGTTCTCAGGAGTGATAACACTGTGATGATGTCAGTCATACAAGGTAGTGCCCCATGGCACACGACGCGCCTGCTTTTAAGTCTCATCAGTACAACTCATTTGGTCCTTTGCTCTTTTTACTCTGTGAATTTGTTTTGCCTTTATTTAAATATTAGTAAATAGATACCTTACTGACTGACTAAAAACTTAATTCCTCTATAGCTTTATTTTATTTATTTACAGCAGAATAAATCTGTACCTTAGTATTGTTTGGGGCATTTTTAATTTCCAAAAACTTGCTTAATTTTTCAAAAATTATTTTTTTAATTCACAAATGGGGTACCATTTAAAAAAAAAAAAAAAAAAGATTTATTCCTGAGATTATACAACAAGAATAATAAGAGACAAACAGGGAATACCAAAACTAAATATTAAGGTGCAGATTTATTCTACAGTAAAAGAAAAAAAAATAGTAGAGTAGTTTAGTTTTTTATTTGGTAAAGTATTCACTAATATAAAGAAAGAAAATAATCACTGACTAAGAAAAAAATATAAAAAGAAAGGATCAAATGGGTTGTAATTTAGCCAACTTTAATGCAATTAATCAAAATGCACAAAGCATTTATTCAACTAATTAAAGTATAAATAAAGGACTAATTAAACATTTAAAAAATTTTTTAAATACCTTAAAATCCTTTAAAATTCAGCATCATTATGTATTTCGACCCACGTTCGCATCGTCTTCAGATGTTTGGCAGCAAAATCCAAACATCTGAAGACGACCACAAACGCGTGTCAAAATATATAATGATGCTGCATTTTAAAGGATTTTAAGGTATTTAAAAAAAAAATTTAAACATTTATTCAACTTTGAAACAATCTTTAAAAAATGGTAAAATATAGAACAGTTGTATAAATAACTAGAGGTGTCAGATAAAATTAAAACAGACATTTAACTATATATTTTTTACTGTGGCTCCTGGTAAACAATAAATGTAACGGTTATCGAACATCTGATAAATATCTAAATTATGGGTATTTATCAGATGCTCGATACTGTGGCCTACAGCTTTTCTTTTTTTTTATTTTTATAAATGCTTTTTTTGAGAAGGGAGGGAGGGGGAGGGGAGTTTGGAAGAAGTCTGTTTTATATTTTTTAAGAGCAAGTCGATTGAAACAACAATATTTTGTAGGGCAAACAAAGTAGGTTCAAGTGCAGTAAACAAAGTATAAATTTTATTTTTAAATTTTTGTTGCCTAATTTTAGTTCCCTTCAATTAATTTTATACTCCTTTACTACTTTTTTTCTTTTCTCATGCTCATTTTAAATGGTTAGACAATTTCTTATCAGTAATTTATCATAACTTCTTATCTATCTGTATTCTTTCTGCCTGCCATGGTCGTTTAAAATAGCTGTTTAACAATTGACTCATCATTGTTTAAACTACCTAAAATCCAAAAACTGTGCATTTATCACAGACTATTTCCAGCCATTTTTATGAAAGAGAATGTAATCGCGAGGCTAATTTCCAATCCTGGAATTTTTGGACAAATCAGATTCAACTCTGGGATTAAAAAATAACTGCTATTTATTTCTTATAATTAAATGTCATGATTTTAAGGGAATAATAATTAATGTAAAATAAATTAAGTTTAGTAATAGTAATAATATTTTTTTCAACTGTAACTTTAATAAATTCATGAAAAAGTATAATATGATAAATAACATATTGTAAATTGACTCTTCAGATCAACAAATTCTATTTGATAGCTATACATTGAATTGTTAGAGCTGGCTAATTTAAATTTTAGTAAAAGTGTTTTCATTACATTTTATATAGAAATTGCTCATTTATCAATCCTAAAAATATTGGAATTTAGTATTCAAAATCCCAGACTTTTCAGGAAAATTCATGAGAAGTGCCGTGTTGTTCAATTCCTGATCACACTCAACGACCTAGCTGTTAGGAGTTTTTCATGATTTTCTCTGCAACTAGCGCAAATACGGACTAGATTCTTATTTCATAAGTCTATTTATTTATTTATTTCCAACTCATTAAACAGAATAAACAAAATATTAAAACTTCAAATGAAGATACATTAAATAAGAAATTTAAAATTGAAATAATATATTAAAATTGAAATAGCATCAAGCTTATATGAAATAAAAGTCATTTTATTTCATGTTGTTATCTGAGTTAAATAATCTACATTGGGGATAAAAAAGTAAAATTTTTGAAGGGAAACAACCCCCCCCCCCCAAAAAAAAAAAAAAAAAAAAAAAAAAAATTGAATACGAGGAAAATTACTCATAATATTTAAAAATCAATTTTTAAAGAAATATACAGATTTTTATTTATACCCCATTTTGTGCCATTCCAAAAGGTCCTGGGTTCATACCTAGGAAAAGTATGGTTTTATAAGTATCGCAATACTTTTTCACATAGCAAGAATGTGTTTCGCAAGCATACTGAAGAGGATTGTAAATGTACGAAACTTTATCGTTAAACTTAATATATGAGAGCAGTTTACATTGTTCAGCTTCTATTTCCAAAACGCTTTCTGCAACACTCATGTTATTAATACGTGTTTTTCAAAATAAAACCTTTATATAATTTGTTACAACATCAAAGAAAATATAAAATTTCTCTTTGATTTTAGCTTCAGTAATCCAATAACGTAGATGCTAATGAATTAAAATTTTGATATTGATTTATACATTTTAATGCAACAAATATCTATTAGAACACGTTATTCTGTACTTCATGGCATCATATCACGGAATTAAAGGAAAATGTTTGTAAACAAAGCCGCATGGATGGTTGATTGAGTCATCGAAAATCTACTTGGATATCAACTTTTCTCTTTTATTTCATTAAGACAAAACTGAAATAATTATATTTTATTAATGATTTCTGTGCATATTAAATAAATTGATAACGAATTAACGTTAGTAAAAAGTTGACAAGAAAAAAGAAATTGCAAATAATCATCATAACACAACCACTGTAAACTTTTGGCAGATTGCCAATGTACGTGTTAACTTGTAATGTTTACAAGCAAAGAGTAGTCAAGTCAGTGCGTTATGTACATAAATAGTACGACATAGAAAATCAACAAATCATTTACTTCAAACAAGAAAGAGTACAAAAGATTTTTAAATTTACATAATTAATCTATTCAAGTAAATGTCATTTCGTGTGAATTGAATGGATAATATTTATATTCAGAGCTGTCTTTTGGTAAATATCTTAAACATTTCTGCATGCAATTCAAATATTTTCTTCCACACATTTAATTGTTTGCTTTGCTATAGTCTAGATTTTCTGCCTCAATTTTATATTCAAGTTTTCTAAATTCACATTTCATCAAAATTTTGCAGTTTTCTCATTTTCTTTATACTATTTACAGCATTAAAATAGCAAATAATAAACCATCATTTTCAGTTGCAACCATACAGTACATTTTTGTAACAATAAATGTACTTTACATTAATATATCTCATTTTCATTAATGTGAATGATAGAGCCAGGATTTGAATATGCTGCCCATACTTTTAAAGATATATCTGTTGCACAGATAACCTAGATATATGCATGAAAGCATGATATATAAATATAGTAGCATTTAAGTGCAAAGTAGTTATACTTTAGAATTTATGTCAGTGTTCAAAGGGAGATCCTTCATACTAGGGATTCATGGCAAATTAGTGTAGATTCAGATTAATTTACTTTTCTAATGAAGGGTATTTTTTTGTTGACATAGATTGATGCTAATTCTTCTGGGTGATAATGCTTTTACACACTATTTGCTTTGACTTTGACCATATTCTTTTAGCATTATACACTTTTCTGACCCTTTTTTTTTTTTTTTTTGAGGACAAGGCATAAAATCTAATTAAAACAAATACTGCAAGGTTTCAGAGTTAAAATTGTAAAGAATGACGAAAGAAGAAAAATTTTCATGGATTTATTTCACTTATTTTAGAATTCTTGAAAAAATTCAGTATTCATATATCTTTATCAATTCTTGTGAGTTCACTAAATTTAATTTCTTTCTTTGTTTCTCCAATGCAATTAAGTTTCTTTATTTATTTTTACCTTTTAACTAATTAAATCTTTTAATATGTAGGTAAAGAATAATATAAATCTTGCTTTTAAACAGTAAAATTATTTTAGTATATAGTGTCAGGAGTAACTTAAAATTTTCTTTTAAATAATAATAATAATAATCGTTAAATATGAGAGATCCAGAACACAATTTTATCATTTTTAGAAAATGTGTGCGACAAAAATTTTGTTCCAGCTGTATCTCAGAAACTACTGCACAAACTTACATATAAATTTACATGTTTATGCACTATGACATAAATTAGTGTCTATCAACTTTTGGTGGGAATTGCTCAACAGGTGGTGCTTATATTGTGGTTTCTCCCATTTAAAGGAAAGCTATATCTCAAATTCTATGGTGTATAATCAAACAAAACTCGATATGTGAGAGGCCATTATGAAGCATTATGCTTTATAAATTTGGGTGCATATTGGTCAATAGGTGGCACTGCTGTACTACAATTTTCCCCGTGGAACAAGAAAGCTATATCTCAGATTCTATTATATGTTAATGCATAAAATTTGGTATATGAGAGGGCTATTATGAAACACTATGTGAATTCAATTTGAGTGCATATCTGTCAACAGGTGGTGCTGCTGTACTGTGATTTCTTCCATTTAAGAGAAGACTATATCTCAAGTTCTGTTGTGTATAATCAAACAAAACCCAGTATGTGATATGGCCATTATGAAGCACTATTCTGATTCAGTTTGGTTGCAAGTAGGCCGATGGGCGATAGCTGACATTTCTGTGATGCAATTTACCCCGTGAATAGAAAAAATGAATTTCAACTTCTATGGTATGTAAATGCATCAATATTGCCATTATGAAAACAAGTGCTAATTTAGTTTAGTTGTATATTGGCAGACGCAACAGGTGTCACTGCACTTACTCACCTTCTGTGACTTTCCACATGGCTATATCTCAGCATCTATTGATTAAAATTGCAACAAACTTCATATATAAAATCTTTATTCTGAGAAGCTATATCAAACTATTGTGCATGTTCAACAGTAAGTGGTGCTTTTATATAGAAGGATATAGAAGAAGATTTTGTGATGGCCACAGCATACTAGTTTTTTAAATGTTGATAATGCTTGAGGTTATCGTAGACTTATTGGTATTAGTGCAGCGTGCAATCTAGCTTTTTTATTTAATGAATTAGTTACAAGAGGGCGCAACTGAATCATCAATGAATAAATGGAATAGCAATAGCTTAAGAATAAATTAAAATAATTTTATATCCTATATTTAAACATGAAAATAATTGCTAATATAAATAAATATATGTAATAGTTTGTGAATGAAGGGAAATAATTTTAATGTTTTATTCCATAAAAAAATTAAAAATGGGTTGAAATAATTTAAAAATATATTTAAATATGAAAGTAAGTACAAATAAAAAGAATAAGATGGAACAGCTTTACTATAAGGCACCCATTGCTGTTGCTGATGTATTGCTTACAAGATGAGTCTATACTGTGAATCAATACACTGAATCATTACAAAATATATCAAAAATTAAAACCTGAATAAACTACTACGTCAGAAACGCCAAAGAAAAATATTTGAGATGCATACAGCTACATTCTTTTTGCACTGAAGAAGACGGTACGCTTAATTCTACCGAAACAGCTGTATGCATCTCAAATATTTTTCTTTGGCGTTTCTGACATAGTAGTTTATTCGGGTTTTAATATTCCAACGCCAAGTCTCCTGTTATTATTACATATCAAAAATTCACTATAAGAAAATAAATTGTTTCACTTTTGCACTTTTTTTGAAATTCACTGAAATAAATTAAGCATATTTTTAAGATTAATAAAACAAATGTTCAAAACTGTAATTTAGAAATTTGAGATACTTCACCATGCATGAATCCAAGGCCAGGAAAAAATTTTTTGGAGAGTTTCAAGCTTTAGTACATAAAATTGATGTTATAAATGATGACTCGAAGATTTTTGACAAATTTGTGAAATTACAGCCTTGCATGAATCTGAAAATGTATAAAAAACCTGATGCATGCTTGCTTCTTGAACATAAAAAAAAAAAAAAGCATCACTGGATACCCCTAATTCGTGGTGCATGAATCAGAAAATGTATGAAAATCTGTACTGCAGCAGTCAGTATCCCGATGACAGGACCTGATTATTAAAAAGTCTTGGGAAGCACAAGCTTCTGTTGTTATAGTATTTTTTAATTGTTAATCATTTTTCTTATATTTATTGAATAGTAAAATTTATATTTAATTTCAGGTTATGAATTGTTTTCCTCTTAAAAGGAAAATAATGCGAACAATGATGCCATAAGTGTATAACGATGACAATCGGTTTTGCTGTATTTCTAGTCTTAGTTTCTCAAATTATGTGCCTTTCAGTACAAGGTATGTGTGTTTTAATATTTTAATACTTAGTTCCTTCCCCAGTTATATTATCATTAACTTATACTACTACTTAACAATTGGAATTTTTATTTATTTATTTATTTTTACTAGGGAATAATGAAAAACTCCATGGTATCAACTGCAAAATTGACCAACATTTTCATTCATCATATATCACCCCTGTTATAGAACAGGTTACAGAAGTAACTGGATGCCAGTCTAGTGACATAACATCTGATAATCAGGTAATAACTGTTATGGAAAATTTTAAAACAGCTCTGTGTTGTTATCGCAGTATGCGAAAAAATGTCAATGAAACTATTTCTAGAATGAAGTTTAATAAACATTTCATCATTTATGTCCCGCCCCCCCCCCCTCTTTCAGTGATTTATTGCAGAATTAAAAAAGAAAGAACCTAAAATATATGTATAGTTTTGTGCTTTTCTAATTATTACAAAAGTTACCCGTATTTTATTTTTTAAATTAGTCACTGAAAAAAACTGAATATGTCATTCAAAAATTTCATTGAAGGTCATATTTTCAAAAAAATTTAACAAGATATTTCGGTTTTCTATATGGAAATGTAAGTATTTTTGTGAATGTGATTTCATTTTCAATGATAAAAAATTTTGTTCACATTAATGTTTTGAGACTTAGGAAAAATATTGTCTTATTTATTTATTTATTTTTCAGTTGTAACTTTGTCAGTCTGAATCATGGTACTGATAAAAAGAGTTGTGAATAGAAGTATTGATTAAAATATTGCATGTAGTAAAATACATAGCATAATATATTAATAATAATTGTTTTGTGCCTACCTAGAATTAGATTTTTATGCATGTATTTCCGAATTTATTTCTCCTTAACACTTAACGGATGGACCACATAGATTTATGCTTTTCCATTATGACTTTCTAGGATGGACCACATACTATTTACGTTTTTGCTTTAATTTTTAGTACGTTGCATCAGTTTTTCATTTTATGCAATTGCGTTATTTTTTTCTTGGTATCATTAGTTATATTACAATCTGTCTGTTGACTCTACTGCACAATTTTGCTTTTTAGGTAGTATTTTTAACGCATTTCTGACGGTGTATTTTCCTATTTTGAACAGAAAACCCTGCCTTTGGGTGTTACTCAAAAATGTTGCATTATAAAACAAATGTATTTTACGTATTCATG
Source organism: Salticus scenicus (assembly GCA_963930645.1). Classification (NCBI taxonomy): domain Eukaryota; kingdom Metazoa; phylum Arthropoda; class Arachnida; order Araneae; family Salticidae; genus Salticus; species Salticus scenicus. The sequence goes on along the minus strand of OZ005656.1, from coordinate 182,018,135 downwards.
TTGTTATTAAAAATGAATGTATATAGTAATTATACTATTTCTAGTCAAAATATTTATATGAGTACTACCCTGGTAGTACAGGTATAAAATCTGGGCATATTTCACAGAATAAACATAGTACATAATATGTGCAGGGTTGGCAAGTTTCTTCCAAGGCGGAAAAAACCAGCCGGAAGAAATAGGTTTCTTCCAAGTGCAAAAAATGGAAGAAACTGTTTTTCTTAAAAATTTATCCTATAAATTGCAGATTTGTAAGATACAATGGATGCATTGATCTTATAAACAACTTCAAGTAACTTTAAATATACCTATACAAATTTAATAACATATTTAGTTAATAATTATGAGGGTTTTTTTTATCAAAATGAGCTAATGAGCCTCGGTATCTGATGATCACGTTCCAAAATACTCAAAATCCAGTAAAAAAATGAATTTCAATTTAAACAGTATAAAGTTTTATAATTTAGACAATTTTATTTCTTTAACTGGTAATAAGTAATCATTTGGATCACTTGCTTATACTTTCTGATAAAACATAGCTCTTAACGTAATCCAGTTAATTAAAAGAACCAGTATGCAATAATTATTACTGTATTACAAAATGTCATCAAAAACTCTATTTTCCTTATAGTCACATACAGTACAGTCAACTCCCTCTAATCTGCAGATTTATAATCGCAAATCCTTCTAATCCGTAATTGATATTTTAATCTAAAAGAAATTTACATCTCATATTTAAAAAAAAGTTACATTTCTCACATTTTTACTTTTTATTACCATGTTTTTATTAACGTCAATTCTTGTATATGTTTGTTTGTTCGAAACTAATTTTCCCACTAGCTAAACATTTAAAACTTTCACAGTAACTCAGAACCCGGTGACAACACAATACTTCACAGTCAGATTTTCTAATTTTCGAATAGTTTTCTTTTAATTAATTAAAATATGAAAATAATAAGCTCTTAATAGCAATAAAATAGCCATTAAAAATTAGCTATAATTTAATTGTTGCCAAAAAAAAAATAATAATAATTACGAGTTCATTTTCTTTCGACATAAAAATAAATACATTTAATTCAACATGAATGTGAAAAAATTATAAAAAGTTAAATTATGCATTTCACAAAAATTGACGTCATTATCAATTTTAAAATTTTATACACATTGATAAGTACTAATGTACGATGCTAATATACGCTGTTCTAAAAGGAGTAATATTTTATTTTTAAAACCAACTTTTTCACTATTATTACTATTTCACTGAACTGATTCCGCGTGCTTAAATATTGCTTAATTTCAGAAAATTTAAAAACATGGTATATAAAAAGTTTTTTTTTTTTAATCTTACAATTATTTTTTATCAAACTTTTAGCAGAATCCTTACTTTGAAACACAAATGGGGAAAGGGGAGGGGGGAGTAACATTCTTATATTTATTATCCTGCAATTCATACAGACTAGTGCTGAAAATAAACCACTATTACATGAATGTTTAACAAAATTAATCAGCGCTGAATATTATTTCCAGACTTTCAAAAATATTTTGTTTCATATTTTTTAAATACGTTTGTTTACATTTTATAGGTACCTGTTATTTGAATATGCTTAAATTATTTACCATCATATATGAATGTGATAGATTAGTTTTATTAATATTGAAGAAATATTTATTCTAAAATTTATTAAAAATCCTCTTTCCGTTTTGATGTCTATTTAATTAATAATAACTGACTTTGTATCTGCAAAAGAAAACTAAACAAAGGCAATGATCTCTAATTTACAAATTCCTATTATCTGCACAACCTCTGGACAAAACTTTTGAGAGTTATAGGGAGTTGACTGTAAAACAAATGAAAAGTTTTTTTCGTAGTTCAATACTGCACTTTATTTTTCAACTTAAAATAGATAAATACAAACTATGGATTTTTTTTTTAAATCCTAGAGAGCTTGCAGGATAGTTTAAAGTAGGTATCTGACTTATTGATACAGTTCATTGGGTACCAGCTTCGAGTTAATACAAAAAATTGTATCCTTAAAAAAAAAAAAAGTGCAAATATTATGGCTAAAAAATCCATAATTATTATTACTTGTACTGTTTGAACGTATAATAATATTATGAGATAGTATCTATGCAAAAACTTCTAAAAATATTAGCATTGAAAAGTAAAAACCCATCACCTGTATATATTTAGTGTTTGTTATTAAATAACTTATTTTTCTAAAGATATTTTTAATATCAATTGAATTATAGTTTAGATTTGGAATTATATTTATACTTTGAGTTTACATAGTTCATAAATTTTAATTTGGAACATCTGTTTTGTCTTTTAGTTGGTTTCTTCCATTTCTTCCGGTTTTTCCTGTTTCTTCCACTGTCCTGGAAGAAACCCAACCCTGTGTATAAGAAACACCTGTAGGCGGAGTTATTTGTAAATGCATTGCACACACAATGTGTAAAATGACTGGAAACTGAGAAAGACAAAACAAATTTGACCCGTCCGTTAAGTGTTAACATTTCAAATTATTAAACATTGTATAATAAAAAAAGCACCACAAAACTGGCATTGTAAAAAATTATTTACAAACTTTGAATAAACACCATAAAATGCAAAAAACTCGCAACAATTGTTTTGGGTCGAAAAAACACACGACCCTTCATGAGGCGAATAAAGTAAGCACGAGTGCTGCAGTCAAAGCGGCACCGCACAAAATCGTTTAAAATGAAAAGAAAAACTTTATAAAGTAGAAAGTAAATATAACTACTGGTGTGAGTAGAATTGTACAAGAAAATAAATGAAATTCGCCTGATGAAGGGTCATGTGTTTTTTCAACCCGAAACAATTGTTGCGAGTTTATTGCATTTTATGGTGTTTATTCAAAGTTTGTAAGTAATTTATTAAACATTGGTTTGCATAATATTTAAAACAAATGGCTTCATCTTTCACATCATGATATTTACATGTTTTGAAGTCCAAGTGTTTCCAAGAAATTAAAAATATCATCATAATCCTTTAATTCAAATTTAATAACCATTTATCTATTTATTTATGTATATTATTAATTTCTCAAAGTAATTAAATTTTACATATTTAATTTATTACTGTTTATTTATTTATTACTGAAATATTTTTTTAAAGTAAATCTTCATAAATGGATCTGTGAATTTTGTATGTTTGATTTATCATTTGAATCAATGAATGAATCTTCCAAAAACATGCAAACCATTGATAAAATTTCATTTTCGTTATCTCAATACATTATTGCAATTGTGATGTAAGTTTTTGCATTAAATAATGTTTTTTCATTATTTTATTCAATTGATATGTAATCTACACATTGAAATCATATATAAAATTACTTTCTTTATTCCAATACATTATTTTAGCTATGATATCATTTTTAGTTTTGTTAAATTTAGGCTTTTTTTTATTAAAAAGATTTTTGTTTTATACATAGAAACTAAAATAAAAAAAAAAAATGAACTTCTTTTCTGTTGAATATGGCATGGTTCTTATGAAAATATTTTGCCCTTTAAAATATCGGATTCATGAGGGCAATAAAAAATGCTCCATAGGTTAAACTGTATAGTGCCAGGAGCAGGTGGTGTTTAATTATTAGAGCTATTATCTTTTATGGAGAATTTTTTTTTTTCCTTTTTTTAAGCAGGATTTTACATTAAAAAGAAAATATTCTTTTATATGTTTGAATATTTTTATGAGTAATAAATGTTAATAAGTTATTTAAAATCATCAGCAAATTCTCATGTGAAGTGATACAAAATGATTATTTTTAAATTTCATATTTTTATGAGCATTTTTTAATTTTAATATGTTTTATTAATAATATAGTTTTTGTGTGCATTGTGCATGTTTTGTGCCAGTTTCCTTCCATAATTCTATATTTTGTTTGTTGAAATATACACATGCATACACTATGGTATATGTTAATAATTTATATTTTTCTTATTTGCGAGTAGTTAATAATGAAAACTTTTATAACAAATGCATACGGTTAATTTTTTTTTCTTTCCCAGGAAATTCATGTTTTAAGTCTTCAGAGTTCTGGTCTTGAGGATCCAGTTGGTGCCAGAAACGGTTATCTTCCAAGTGTGAGCTTAGATGTAAGGCCTCGTTGGAAACAAAAGGACCATGCAACTACAACAGTTGTTATCTTGCATTCTCTTACACCAGTCATGTGGCAAATGAATTTGCATCACATGGGAAATAGTACAACTTTTCATGTTATTGTAAGTTTGCTTCATTTTAAATTGTGTTCTTACTTATTACAGTAAAAATTTAGGCACTTAGGTGTTAAATATGTGGCATTCAAAATGGGATTATGTGTGAGGATTTATTTTCATTTCACATGCATCAATTTATGGTTCAAGTCACGATTTTATATAGCATTCAAAACTTTCACATGAATCAAGATATGTTTAGCATCACTGTAACTCTCAAACAAATTAGCTGATTTCAATGCAGTTAGTTTTCTTTTTTTATATAAAATTCTGTTTTAATTGGTAGATTTTTTATTATTGTTATTAATTAAAGTATGACATTGATGTTTTAAAATTTGCAAGCTTACAATCTTCTAACTTCCAAATCATGTTAGGTAATAATTCACATGGATTTTGGAATAGAGTTTTAAAAAGCTTTTTTCAAAAACTGTAAAATTGTCCCTAATTTCAACAAAAATTTAAAAATTGGCTGTAAATAGTGATTTTGAGTTCACAGTCTTAATATCTTTGAACTCAGTTAAAAATTAGAGATTTTATTTATTTATTTATTTATTTATTTATTTACCTTTAAATATAAAATGTTATTTTTTTCCCCCAACCACTTGGCATGTATATTTTAAAATTTGCATACTGTCCGTCTTCTAACTTATGTTTAGGGGTCTGTCGAGACTTTTCAGACACAGTCTTTTTTTTTTTGTGAAATTGTTAAAAATCTTCACAATTTTGTGAATCTAAATTTAGCATGAAAGTCAAGTTCTTCCGAACTTTTTGGCTTGGGTATTCTTTTGGTGTAATTGTGAAAAATGTAATTTTGCAAAATAAAACTACAATTAAAGTTTCATTTTAGACAATGATGCTTCACATTTACAGAGCTAAATTCACACATATGCATAGAAAGCTTTTATAAATTAGAAATTGAATATCAGCTTTTCAAGGAAATATACTGTATCTTTACACTTTTATAAAATAATTACAAAAATGAACAAAAAATGATATGTACTTAAGTTTTTTATGTTCCATAAAGAAATGATCAAAGTTTATTTTAAATGAAGCGTAAATTAGATGATGCTACAACATTGTTTTGTGACGCAGGCTAACAAAAAGTTGAATTAATATGGCCATCCAGACTGTTGCTTTTGTAATGACATCGATATAACCATAAAGGATGCAGCTGAGTGTGTGGAACAAAAAAAATTGACTCCATACCTCTGAACGTCTGATATAATTTTTTATTGAAGAAAAAAAAAGAAAACCTAAAATAAATTAATTAAATAAATAAATGAATTAGAATCAGCAAAAACTTGATTGTAAAGCAAAAGAGGGGAATTTATTTCTACTAGTATTCATTCTGCAATGCTTTATAGAACATGGTCAGAAATCTCCCATAGATTCAATATGTTGTGGGTGATTATTGGTGCACGCATTGAAATTCCACAATAACAAATTGCAACACATTCTTTATTGGAACATATAACACCATCTGTGCATATTCTTATTTATTATTATCATTATTATTGTATTATTGTTTTTAATGTAAAAATACATTTTGAATATCACAAAGTAAATTCTGATATTTAGTTTATAGAACATTAAAAAAAAAAAAAAAATCACATAGGGTAGATGCTCCAGTGATTGGCATGCTCCAGTAATTGACATCTATCCCAAAATAATTAATAAATAAGAAAAATAATAAAATCATTTATTTTACATTTTAGAATTTTAACATTTTATTTCAAACACTGGAGCATAGGGTGCTAATAACTGGTAAAATGGATAACTAGCAGTGTCAAACACTGGAACATTGAGTGGGTGTCAAATAAAAATTCATAAAAAAAAAAAAAAAAAAAAAAAAAAATGTTATCAAATGTATATATTTCAACATATATGTGGTTCTGAATGTCTTTCATGCCATATATATTAACTTAAGATTTCTAAAAGTATTTTCTGATGACTAGAACATTAAAAACATCAGAGATTGCTCTAAAAGTGTCAATCACTGGAGCACTTACCCTATCCTTGTTTGTTTATATTTAGTGTTTGTTTAAACGTGTAAAGATACATTTTGTACACACATTCTTGGTTTTTACTTCAGTAAAATAAATTTCAATTGTTTATATGAAAAATAATATGAATAATTGTTTATATGAATTAAAATTTATATGAATTAAATTGTTTTTCACAGATTTCGTTTACTTTATGTATTTTAAGCAATGATTTATGTGTTGTGCTATAGGTTAACAATTTATAAACAATAAACGATTTATATATTATAAATTGTTTATATGAAAAATTGTTTATATGAATTAAATTGTTTTTCACAGATTTCATATACTTTATGTGTTTTAAGCAATGATTTATGTTTTATACTATAGGTTAACAAGCCATCCTATGTAGTTCCTAGCATTACAGCACATGTTTCGAGGCAAAAGCTTCCATCCATTAAACGGTTACCCGCATGGGTAAAAAGTCATTTTGGTGCTGCTACATCTTTTTCTTCAATATCACTCGCAAATCACATTACTCTTTTCACAGGAACTAGTGAGTATTTATTTCTAAATTTCTTATAACTTATTTTAAAATGAAATTTGTAGCTGTAGAGTTATCTATTAAACCATTCATTTTATTTGTTTATATCTAATCATTTTTTAATCAGAATAATTTACTTTGTAACAGCAATACAAATATTTTTATCTATATTTTGGACTAGTAGTCCAGTATCAATATGGCTTTAAATTTTGAATAGTAGTATTTTTAGTATTGGAGATTTCCTTGTTTTTTTCTGTGAAATTTACCAGATCTTGGTCAATTTTAGATATTTAATTTTCTTCTCCATATTTAATTGTAATTACATATTGGATAAAATTACTCTTAAAAAAATTTGTGTGGAGAGAAAAAAAAAGAGTACTAACAACCCTCTGGAATAAATTAGAAATACACTGGCATATTTGTAAATGTGTTAAAGCTCTATCAATTGAACAATTTGTCGATATATGACTAGAATACTTACTCATCATGTAAAACTTGTTAATTTTTAATCTGCTTTGTAAAGACAGACGCAGTCTTATGAATGGTATTTTATTCATTTAACTCCATAATATCTAGATGAAAATGAATAATTAGGACAATAACTTTGGCAGTATAAATAAAGCATCAGAGTTTTGATGAAAAGGCTGATTAATTTTTACAAATGCAAAAAATAAAATTTCTTTTGTAAAAGTTCATCTGTATTTGCAGAATAGATAAAAGATTACCAACTTACATTGATGTAAATATTGCTAGTCAAATATCAATTGTCTTAGCTTGGTTGATAGAGCATTGACACATTTAGCCAAAAGATCTAGTTTTGAATCTTGGCCTGGTCACTTTTTGCTGTTGTAAAAATGAAATCACCATTTCCTCTATCAAGACCCTGTTATTTTTACACGATAAAGTTACTATTTTAATAATTAATTTATCTAGAGTTGCATATACAGTAAACCCCGCTTAATCTGATCAAATTGCCAGGACTGGAATCAAATGAATGCAAACCAATTTTAAAACTGCCGCTTAATAAAATCAGCATCGCCAGTTAATAAACTAAAAAAAAAAGTCATCAGCAACAAAAATATCATTTATGCATGCTGAGCAAATTCTTATTTACACTGTGATTTTTTATTAAAAAATAAATAAATAAATAAATACATAAATCCCTCCGTTATCTCTCTTTGTCGAAAATTTGACATTTACAACATTAAATTTTACATTTGCAGCAATTAAACATGCCCCATCATTTGTTTTAGGAACAATTTCAAGGAATGTATTCATCAAAGCATGGTAATAAGTTACAAATTTCATTTAATTCGCCAGTGATTTTTTGAATTTAATTTTTAATTATTAAAAGACAATTTTTAATTCTTATTCTGAAATAAGTACGAAGCACGGTGATTAAATGGAAAGATTTTAAATTTTAAAGAAAGGTGTGAACTTTTAGCAAAGTAATAATGATTTTCCTCAAAGGAAAGCACATTGGAGCTTGGGATGTGTTTAATTCTATTATTTTGAAGGAACAGTTAAATAATTATCTATTAAAAATTAATTAATACTGTTTATTAATTCTATTATTTGGTATCTTTTGAAATTTCTTTTAAAATTCAAGGAAGTAACACCTTTTTTTCGAGTGCAGGAACATTCGCCGGATATAAAAATCAGCTGCTTAATAAAATCACTTTTGCTCAGAATGAATGTGATTTTAATAAGTGGTGGGTACTAAATATATATATATTTTTTTTTGCTACTTAGGTTTTTACCTGGTTATTTCGATGTGATAAACCACATCATTTTCAAACATATCTCTATATACATTAAAATATGTATTTATATACATGCTTCAGTTTTTATACACTTATATTGTACTCATTTAGATCCTAATGCTGCTGCGACTTGTGACTTCAACAGTCAACTGCGATCAGCTAGTGTTCGAGCTAGTTATATACAACTTCAATCTGCTACTGGTTGTGCTGTCAACAACAGTCAAAATAACGAAAAAAAGTATGTAGCATTTTAATTAATTGACAAAAAATCTATATTTTTTTCCCTTCTTACTTTCTGAACATTTGTTATACAAGGAAAGTATTGTTGTAATCATGAAAAATTCTGACTATAAGATTTTAGTGTATTCATACACTTTGAAATCTACTGAACTCATTTCTGCTGTTTTTAGGATGTCATATTGTATATATGCATGTATGTGTGTGAGTGGACATGATTGCATTTTAAACGTCTTATCTGATTAAGCTAAAAGTTTGTATGTATGTTATAGCTATCTATCGCACGAACTGTATAGATTTTAATAAGTGTAGGACTTATAGTTCTTTTACAGGAACATAAAGAATTGTTTATCATGTCAACCAAGGTTCAAATTATTTGATAGTGTCTGAATACTTTATCTGATTGAATTGAAAGTTGGTAGGTATGTTATAGGTCATCATCACACAAATTATATAGAATTTGTTGAGTGTTGGATCTATAGTTCTTTTACAGGGTTATAGAGAAAAATTCTTTGCTGTATTATGGCTTATGGGCTCAAATTATTTAAATTGTGATAGCATCTGAACTTGTTCAGTTGAACTAAAAAGTTAATAGACTTGTTATAGCTCATTGCCATCAGAACTATATAAATGTTTATGAGGAGGGGACTTATATTTTTTTACCGGGATACGAAACAGAATTCTTATGCATTGCAATCTCTGACTCAAATTATTTGAAGTTCATTTTACTAATCTTAAATTATTAAAAAAAAAAAAAAAAAAGATATATGTTACATTGTTTTGATAATGTATGATTATTAAGGGAAATGATATGAATTTCAAGGAAGTATAAAATAATTTATGCATATCACAACCTATTTGGGCTAACTATATGAAGTTCATTAATTTTTTTAAAATACTAAAATTGGCAGTATATGTTTTAGAATTTTGCTGTAAAATGGCTGTTACTAGAAATTGCTTACTTAAAATTTTTGCTGTTTTACAGGGGCACGCAAAGAATTCAGATACATTATTGTCCATTTTATAAATATTTTTTTTTTCAAGATTATTTTTATTAATCTTGTTTGAAGTCTATTGCTATTGTCAGAATAATCATAATTTTTACTTCTTTAAAACCTCATTAAACAATTTTCTTTGCACTTTTTATTAATTTAATTTAGTAATGTGCTGTTTTAACTACATAATCAAATGCAAGTTTAAGAAAGGTAAATGTTGATTTCATATGATAAAAAATAAGTTAGAAAGTTTTTATTTAATTATTTATTTTTTCAATGCAATGTTTCAAAATATAAAAAGGAATTGTGAAAATCTTTTGGTGTTTGTGAAAAACATCAGCAGTTACAAGTCCCCCCCCCCTCCTCGAAAAAAAAAAAGTTTTTTCGAGGGGGGAAGGTGTCCCCATTTTTCGAAAACTTGACCAACATTTTTTATAGTGATTGGGGTCTTGGGACCCCACTTTTCAAAAGGTCAGTGCAAGCCCTGCTAACATACATGATGTATACATATTAGTCACAGAGTTGTGTTAAAACTGACCAGCAGAATTACAGGAAAGTATAAAGAGTGCCAGGAAAGTAAAAATTGTTTTATGAAAATGCAGAAAGAAAGAATAGTGCTAGTGCAAGATTAACTGTGAAATTTAATGGAGTCTGGATTGAAGCAAAATACACCTCTGAAAATATTATTTGTACAATGTAATTTTTATAAATCATTTTTAATACGTTGTTGATCACCTTATCAACAATAGTTTGATTATATGATTGAATTAGAGAATAATTGTGAAATTTAGAAAACTGTAACAAATATTTAAACAAGGTATTCTAATTTAGAAATTCTTTATTCATCAATCTTAATTCATTTTAGATAATTTGGAGTGGAAGGCTGATTTTTATACCAACTATGTGAAAAATACCAGAGTCGGGAATCGAACCTGGGCTTTCCGCTTAATGTGCGGATGCTCTACCACTGAGCTACCCTGGGTGATAACCAGCTAGGCATTTCTCGCATAAGAATTTCTAAATTAGAATTTCGTGGTCTATTGGAGTTGTGCCATGATTATTATTGTCACTTGATATAGCTGCGTTTGCAGACTCAGTGACCTTGCCAATATTATGTGAGAAATGTCTAGCTGGTTATCACCCAGGGTAGCTCGGTGACAGAGCATTCATATGTTAAGCGGAAGGCCCGGGTTCGATTCCCGGCTCTGGTATTTTTCACATTAGTTGGTTTAAAAATCAGCCTTCCACTCCAAATTATCTAAAAGTAAAACAAAATATTTTATTTGAGTATTAAATTATCTATGTTTTTATATTTTTAACATTTTATGTATAAAATCATTTAAAAGTCAAATGTAGTATGTGTTAGATCTATGAAACTGCAATAATTAGCTACACAAATCTAAAACTTCCAGACTCTTTTTAAATAGCTTGTGAATGTAATCATAATCAGTTTGATTTTACAATGGTAAGATTGAATACTAGAATAGGAAATGTTCTTTAAAAAATATATATAGTTTATTTTACTTTTAACTTCCACACTAAGGTTTCTCAAATAACAGGGACAAGTGTAGTTATTATTGTTATAGAAATATCTTATAATAACTTTCATACTGAAACCATTTTTTTTTTTTTTTTATATAAACCTCTAATAATATAAAATATTTCAGGATTTATTTATATGCCTCAGGAAAAACTGTCAGTGCCCTGAAATACTTTAGGAAATAAGATTTTTGTTCCAAATCTTGGGGAAATCTCATGCAAAATACAATTTTTAAAAATTTGATCGAAAAATTAAATTCCCCATACTCATATGTACATTTTTATTATTTGGCTTGATTAAAACAATAAGTTGCTTAAATATGCAAGTATTCAAAGATTTCTACTGCGGTTGACATTAACATAGCGTCATAAAATGTGTTATAATCTTGCAAAAAGTATAATAGAAAACTATTAATAAATAGTTGAATATGTCTTAGATGAAGATGGCATACACAAAAAAATTCATAAGAGAGGACAATTTAAGCTATTTTTCCAGTTAATATTCAATTTCCTGTATAATAAATTATTTTATAAAATTTGAAGCTGTATAACATCATTAAACTTTACTCCAATTATTATTATTTTCTTTTTCCATATATCTTAATGTATAACAAATATTATCTATGCTCCTTTATGAACTGAAAATACTAAGCACTTCATTTTCAATCAGTGGCGTACCAAGGGTGGGGCGGAGGGGGTGATCCGCACCAGTCCTCAGGTCATGAGGGGGGCCTCCAGAAAAACTTAACCTTTAAGTATATATATTTGGTGAAGTTGCCGTGCCATTATTTTAACCTGAAAAACATGATGCAGTTCTTTAAGCCATAGGTTCCTGTCTAAAGATCCTTAATGTACAAAATGTGACCATAGAGCAACAACTCTCCCCCCCCCCCCCAAAAAAAAAAAAAAAAAAAAAAAAATCATTTATGTAAAGCCTAATTAAGGCAGCACAAGTGGTACTAATGCCCTTGGCCTTTTTGTTGGGTGTTTGATTTCTGAATCAATCTTAAAATGTATTTCAGTGCCTTTTTATAGTAATAAATTTGAATAAAGAATTGCGAGGGGGCCCTCTAAGTAGTAGGGGCTCTAGTTAGGGGCCCCCAGTGAAATTTTTGCCCTGGGCCTCGAGAGTTGTAGGTCTGCCACTGTTTTCAATGAGAAACATGTTGTCGGGAACCCCTGTAATAGCCATAATTTATATAACTGGAAATTATTGTGACAGACAAATTGAAGTCATAAACACTTTTTAGTTTTGTTGTTGGAATGTATTTAAGATAGGAAGAAATAAATACACAAATATTCAAAATTATGTTACCTTTCTGTTTCAAGTAATTGAAAAAAAATGAAAAAGATTTAAATGTCATTGAAAAAATAAATAAAATCTGCTATAGATACTTTTTAACTTTATTGTATGTTGAACAATTATATAATGTATAAGAAGTATTCATTTACTGTTGCCAATTTCATGTGCAACTCATCAGGGATTCAATGCATTGAATTATCAGTGCAGTAAAACAATTAATTTTAAATGCTATTATTTATATGTATATTTCATTACAGTTAAAATATATATATATATTAATCACTTAATTTTACTTGAAGGACGATAAATTCATTAAATAAATTTACACAGTTACCTTACATAATGTCCTTATTTTTTTTTTGCACAATACGTATTTCAAGTGCGTCCACACTCATCTTCAGGTGCTAAGTGACATCTTCATCTTCATCTGTCTCTATTGTTGATCATCGTCGGCTCGTTAGTTTTCCTCGCTTCACTTCAGTTAAATTTAGTATTGGCTGACTAACCCCAACGCCATTAACGAAAGAGATCACACAATAATACCGAATGAATGGCAGCCAATACTAAATTTAACTGAAGTGAAGCGAGGAAAACTATCGAGCCGACGACGATCAACAATAGAGACAGATGAAGAGGTCACTTAGCACCTGAAGATGAGTGCGGACGCACTTGAAATACGTATTGTGCAAAAAAGAAATAAGGACATTATGTAAGGTAACTGTGTAAATTTATTTAATATATATATATATATATATTTAAAAAAAAAAGTTAAGCATAAAATTATTAATCCTTTTTTTAAACTTGAATTATGGACTTGTCCACTGTATATATCTTGTATATTTATAAATTTTTTATTTTAATGATTACAAAAACTCATTAGTAATCAAATTATTGATCACTAATTATAATGACTAATTAGCACATTGAAATTTTGTTTATTCAATATATTTCTTTTTAAATATTACTGTCCTTATTTTTGCAGACACAGCTTACTACATGTTATTGAATTGAATTCAGTTCCATTGAGCCGAGATGTCATAATTCATTTAAGGAACTTTGTGGAGAGTGAAAGTTTAGAAACAGTAATGACTGAACAAAATATAACCCTTGTTCTTAAGTGCCATGTTCCAGTTGATTGGATTATCGAATCGTCTGGTATTATTGGATCATTACACGTAGTGGTAAGTAATTTATTGGTTGTCTTAAGTATAGTGCAAAGAAAGGATAAAATTAACCAAATGGAAATTTATAAAACTTGTGAATCTGTTAAAATTAGTAAAAAGGTTCTTAATTAAGAAAATAGTTTGGTTTATTTTAATTGTTGACATTTATGAAAAGTAATTTTATATTTTATTTAAAAGATCTGTGGAAATGCTGGTGTAAAAATTATTTAACTTGTAATCGCCACTAAAAAAGAAAAGGCTAACAATTCTCCATATTTTTTTAAAATATAAATCCTATATGAAAAGAAAAATTTTGCAGTATTGAAAGGAAAATACTCCAGTTCTAGATCAGAATTTACTCTATAATGCTTATAGATCATTTTAAGTTTTCCTTATAAAGTTAAAATAAATAAGTAAATCTATCATTTCTTTACTCACTTAAAAATAATATAATATTTTGAATGATCTATAATTTTCTTTGATTTTTGAACAAATTAGCAGCAGCCACTAAAAAACTTGCTATCGGTGACCACGATAGTCAGAGGTCGATCCAGGTGTAAATTTTTGGGTCCTGTTTTTGTGAAAAACAAAATATTTTTGTGAAATTTTTATTTATTTTTGTGAAAAAATAAAACTTGTGTAAAATCTTTCATTTTTGTAATCGTATAAAATGTTTAATATCAAGTTAATAGAGTTTTATGGAGCCAAATTAAGGCCTTAATTAAAAATAATACTGAAAAAATGAAAATATTTAATAAAAGGATCATTTTTATAAAAGAAAATCTTATGAAGGGGCTCATTTTATGAATGTGAATTTTGTGAAGGGTCCCTTTTTACAATGTAGAATTTTGTGATGGGGCTGCAAAAGGGACCCAAATTTTGCCTGGATCCGGTGGCCACTTTCTGAATGCTAGCTGCATTGTTTAAACATGTCTTTCTCAGTTTTCTACTGATGATTGGCTAATTTAAACTAAAATCTGTATATGCTACAAGCAAAGCTATTCATCATATATGTATTAGCTTTTCAAAAATATAAGCCTGCCAAGTTTTTGGAATCAACTTCTTTTTTCTTTTCTTCCTACTTTTTAATATCCTGTATAATTCTGGTCTGCTCAACAGCATTATATTCATTCAGTTGTTATATGTGATTTTATTTGTCTAATTTTTCACAACCCAATACAATTTTTCTTGAAATTTTTACTATGTTCTACCAATAACAAAAAATAAATAAATAAATAAATAAATAAATAAAATAAAGACATTAATCAAGGATTGAATGACCATAAGCATTTTGTGATCGATTTGTCACATCGATTTTTGTGATTGAAACGTCATAAAAATGATACTCAGGCTTATACAAATGTACATATACATAAGCATATATATGTATGTATATATGTATAGAATGGGCTCTTCCCACCTGACGTCAGAGGTCACATGATAGATGAAAAACAAACAGCAGACGAAGTCTTGTATATCTATAGCGATTTCTGAAATAACATATTTTCTATTCTTATTTTTGATCAATCATATTTAATCTGTGTTAGTTTTTTATACATCATCATTAATCCATTTTATATCATTATTCATCATCTCTTGTTTGCTGTATACATTTACAATCATCATTTAGTTTATATTTGTCATTGATGTTCATGAAGAACATGTTAAATACTCTGATTTTTGGTACTTAAATCATTGGCAGTGCAACATTGTACGGCGTAAATCCATTTAGACCAGTAACTAAGTTAATGAACTTGCTGTAACACCTTTATGCAATTAAATTAAATGAAAACATTTTAAAATTTCAAATTATAATCCATAAACATTCCACAAGAAGCTATTATTTATTGCTAGATCAGTTAATGTAACAGTTACACTAGAACATACAAAAATCGATTCTTACAGTTCAAAATAAATAAACACATAAAGTGTGTTTTAAAAATTATTAAATTTTCAAATACAGCTATTCTACTGTTTACAAATGCACAATATTACTTTTATTTTATTTTATATTAAATATTAACACTTTTGTTCTTAAGAACAATATTTAATTGAATTCGATTCTTCGTTTTCATCTATCACATGTTTGAGCAGACGACGCTGGGGAGAGTCCATTGAGAAAAAAGTCAATTCTTATTTTTTCTTTCTTTCTTTTTTTTTTTTCTTTTTGTAGGCTGAATATCCTGTTCATATTCAGACAAACCCATTCTACATTACTGCTAAAGTACAAGAAAAAGTTCTTCCATCTGATACTGCAACATTACTAAACACAGTCAAAACTAATTTTGGTTCCATAGATTCTTTTCTTAAAACATCAAAAGCTAACAAGATAAACATTGCAATTAAAGGAAAACCACGTAAGTAATTTGCCTGTTGTTTTTATAATTTATTCTAAAGACATTATATTAAATATTTTTCATTAAATTTCTCTCTCTCTCTCTTTTTTTTTTTTTTTTTTTTTTTTTTTGTATATTTTGTAGGGTAGGTGCTCCAGTAATTGACATCTATCCCAAAATAATTAATAAATAAGAAAAATAATAAAATCATATATTTTACATATAAGAATTTTAACATTTTATGTCAAACACTGGAGCATGGGGAGGGGGCTAATAACTGGTAAAATGAATAATTAGCAGTGTCAAACACTGGAACATAGGGTGCCAATTACTGATAAAATGAAAAACTGGCAGTGTCAATTACTATAACATCGAGTGGATGTCAAACAAAAATTCATAAAAAAAATAAATAATTGTTATCAAATGCAACTATTTTTTCATATATGTGGTTCTGAATGTCTTTTATGCCATATGTACTAACTTAAAATATCTAAAAATATTTTCTGCTGACTAAAACATTAAAAACATCAGAGATTGCTCTAAAAGTGTCAATCACTGGTGCCCTTACCCTATGTTTATTATATTAAGAATGCAACATCATTTAATCTTTTTTTTTTCTCTACATCGAAAAATAAATGTAACAATTTAATTAATTTAGAACTTCTTTAAGTCTGGTTTTACTTACAAATAAACAGACCCTACTTAGATGTGGAGCTTTTTTTATTTGGATGGGGCATTATGGCTTGGTGGAGCATGCCAACCCAAGAGGGTCAGCTGCTTAACCTGGAAGAATGGAGGTGCTGGGTGTGAATTCAGGCCACACTTGTCAGCCTAGCCATTCAGAATTTTCTATGCTTTTCTCTAAAATTTGTGTAAATATGGACTAGGTTCTCTTAAGAAAAACATCCAGGGAGGAAATCAGCTTTAATAACAAACACTAATACCAAATAAACAGAAATCAATTCCAAAGCTGAGTTATTGATGCAAGATTGCAAAATAACATTAATAATTTAAGAAATTAGCTGTAAAATTAAGCACAATATTCATAATTTCCTTAAACAAGTAATTTTCCGTTAAAGAAAGAGTTTTAAGATGCTAAAATTGGGATAAAAACTTGTCAGCTTACTTGTTGATAGCTTTATTTTAATATCCAGATTGCTATTTTTTTATTTAAATAAAGCATTTTAGCATTGCACTGAGAAAAATAAAATACCACCCTTAAATAATAATAATAATACAGCGGAGCACCTTTTATATGTTTCTCATTTATACGTTTTTCGACTTCGGTCCCAAATCATTCCATTGAATTCTAATGTTAAAATATTTCGTTTATACGAAATAAGTAAATTCTTAATTTCACTTATATGTTTTTTTTTCTCCTTGAAGAATCCCAAGTTTAAGTTTCATTCCAGGATAAAAAAAAAAAAAAAAAAAAAAAAAATGAATGCTCTTTATGTTTTATTCTTATTTTTTTTTTATTAATTTTTCTTAGAACTATGGTAACAAAGTGCGGCTATAGAACAAAGTGCGACTTTCGTTGATAGCCTGGGGAAAGGGGGGGGTTAGAGAAATTTTCAGAGATAAGCACTTGACGATTGGGTTGAATGGTAGGTATTCAAGTAGCCAGTGACCACTTGAAGACCTCCCACTTTCTCTTTTAATTGATTCCAGGAATGGGGTGTAAAAGGAAAATAGCCCACAACTCTATAAGCATTTTGTAAACTTGAATATTTATTACTTACTTCCGTTGGGCAACTTGGAAGATTTTCTTTATCGTGTTATTTGACATTATGGTTGGAGAAACAATTTTTTTTTCCTTTCCTTCCTTTTAATGGTTTTAAAAAATGCCATCTTCGTGTAGAGAACAAAAGGCTTCGTCTTAAAATCTTAAAATCATAATCTTGTAAAATTTTTCTGAATTTCTATATTTTTAATTATCATTTAATTTTTATTCAACCTTTTAAAAATATTTAAAATATAATTAAAAATATACCTTATTCGAATAAATGTAAAGGAAATCATGAAAATTGATTAGATTTTTATTATTAATATGATACTTTATTGTGTATTAATTTTAAAACTAATTTTCAGTTGTACTTTTTTTCAGTTATACGTTTTTTAGGAACGGTCCTTTGGAAAACGTATAAACGGTGCTCCACTGTAGTAAAATGTAGAACTTATAAAAGTTAAGAAATATTTTCATAATAAACATATTATGATTATTAAATAATTTTTAAAATACCCAAAAAATTGAAAAAGGAAGATGAAGGGTTTGAACCCAGATCGCGCTTGTCAGTCTAGCAATTCAGAATTTTATATACTTTTCTCTAAAACTTGTAAAATACAAATTACATTTAAGTATCTAAAATATTTATTTGCTTTTTTCCCCACAAACATAAAAATTAGGAGAATTTCTTTTACTAATGAGTTATTAATTGTCATTTTTTTGTGAAAATATTTATAGTTTGTATAAACTTTTAAAATTCTGTGTTTTAAACTTGCTTTGAATGCTTTTAACTAAAGTATTATTAAAAACCTTTTTTGTAATTTTGTTTAATTAGTGTTATTAATACTGTTTGTTCATTTTAGAAATAATTTTGGATTCAAGTCAGAATCATAATAGTTCACAAACAGTTGAATCATCTTTAAATAATAGCCCGTTATATGCTGGATCACAAGTGTCATATGTTGCCAATAAAATTAAAACGTTGACTGGTGAATCAGATGCAAAAGGTAAAATTTTATCTTCAGGTATATATTTTAGCTGTATCTAATAAGATTTTTATTGTATGTATAGGTTTTATAGGGATCCCTGAAAATAGAATGAGTAGCATTCACAATTTAATTAAAAACAAACACATAGATAAGTAAACATATCATGACTTATATTAGAGCTATCATCTTAGTGCACAAACTATGCTAAAAGCATTATACAGAGTAAAAGAAATAAATTTTCATTTAACTAAAGCATTTTAAATATCTAAATAGAGAAATTTTCTGTAATTAGAGTAATCTATAGTTTTTAATAACTTTTTTTTTTTTTTTTTAAATAAATAAATACAAATGGGTATCCCAAAAAACGTGGAATTCTCTGTTAAAAAGCTCCTAATTATTACCATGTTTTTATTAACTTGCTTTCTTGTTTGTTTGTCCAGTACAAATCTTGCAATTGATTTTTAATTAACTTCCCGACTAGTTAAACATTAGAAAATTTTAGAATAGCTCATAACACGATGACAGTGCCAGGGTTGCCACGCTACCTGGAGAACCTGGAAAATCTGGAATAGTCAGGGAATTCAAAAACTGACCATAAAAGTCAGGGAATTTGAATATTTTAGCCAGAATCTGGAAAAGTCAGGGAATTTTATGTGATGATTGTCAACGAAAAAACAATTTTTCTCCCATTTTTTTAAAATATCCTCAGCTTTCCTTTCAGCTCACGAAACAAATTTCTTATCTCACTTTTAAACAATGGATGCTAACACTGTCTGTTAATTTTGTCATATGTACTTTTTGTGTTTTCAAGTAGTACCGTAATTATTTCGCCCTCAACACAGCCAATGCTCCATATATGGTTAGACTGGAATTTTCTTAGAACACACCTGGAAAACCTAGAAAAGTCAGGGAATTTCATTTTCCTGTTTGAGTGGCAACCCTGCAATGCATTCTTTTAATACTTTTATGCAATTAATAAATGTTTGAAAATTTCTTATAATTGTTCTCTTTATTACGCATTTGATCATTTTCTTTCAAATTGATGGGATAATTCATAAAAAAAAAAAAATTAAAAAAGTATTTATTAATACATAGAATTGTCAAGTTTATATGATTCAACAGAAAATTTAAAAACGTGTATAATTTTTTTTTTTTTTATCTTGCAATTATTCTCTTAAAGCTTGCTGAACTAATTCCAACTGATAAATTCCTTAGCTTATCAATGGTTTGTTGTCAGTCTTTAAACACAAGTGCACAATTTTTTTCTATGTTTATTTTCATCAGTTTGTGAAGATGATGGACACCCATTTGTCATGAATTTATATCTTCCTTTTTATAAACTGAGAAAACATTTGTGCTTTTCTTATAGCTCTGTTAGAAACTGTTTTATTAAACAGTTTTTAACAATTCAACAGTTTCAGTGGCAGTTTTCTCAAGCAAGAAACAAAATTTCACAGCCACATGCTGTTGACTTCAATTGGCCATCACAAAAAACAAGGAACATGCTCAAATGCTTTTTAAAAAAGTGATTACTTAATCTGAAAAAACTCTCAGGACATGCTGCTGGGTGCAGTGAACCCATAACGAGCTGTTTGACGCTCATTTAATGAAAAAATGTGTACCACGGCACTTCCTGCCACTGCAGTACTATCCGGGACTTTTTTTGAAGTACCCCTTCATAGACTGTAAAAGCACTTATTTTCACGAGCCGAAATTTTCGCGAAAGTGAAGATATCGGTGATTTTGCGAGCTGAAAATTTCGCAAATTTTATATGAACAGAAATTAAAAAATCCTGAAAGTACCTAAATATAGAACTCTTTTTGCATAAGGTGTTTTAAGAAACTTCCTTTTGTCTGAAAAGTTTGCCCCCCCCCCCCTCCTTATTGCTCTAAAAACAACTTATTCTTACAACGGTGCTTACAAAATCAACTTTGACCTTGGAATAATTTTGAATGGCTTCAATGAAGCTGGTATAAATATTGTAAGTGAATGAGCTGCATTCTATTAGTTGTATTATTATTTTATATTCAAGAAATAGTTGTATTGTAAGAAAGAAAGTCAAGTTGTAAGAAAGAAAGTTGTCATAAAATAGTTTTGTATCTGTGCAATAAATCATTAAATTTTAGTAAGTGAAAATTTTCTGATTTTTTATTATTATTTGAGGCGAAAAAAAAGTATTTTGCGAGGCTTAAATTTTCACGATTACGAAGGGCTCGCGAAAATCGCGAAAATAAGTGCTTTTACAGTAATCACTATACTGTAACTAAAAAGTTATAAAAATTATACATTTTTTGTGATTACAGAACAAACACTAAGTCCTTTACTGGTGAAACAAATGGCTCTGGAATGTTTTTCTGACAAGATGAGTATTGCTTTTCCTTTTGAAGAAACTATGAGCATTTTAACAACAGTTTTTGGATCCCATAGCAAACTGTCTTTCATTTCCCTCATTGATACCAACTGCAAGGCTGAACTGAATAACACTCACATTGTTTTACAATCCTTTTGGAGTGATTGTGGTACTAGAAGTACATTAAATGGAGAAGGAATTTTATATCATAACCAGGTAAGGGTACTAAGTATATTTTTTATTTTTTTCTGTTATATGTGCATTTTATATTAATATTTTAAATGTTTACATATTTTGTTTTTGTCTTTTTTAATAAGGAGAAAGTTGTTGAAGATTTCTTTCAACTGTAAAATTAATTTTGAGTTAATTTGAGTGCATATCAGCTTATATTACGTCCATTAATTACACAAGGTTATCAGGGGTAGGGGGAGTCGAGCCGAATCTCACCCAATCTCACGTGGGGGAGAGGGGGGTTTCGGCAAATATCACATAATTTCCCCCCCGCAAAACAGTGTAAAATTGCAAGAAAATTGAGTTAAATTCAAGTAAAACATGTTTCTTGACTTACAAAGAGAGGTCACAACATGGAAAATTCAGATCGGGACGAAACTCCGCAGGATTGTAGTATACTATGAGGGTAACAACATATTAAAGCAGTAGGACCCACTATCCACAAAATTTCGAGAAAAAAGCATTTAAAGTTTCAGTAATCTTTAAATACAAGTTATTTCGTAAGCGAGCAAGCGCCCCAGTGGTGTGATCTTAAAGTGCGAGTCTGCTAGCCAGACGACTTGGGTTCGAGGCTACCTCAAGACTACTTTTTTTTTTCTTTAACTTTTTATGTAATCTAAACTTTTTATTTATTTTTACTTTATTTTATAATTCAATTCAAAATTTGAAAATTTTCATAAAATATTATTTAATTTTTTTAATATAAAATAAATTTTTCTATTTTTAATATTTATAACTTAAAAATACAATAAATTTCTACAACTTAAAAAGTAAATTTTAGTTTTATTTTAAGTGTAAAATAATGTAAAACTAAAGAAACTGTTTTTGATTATTTATCGAAATTTATTTTATTGTATTTTAGGTATGCTTGAAACAATAGTACATTTTGTTTTTTAAATTTAAAATAATAATACAGAGAAATGATCATTTTAATTGCATATATAATTACTATCCAAATTAAATAATTACTTCTCCAATCAATACAGTTTCTTGAAAAATTACAGTATAGGATTACGATGCTATTAAATTATTACATGTAAAGAAATGTTATCTTTAAATGTAGATTTTAAATGTTAATGAACATCGTTTCTTTTTCGATAACGACTTCCTTTTTTTTATCCTTCCTTGCACAAAATAAAATTCCACCTGCCCTTTATTATTAACAAGCTAGAAGCGTTTACGTAATTTATACACATTCAAACAAAATCAGGAAGCTCAAACCAAGATTTAAGTAACACTTCCTAACTATTTTACACTTTGTTTACAGCTTGCTTATTTTTTAATTATTTAAATATTTGTCTGTTTTTCTTTATGTTTCTTATTTAGGGTTTTTGAAACTAAACTTTATTTTTTAAGTTATAGAAATTTATTGTATTTTTAAGTTATAAATATTAAAAATAGAAAAAGTTATTTTATACTCAAGAAAATTAAATAATTTATTAAAATTTTCAAATTTTGAATTGAATTGTAAAATAAAGTAAAAAAAAAAAATAAAAAGTTTAGATTACATAAAAAGTTAAAGAAGAAAAAAAAAAAAAGTTGTCTCGAGGTAGCCCCGAACCAAAGTCGTCTGGCTAGCAGACTCGCACTTTAAGATCACACCACTGGGGCACTTGCTCGCTTACGAAATAACTTGTATTTAAAGATTATTGAAACTTTAAATGCTTTTTTCTCGAAATTTTGTGGATAGTGGGTTCTACTGCTTTAATATGTTGTTACCCTCATAGTATACTACAATCCTGCGCAATTTCGTCCCGATTTGAATTTTCCATGTCGTGACCTATCCTTGTTAGATATGGCAAAATCTGACACGATAATATTTATTGTGGCTATCCGAACGCTGCAAAGCAGCAGAGTAGCCTTTCAATTGTTTTAGGCACCACCAGCCAGCCACACGCAATCTATGCACATCCATGCAATCTAAAAAACTAGCCTTCAATAAAAATAATAAAGCAAATTGTTTTTTTGGAATAAATCCAATGCATTTACAGTAAAAGTACAAATTTTGAAAAATCTCGCGTGAGATTAAGGGAGGGGGGAGGGGGGTCGACCCAAATCTCACGAAATCTCACCAGGGGGGGAGGGGGAATCAAAAAATCATCAAAACCACCTCACGTAATTAATGGATGCCCCCTAAGTGGTGCAAGTATGCTGTGATTTCTCCCATTTATAAAAAAGCTGTATCACAGTCTCTATTGTGTGTAATTGCATAAAACTTGATATGTGAAAAAGTTATTATAAATCACTATGCTGATTCACTTTGGGTGCATATTGGCTGGTAGTTGATGTGTTATTATGCTGCAATTTTGCTCAGTTTCAAGAAGGCTATATTTCAGATTCTATAGCATAAAACTGAACCTTGTATGTGAGATGACCATTAAGAAAAAGAATGTTGACTTAATTTGGGTGTATATCAGCCAAAAGATAGCACTGCCTTATCACCTCGTGTGAACTTTTCCAAATAGTTATATCACAGCATTGGTTGGCTAATATTGCAACTAATTGCTTACATAAAATCTTTATTGTGAAAAGTTAGAATTAAATATTTATTCATGTTAATCGATTGGTGATATCTTGTAGAATGATATAGAAGAAAGTTTTGTTATAGCCATAACATACTAGTTTTTTTTAGTATTAATTCAATGAGTGTAATTGTAAAATTTTATGCATGTAATTTATAAAGTTTTGCATTCTGTTACATAGATATTTTACTTCTAGATTCAGTTTGTGACTATCAAGTATCAATCTGGCAAAGATTCATCTAATGATCCGACTCATCTTCCAACTGATGATGATGATTATATATCTGAAGACGGGTCAGGTTCGGATGACGTCTCATCTAGCAAGCAGAAATATCCTAAAGAAGAACAAGTTATATACCCCTTGCCAGTTTTTTGTTCACAATCCATTACCCATAAAGACACTAATGTGAGTATTTAAAGACATTTAGTTTTGCATTGAGATTATTATAAGTATGATTTTGTAAGGGTATTAATTAATAATAATAATGAAAAAAAATCAATGTGACTGATGTTGCTATAATACCCCCCCCCCCCCCCTTCAAAAAAAAAAAAAAGTGTTGTGATTTTTATCAGTCATAGTAAGTTAATAAAATTAATATACTTTACATATGTTAACTGACTGTAAATATGCTACATTCTAATGCTATATGATTTGCGTATCATCTATTTTACTTTTAAAAAAGCAGGAAAACTGTGGGATTTTTTTTTTCTTTTTTCAATTTCTTATTACAACTCTGATTTGCATTTATTTATTTTATAAATTATACTTATTTATGGAATAAATTTTATTATTTAAGTGCATTATTCAATACTTGCAGTAAAAAAACCTTATTTTTTTTTTAATTTGGATTATTTTTTATTTGGATTATTTTAGTAATTATGGTAAATTCTCTTCTTTTCTTTTTTTTTTTTTAATCACCGTTTTTGTTATTTAAAGCAAAAATTTCCACATAAATTAAGATTTACTTATTTATTTATAGTCATCTGGTGAAAAATATGAATTGAACATATATACAAAAAAAGATTTTCGACAAGCTGTATCTCAGAAGTCATTCCCTCTAAATGTTGTTGTTCATGATCATCTGTTTGCAGAAGCTATGATCAAAGCTGGTACGTCTTAAAATATTTTAACACTTCATTATACAATAATATTAAAACTCTTTTATTAGTTACTGCTATATTTGTTTTGTACTCAATCCCATAAAAATTTTTCAAATTAAGTTCAGTGATATTTTTCTTTTTTTTTGTGATGCAGGTTGATTGAATGTTTTTTTTTTTTTTTTGAGCCAAGTTTGAAAAAAAATTTTCTTTTTTAGGTTGTGTTTAGTTAGTAGTAATAATAATAATGAAAAAGAAAAATCAATAATAAGTAGAAATGTATTTAATACAAGTACAGGTCATAGCTAATAAAGGCATACTAAATATGCCCATAACTAAATATACACATATCCAAATTATTGCACTAATAGCAAAGTAAACTTCCATATTGTACACTCCAGATATCAGAGATCTCTATTTGAGGGATAATTTTTCAATCCTTCTGATGCTTTTGAATTATTAAATTTCTTTTCTTTACTTTTTTTTTTTTTAATGATGCATTTATGCTTAGTCTTTCTCACCTCTTGAAGAGCTCTGTTATTATTTTGACCTGAAATGACAGTCTCGAGTTTTTTCAATTACGGAGTCATTCGTTTATTAAATTATTATACAAATTTAATCAGATAAGCATGTAGATGTTTCAAACTAAGATTTTCTCAAACTAAAAATGCTTTTTTTTTTTTTTTTTTTTTTTTTTTGTGTGTGTGTGTGTGTGCATAGGATTAACTATGTGGCTAATAATTATTTTTGAAATTACTTTAGCAATTTAAAAAAGAAAAAAAAAAAAAAATGTGGAGGGAGCATTAAAGAAAGTGTTTAGTAAAAAAAAAATGTATTATTAATATTTATAAGTACAGTAATAATAAATTTATGCATCAATTTAACAATATATATATTTATGTTAAAATTTAAGTTCAATATTTCTTTCTTTTTTAGAAATACATATTTTATAATTAAATCATTATAATAAAATGAGTAAATAAATAAATAGGAAAAAGAAAAATTATGCTTTCAAAATGAAGTTAAATAGATTTTATTTTACTTGGCAATGATGGAAACTGATGCATGTGTAAAAATTTATGTCTTAATAAATAAATAAATAAGTAATTTAAAAATACTGTTTTAATTCATTCATTTATGATTCCCCCCCATCTTTTTGTATGTTGCATGTATATTTGTCTTACTTATTAAAATAAACAACGTTTTCAGATCCACGGCTGTGTATCAATGTTGATGAGTGCTGGCTATCTGAAAATGCTAACATTTCTAAAGATGAAAGTAAAAAAAGTACATTGATAAAACAAGGGTAAGTAAATTTTCATTTTAGTTTGATATTCTGGTATAAATCTACCAACACAGTTGTAAAATTATCATAATGGATAGGATATTTTATTCGTTATGCAAAATTTCTCAAAGACTTATTTTCGATTGCTAAAGTAATCTTAATGATAATTTCAAAATTATTAACACGTTCGTTGCCCAGCATGATTCGACTGAGTTTCTTGTCACACCTAAATCCAGGCCCATATTATCGCTTGGGCAAACCGGGACTTTTCCCAGGGGCACCAGACATTAAGGGCCCCCAAAATCCCATAATATTGAACTGCAAAATATTCCCTTTTATTTTAATGAAAATTCAAATATACATTTGTTTATTTATGTTTATGAAATTTCTCTTTAAAAAGTACTAAAATTTCTAAAAAACATAATTTTCATTTTGGATATATTTTGCTTTTTCTATTTCTGCTAAATAGTGAACATACTTTAATAGCCTTTAATCAACAAATGCAGAGTTCATGTCCCAGTTCAGGCAGGGAGTTCGAAGTGGTTCGAAATTCATTTTGACCAGTAGATCGTGCCTACTTAATAACAATAAATGTATATTATAGCTTCTATTGCTACATATTTAAATTAAAAAAAAAAAAAAAAAACATTTTTTTTTTTTATGTCATGTTTAATTTGGATTTACTTGTGTTGATATGCACAATAAATAATTGAATTATGATGCAACAGTATGGATTTCTGATTTATGTAAATTTGTTCTGCATTTTTTCTTTTCACAGCCATCTAGCAATTGAGTGAGTGCATTTCTCTTTTCTCTTATGCAAAAGAAAATATTTTGGATATACATTTTGACTACTTGACCAAAAGAACAAAATGGTTTAGCGGTCACAACGTCACATTATGATCACGTACGCCATGAGGTTTTTGATCCTCATTAATTGACTTCTATTGGCAATTAAATTAAAATATTAATAAAATGAATTGAAAATATAAAAAGATTAAAGCAAATGAATGATTTCCACCACAAAATCCTGCTATAATTAATCTTAATGTGTAAAAAACAGCAGTAGAGTGACCAAACGAAAGTGGGCAAATCAATGACTACTAAATTTATATGCCAAATCCTATTTATTGTAAATTAAATATGCTATACAGTGGTTCTTTGCTGTCGCCTCGCAGACACGATATCATGAAGGAGATCAGCAGAACAAACCCATTCCATATTGGATTGTGTGGATGTGGAAGCATTAATAGCAATTAAAAATGAAAAAAATATTAATATATTTAAACATTCACCCTCGAAAATATTGTTTAAGCATTGTACATACGATTGATCATCGTCTATTGTAGCGTATATAAATGATTTTCCGACAGTTTCGAGAGGGGCCCCTAATTTCGCTTTGCCCAGGGCCCCAATCTGTCATGAACGGGGCATGCCTAAATCTGACCACCGGAGCACCAGAACGTAAACAGAGCGATAAACGGGGAAATAGGATGCAGCTTGAGTAAAGTTTTTGGACCTTCGATTCATTACAAAATATTTAGTTCCGAAATGGGGAGAACGTTAAGCTTTTGGCTAGAGGACTGCCTGGAATCTCACTGCAGTTATCCCAGATGCTTCATTTAGTTGAGAAGCATACTTTTTTTGAGCACATCAGTGATTTTTTTTATCCTCAAAATGTTCATTGGATGGCAATATGGCATAAAAGTATAATTGAAAGTGCAGAGAGTAGTGATGACGAAATAGTGTGTTTTAGAAGAAAAGTAATAAATAGAATTTCATAGTATAATGTAATATGTTATCCTAATTATAAATTAAGAAAAAGCATAGTATAATGTGTATATTTTTAGTATTTTTATGTTGTATATACTATATTTATATTTGAGTGCTTTATTCCATTAAATTCCTTTTAAAAATCCAACTGAAAATCCTATTAACTTGAACAAGAAGAGCATTACCCATATGTGGGTGACAGAGTCCCCATGGAAGCATACCCGTCACTGAGATATGGGTGACACAGCAACAAATGTGTTAATATCTACTTCTTAATGCTTAATGAATGTTAGCTAATTACCTTGGTATACCCAGTTTCATGCATGTGCCCAAATAGACTCTCCTAGTAAATTTAGTAAAGTGTACAGCATTCACAAAGCTATTTTAATTAAATTTAAATTTAATTTTTCAATTATTCTTTACTTCTAGATGTCCTACAGATTTAAGTGTCTGTCTGATGATATTTAATAAATGTTTCAGCTAATTATCTTGTTAATTTTGTGTAGGCCCCTTCTAATAAATTTATTGAAGTGCACAATATTAAAAAATATATTATTTTGATTAAATTTATTGTTAAAATCTTTTTTTTTTTTTCATTTTCAGATGTCCTACTGATTTGAGTGTGGACATTCTTTTAAAAAGTCATTGTGGCAATCAAGAAGACATCAACCACTACAACATGAGGTTTTCTTTTCAGTTAAGTGAAGAATTTGTTAATCAACATTTGTATCTACACTGTCAATTCACTTCCTGTGCAATGAAAGATAGCAAGCAGTTAAATGTTAAGCAGGTTTGTTATTAATTTTCTACTTACAGTTTTTGCTTATGCAATGTAGGGTAATTGCACCAGTGATTGACACTTTTAGAGGAATCTCTGATGTTTTTAATGTTCTAGTCATCAGAGAATATTTTTTGAAATCTTAAGTTGATACATATGGTATTAAAGACATTCAGAACCACATATATGTTAAAATATATACATTTGATAACAATTATTATTATTATTATTTTTTATGAATTTTTATTTGGCACCCACTCAATGTTTCAGTAATTGACACTGCCAGTTTTTCCTTTTATTAGTAATTGGCACCCTATCTTCCAGTGTTTGACATTGCTAGTTATTAATTTTACCAGTTATTAGCACCCTATGCTCCAGTGTTTGACCTAAAATGTTAAAATTCTTATATGTAAAATATATAATTTTATTATTTTTCTTAGTTATTAATTATTTCGGGATAGATGTCAATTACTGGAGCATGCCAATCACTGGATCACCTACCCTATATTTTTTTTTAATTAATATATATTATATTTGTTTTAATTCCTATTCTGTCTTGTTTGTTTTGATATTTAAAGTTATTACATTAAAATTGCAAATCTGAAATTAACAAATAGTGTGAGAAAAATATTCTTGCACAGGAATGGTTTAACTTACAGGCCACTAGTCAGAGAAAATCTGGAAAAGTTATGGAATAGTAACGGAATTTTAACAAATTTAGTGAAAATAGGTCATATTTGAAAGCTCGTTCTTAAAAATTGCTAAATTATTTGCTAATTTTGTTAAATTTGTTTTTTGGGGAAAAACAACATAATTTAGGGAAAAGGTGAAAAGTAGTCATGGAAAAGTCAGGGAATTAGGAAAATTTCTAATGTTGGTCACCTTGACTTATGATTAAATAGTTTTTAAATATGATATTGATAATTGAATCACCAGTTTGAAGATGAGAACAAGTGCCAATATCGAAAATCGAAGTTTTATTTTTGTTTTTTAATTCACTTTTCATTGACACACATGCTAGGCAAAAAAGAGAACAGAAACCATTTATTAAACCTAAAAATAGACATAAAATTTTTGCTTAAGTCACAGAGTGTTTCTCAAATTCCAACGAACCCAAGTTACAACTCTAATGTATAAAATTCAAGATGTTAAAAAAGTCCTCTAGTATGTTCCAGAAAAACATAAGTGATTGCGAGGGGATAATAACAGGACTAACCTCCACCACTGAGAGTGATGCTGAAAAATAGCAACTTGAAGAATAGTCTTGTTCATTATTGTTATCTTTTTTTAATTAAAAAAAAAAGAAAATTACTTTTACTAAATAATATACATATATAAATATTTATGTAATTACAAGTTTTTTCAAGCTTTTGAGTTATTTTATAACACCTACTTTATAACCTTACTGGTGTAAGTTTGAAGAAAAGGACAATTTATTTATTTTGTTTTATTTATTTATTTATTATTTATTATATTTATTTATTTATTTTATTTTTATTTATTTATTTAATTTATTTATTTTTTGAGAAAAAAGGATTTGAATGTTTGCTCCTCATATATGATGATAAAACGCATGTATCAAATTATATTGATCGAAATGACATTGTAATATAACTCCAATAAGGCAATAATACTTCTGTACAATTTTTTTCTATTACAAATAAGTACACTACAAGTTAAAATGTTTTTCTCATTTTTTTTTTTTTTAATCCTGATTTTGGGTTTGTTCTCTTCTTCAAACTGGTGATTCAATTATAAATGGCTCTTTTTTTAGGCTCATATCTCAGCATTTGTAAAATATCTTTGTTAAAGAAAAATACAAAGAATTTTCGCTTTACGCTTTTATTAGAAATCTTCAGTTAATTCAGTGCATAATAAGGTATAATGTTTTATGAATGTAGCTAAAATATTCAAATAGAGAGTTAAGAGGGCAGTAGCTGTCCTCAAACAGTAATGAATGTCAAAAAAAAAAATAAATAAATAAACTGTTTATAAAATAGTTAACTACATTTAATGCACTCTGAAAATTTTCAAATACAGTATCTCTTAATTAAAAATGAAGAGGATCTGTATTACCATTAAAAACTTTATTGCTGAATGTTTTCATCTATAATATAGTTCAAAAAGAAGCTGAAAGTGGTTGGGGGTAAAGTTTTTAATGGTTTTAACTTTCTTTTAAATTATCCTTTTTACTTTTAATTTATTTAATAAACAGTATATTTTATCTTACACACTAAGCTGTAATAATCTATCGTAATAAAAATATGAATGGTGAACAAAAATACGAGGAATGCCACATCAAATTATTTTTAAATATCTCATGTTGTTTGTAGAATGATTTGTTTTTAAAAAATAAGTAGGAATTCTTTTTTTTTTTTTCTCCAAATAAATAAATAAATCTATACATAAAGAATTATGATTACTATGCTTAATAGATCATCATTATTATATATATATATATATCATAGTTAATAATTTTGTTCACATGTCCCATATAAAAATATTCTCTCTTTTATTTTTACTTTTATGATAGTATTATTGTAATTATTATTTTTAAAGTTATGCATTGAAAAAAACTTGAATTATATGCTTTTATTGATTTAGTGTGTGGTGAATGAAAATTTTTGTATCAAACCAAGTCTTCGTCCTTATTTGGATCCTCTTCGAGGTAAAAGGTTCAGCTTGATTGTCAAAGGACCTTTTCATGTTGTTCCAAAATTTAAGGCAGAAAAGGGAAAAGGTAATTTTTGTTAAATTAATTTTTTTCTCTATAATGTAATGTAATGATCTTATTAATTTTATTATTATTATTATTATTTTAATTAAGTTAGTCAATCTAGTATAGATCAACTATTTGTTAGATTATTTAAATCTTCAATATTAAGATTTTTAACAATTATGAATATTGATTATTTCCTAATATGAAAACGAAGATGAAAAAATGTAAACTTTTGAAATTTAATTATTCCAATACTGTTAAAATAATAATAATAATAATAATAATAATATCATGACTATTTATAGGCTTTTTATTATTTGGTACTGTTTTGTAAACTGTAGGGTTCAGGCTTTTTTTCTTTTTCTTCCGGTAAAATAATTTTAAACATTAATTTAGTAAAATATAAACTTATTCTGATCAAGATATTCAGTTTGAGAGTGATTGATCATACGTTTCATTCAGTTATCTGTTGTAGTCAGATCAAGTAGTGTTGTGAATTTATATGTGGCATTTCAGATTTGTATTTTGAAATAAATGTTTCTGTTACAGTAAACTCTCGTATAACGTTCTCTCGCAAAATGCGAATTTATATAACGCAACAAAAAATCTATGACTATTACTCATATAACGCGATAAAGAATCTCGTATAGCGCAAGATAAAGGAAGTACGTGATGAGATCTTTTCTACTTTCAACCTGTTCAAGGTTACTTACTTTTGACTGCAGATAAGGGTTGCCCCGTTACTATGCCAACACACGATGCTTTTGGTCTCATTACGGATTGAAATCGTCTGCTCAATGTATGTCTTCTATAATGTGATTTCCTATTATACAGAACGTATCCCCCCACGTTATACGAGAGCCTACTGTATTTCTACAGTATACAGGGGTGATTGTGTTCAGGGGCTACCCCTGATTTCAAGGGTTTTAAACTAACCCATCTGTATTTTCATATTTCCTACAAAGTTATCTTTTGTTTTCATTGGTTGTTCATTTGTCATCTAGGTGATATGTGAACAAATTGTATATTTGTAATGATTGGTTAATACAATATTTAAAAAAAAAATGAGGGCTTCTGCTCTAAATAATTTGAATATCATCTGACATTCTGGGTATTTTTTATTTGAGACTAATTTTCAGGGCCTTTACCTTTGAGTCACAATCACCCCTGATTGTATTGTACTATGATTATTTGCACAGAGTGGTCACTAGTTAGGGAAAGTCAGAGAATTACACGTAAAGTCATGTAATTTTGGCAAATTTTGTGGAAATAAGCCATGTTTGAAAGCTTGTTATTGTAAATTGCCAAATTGTTCGCTAATTTTGTGATTTTTTTTAGGAAATAAACAGTGTGAGTCAGTTAAAAGTCCTAGAAAATGGTGAAAAATAGTCAGGGAAAAGTCAGGGAATTTGGAATAGCTCTTATGTTAGCCACCCTGTTGCAAAATAATATCCATCTTCTCTTGTATTTTTTTTTTTATTTTTTTTAACTTATTTTCCCTGAAATTTCCTTGCAATAAATATTGTAAAATAAATTTTATTGCGTGAGAAATGCCGAGCTGGTTATCAGCCAGGGTGGCTCAGTGGAAGGGCATCTGCGCGTTAACCGGAGGGCATGGGTTTGATTCCCTGTTATGCCATTTTTCACATAGTTGGTATAAAAAATCAATTTTACATTCCAAAGTATGGACTATATTCCTCTTTTGGGTTCGAGACTATAAAAAATCAGCTGTTTTCGGAAAACAATTCTCAACTCTACCATAGCAAAGCATTGTGGCCTACAATTTTTTATCTTGCAATATTATTTATAAGAGTTACGGATTATATGAAATTGAAGGAAGAGTGATATAGTGATACCTTTGTTTTGTTTTTAATCCAGTTTTAGTAATATACTTTAATATTAATCAACATATGTATTATTAAAAGTTACCATGTGAACTGTGGCGATCTTAACAAATTTCAATGGATGTTCCATTTAATAAATTCCTTTATTAAAGTTATTGAAATTCTAATTATTTAAGCTTTGTTGTCTATATATATATGTTTGTGTGTATAAAATGTTCTTATTAATCTTTTATTCATTATATATATATATGTGTGTATACATAAAATGTTCTGCAATTTTACGATATGGAATAGTCTTAACTTTATCATTTGATTCAGTTGTTTACATTTCTCTTTTGTTCTTGTTTGAACAGATATCTGATTATTAAGTTTGATTGGAGAAATATTTAGGAAAATGTTATGTGTAACAATAAAATGGCATCTTGAATCTAATTTGTTTACAAAATATCGACCACGTGTTCGGCGATTTTATCCACTGTGACGTCAGAGGAATATTGTCCATTTAAAATGAATTTTCACAGTTGATGAGTTTATGAATAGAACTGTAAGGGCATTCACTTATATAGTCCCCCCTTCCTCCCTCTAGTGGTGAAACTTTTCAGGAGCAACCCCTAGATGTAGGGTTTTTGAAAATTTTGTTCTTTCTAAATTTCCTGTTAAATTATTTTGTTTTCATAAATATTTCTCATTTTAAATATTTAATTTGTCTTAGAATGTATTAAGAGCTCTCTAAATATCACTTTGTATATATAGAAATTAATTAAAATTTTTTAGCCATATGATATATCATTGATAAGTCTTCCCCCACCATTCATTCTACATGTATATAGCAGTTTTCAGGGTTTTTGCATGTTAAGTAGTTTCAACCCTCTCTGGCTCTCAAATATATATATAAAATAAAATAAAATAATAATAAAATATTTATTTTATTTATTTTTATTATGTATTTATTTTTATTTATTTTAAAAGGTAGGATAGGTGGGCAAGGGAAACTTGCATAACTATTCTAAATATCTTTTAATTATTCTGAAATCATTGATTTCTCTCTCTATGTTTCTTCTGTTCGTGATATCCTTGTTCCTTCCTTGATTGAAAATAATAAAAAAAAAAAAAAATTATTATTACAATTATTTTCATTATTTTAGGTGTGTTGTCTTTTGCTAGTCCAGAATCATCTAGTTCTCCAGAAAACTTCATTGTTGATTACTCATTCGATAAGTTGACCGGTAACAAAAAGACTCCTGTGCCTCCGCAACTTGTTCTGATAGGGCTTTCTGCTGAAGCTGTCGTTGGGATAGCATTTGCTTCTTTTATTATCGGTGCTGGTCTAATGGCAACTTTATGGTTCATTCATATGCATACAGGTTAATTGCTGTTTTGTTGTTTTACATTTCTCAATATTTATTATTTATAAGTCTTCACTTTTAAATAATTTTTTAGTAGTTTACAATATATTCTTTAAACATGTGTGTGTTGTAAAGCTATAAAAGATTAACCCTTTGCACTCGAGAGGTGATTCACGATCACCGCTTGATTTGATACGTTAATGTTTGATGTGCTTCACGAATGTCCTTTTCTGAAGTATAAAGTTACATAAAATGGTGAAATAAAAACATTAAATTGCGTATGAAATCATTTTATGTTAATAGTAAGTAATTCATCAAATATGCAGAAAATCGTCTCGACCTGCTGGTTCGTCGGAGGGAAAAAGGCCTTGAGTGCAAAGTGCTAATTAAATATAAAGGCAAAAATGGTAAGTTTAACCCTTAATCCAATGACATAATATTTAAATGCCCTATTGATTGCTGTATTTATTTTAAATACCTTACCAATAAGGATGGGAGAATGACAGTAAGTTTTTAAAAAGATCATATAAGATCAACAGCAAATAAAAACGTACAAAATTTTGCATGAGTAACTGACATTTGCAAGTTGAGCTTATCATCTGGTTTAAATGACATAGTAACTTCATGTGACACAACTCATCATTTGCTGTGATTGGGTTAAATACCTGCCATTTATATGTGACATTAGTATGCAGGAGTTGATTCAGGTTTTAATTTTTGGGGCCCATTTTTGTAAAAAACAAATTATTTTTGTGAAAAAAAAGAATTGTCGCTAGAAACCTTTCATTTTAGCAGTTACTCTATTTAATATTTAATATCAAGTTAATAGTATTTTATTAAATAAGTATTGACACTCATTAAAAATAATACTGTAAACATGGAAAAATTTTACAAAAGTATTATTTTTATAAAACAAAATTTTGTGAAAAGGCTGTTTTTATAAACCTGAATTTTGGGAAGGGACCCACTTTAAGGATTTGAATTTTGTGAAGGGGCAGCAAACAGGTCCTAATTTTGCTGGATCGACCCCTGGTATGAAAATCAAAGATAGTACTCATTTGTGATATTTAAGACATGCATGCTGTCTGTTGGTTCATTTTACAATGTTGTTCTTTTGAGTAACTTTCAATACCATGGATAATACTAGTAACCATAAAAATTTTGATGTTGCTGAGAAGTGGTTGAGATATAAGTGGTTGGGGTTGGTTTTTAGATATAAAAAATATTTTTTGTTTTTTATTATTAACTTTTTAACCATTATTTCTTAAAATTTATACATTCTTATTACTAATTTAAAAAAAAAAAAAAAAAAAAAAAATACAGATGAAATTAACTCTTTATGTATTTTATATTCAATAAAATATGATATCTTGTAACAATTGTGTTGATTAACCCTTTCAGGGGCACTAAGTAAAAATGAATGAATTTCCTTTTAAATATATATACATCATAAAGTAAACATCCCCTACAAGTCATATTTGATGAAGAAAAAAATTCAGCATGTGGGGATTTTTTTGTGGGTGGTGGCTAGACGTTCTAGCCACTGCGCACATACGTCATGTACCTTAATTTTCGTATGGAAATAAATATTTATATATTTAAGGAATAAAATTGAAACTATGCCTTGAAAATGTAATTATAACAATACAATGTAACAATAATTAATTATTACTTAAATTATAATGCTTCTTTATCCTTTTTTAATGATTTATTATATATATATACACACATATATGGGCTGTTTAAAATTTGTTTAGAAACCTCTATGTATTAGTAATAAGAAAAAATTATTCACTATTTAAGGAATAAAAATTATAGTTATTCAATTATATTGTAAGTGCAATAAATTTTGAAATTGATTCAGTACATAAACTAAAAGACATAATTTCTTACCTTCATATTGTAATGAAATAATCAATTCACAAATTGCATACACAGAAATATGAAAACTTTAAAAATATTAATGTTCTTTAAAATTTGTTTGTTCCTGATCCAGATACTGCAGAATCATCATCTGAGGGTAGCTCTTCAAACAGAGCAATAGCTTCATCCAAAGATAAGCCTTTTCTAGGCATTATTGTGATAAAAATTAAGATATATAAATTTAATTTAAGATTATTTAGAGAAATTAACTAAATTTAAAAGCTGTGGAAATAAAAATTTATTTTTAAAAATCACGATATAAGAGCAATAGAAAAAAGCAGCCTCTTTCTATTCTGTAAACAGAAATACTGAATAGTAAAGAACCCTCCCGCGCTTGTTTACATCTATATTTACATTCTGCCATCCCTTACTATTTATATTTATCACAGTTCACTAACCCCAAAAGACCCTCTTTGTTTATCTCAAAGGAAAAGAAATTGAGATTATTTTCCCCAGCAGAACCTGTCTTATGTGCGCGGTGGCTAGAGGGTCTATCCACCTAAAAGATGCTCCTAAAAATCAAACTAAAATTAATGATCTAAGATAATATGTAAATCTGTTGTATTTAAAAGGTGCATTACAGTATATTTACACTACCAAATACTTTTGAATAAAAAATTATTTTTCATAAAAATATATAAAAGAAACTTCAAAAAATTTTCCCGCAACTTGTTCATTTAAAAAAGTCATAGGCGCATCCTGCTTAAAGTTGCTGTAGTGCTGCTGTCTCTATTTCAATTTTAGAAGTACACATTAACTTTTCATAAAAGTGGATAGGAAAAGTAGCCACTGCACACCTAGAGAAAAATTTCTAAAGTAGGTGGATAGACCCTCTAGCCACCGCCCCTGAAAGGGTTAAAATAAAATAGTTAAAAAATAATATCGAAACTGTAATCAGTGATTAAAATATCTAAACAGCTTATTGATAATATTGTTTAGTTAAATAATATGAAATTTTATTGAAAATGAAGCTGATGATAGCATAAAAACAGAAGTAGTATAAGAGACTAAACATTGGTGTTTATGAGAAATTGATAGGTATATTAATTTAAGGTTAAGAATTATACATTGGATGAGTGCAAAAGTTTGTGCTGAGGTGCAATAGATGGCGTTAGAAGTGGCGTAAAGTGTTGTCATTAATACTGCCATCTACGTAAGACAGATCGTTGGAAAGGTGACGTGTATAGCTTTCATTTCAAACAAAATAATTTGTGTAGATACAAACTGCTTCGAGAAAGATTACTTTCAAAATGAGTGTCGATAAGGTGCATTTATGGCATGTTATGCTTTATGAGTTTTGGAAGGGAATAAGCGTTGCAGCAGCTGTAAAAAACATTCAAGAGGTTTATCAAGATCAAGCACCAGCTAAACGAACTGTGGAAAAATGGTTTGCGAAATTTCACTGTGCAGAGTTTAACCTTGAAGACAAGCCATGCTCAGGTTGACCTTCAAACATTGGTGATGATGTTGTGCATACTTTAGTTCAAAATACTCCGCGAATTTCAACAGAGGAAGTTGCTACAGCACTTAACGTTGATCGGTCAACCGCTTTTCGGCGTTTAAAAAACATGGGATTCGATTTGAAGCTCGATATATGAGTGCCCCATTTGCTGTCCGAGAGGAACAAAATCAAGCGAATTTCTGCTGTTGTTTCTTTACTCAGGCGGCTCAAAAACGAGCCGTTTTTGGATCAATTAGTGACGGGTGATGAGAAATGGGTCCTGTACAACAATGTTCAGCGCAAACACACATGGAAACAGGCAGGTAAGCATGGTGATGCAATGGCAAAGGCCAGTTTGCACCTGATGAAGGTGATGCTCTGTGTTTGGTGGGATTGCAAGGACATAATTTATTTTTAGTTTCTCCCTGCTGGCCAAACAATTGATTCGGACTAGTACTGTCGCCAATTAACCAATCTGAATCAAGAAATCAAACAGAAACGTTCGATTTTGTCAAATCACAAGGACGTAGTCTTTCATCACAACAATGCCAGACCACACATTTCGAGATAGACACTGCACAAACTGAACAGCCTGAAATGGGATGTCCTAACTCATCCGCCGTATTCTCCTGATATCGCACCATCTGATTATCACTTGTTCCAGTCATTGCGAAATCATTTAAATGAAAAAAAACTTGACTCTTTGGATGCCTTAAAAAACGTTGTGCCTTTGTTCTTCGAATCTACATAAACCGCGCAGTTTTTATGATCGGGGCATCCGTATCGTATGCTGCCAGAATGTTGGAAACAGATTATAGAAAACAATGAAGAATATATCATTGATTGAATAAAGAACTTTGTTTGCCTAATCACTGTGTGACTTTTACTCACAAAGCTTTTGAACTCACCCAATATTACCGATGTTGTGAGGGAGTTCCTCACATATCTTTTTATTTCATCAAATTTATTATATCCTAACTAGTTATATATTTATTCACAATTAAAATTTATTAACCTTTAATAATCCTCTTTAAATATGCCAAACTTATTTTAAATTAAGTAAATTCTTTATTGGAAATTAAAATACTTATCATTTTCTAATTTTAAGAACAAATTCAGTATCAAATCCATTGATCTCTTTTTAGCATAATGCAATATATATATAGGGATCTAATACACAATTTAATTTTATTCTCCCTGAAAGTAATTATTTTTTTTATTTCTATTTCACTATGTTTCGCAAGAAATCTAATTATATTTATAGCTATAAATGTTCTGTTGGAAAATTTCTGTTATATCTTTTTATTGTTTTATTTTATTTTATACTCAAATAATCTATTTAATTACAGCTATTAAACTAATAACCCGTTGTGTAGACATCATGTTGCAAGAATTTCGTAATATTCAATGATTACTTGCACCTGTCTTCCAACGATCTTTTTGGCGAATGTGATTTATGCCAAGGTGGGGTTGCCATATTTTCAACCGTCTTTTTATTTTTAAAATTTCCCATTAAAATAACATTAACACAAAGGAAAATATATTGGCGACCTTGGCTTTATAATGTGGTGATATTATCTCTATCTGGCAGTTAACATCTGGGCTGTCGGATTGGATTCCACTCAGTTTTGATAATAATCGCAGTCTGTTGAACATGTTATAGATTAGCTCTCTCTCCCACCAGCTTTATAATAGTTTCCATCAAAATTATGAACCGGGTTTTGTTATTAAAAATTAATTAAATTGCCTTTTTATTCTATAATTATAATATTTATCGTTTTTGAAAATATACTTCAATAAATGTCCAATAGTTTAAAATAATTTAGTATCTGTTTTTCTTTGACGCAGTGTACGTTTATTATATCGGCAAAATATCTTTAAAAGCAAATATGTTTGAATTGGATTCTCCACTACTGTACAGAAACCTTTTGTACATAAATTGGTGCCTAGTCAGGTCGGAAACTTGTTAGGTGGGAGAGAGGGGCATTAATTTAAAATAAACTTTCTTTGTCATCAGCAAATCGTTTAAAAAATTGGAACTTTGGAAGTGTCTCCTTATCATCGGAAACCTTCCTCTTGCTTCGTCCATATCACTGAGGGATCTATAGATGTGTTGGTTTCCTGCTACATTACTACTTTGCATTGAGACAGTTTATTATTATTTCAAGAGTGAACCTGTATTGTCATTATATTTTTGACTTAGAAACCATAGAAAGAATTTACTTTATTGGAAGTTCGTATGTTTTCAACTGAGAGAAAATGAGCGACAAATTTCTTTTATGGAACTATACAATTAACGACTATCAGTGCGTTTTATGGAGAATCGTGTTATTTATTTTCCATACCCTGTTTATCTAATTGAAGAGTGAAAAAAACCAGTTCTCTGTTTTCTCCTGACATGCAGTTCGTTGAACTCTCTCGATTCCGTAATCACCTAGTTATCAACTGTACTGATTAAATATATTAGGAGATGCTGGATCCAAGAATACAGATGCTAAATTCAAAGACTCGTCTGGTGTGCATGAATGAAAATTTTCTTTCCGTTCAATGATTTTGTGGCATACTGCTATTCATTTGAAAGATAAGACTGGGAAAATGTTTGCTTTCCCCTTTTCTTGAGACTGGCTTTTCAATATAGGTTCGTATGACGCAGCTGTAATCATCGCTGAATTTTTCACCGCTGGGTTCGTAATTCTGCAGATGTTTTTTTTTTTCTCTTCCCTTGTTCACCCTTCCAGATGTCACAGACAGTTTCGGATCTAGTCTGCTTGGTTTGGAGTGATGTCGTCGTGACTCTCTTTTTCGGAATACGTTTTTTTTTTGGGTTTTCTTTTTTCAGAACTGACTGAAGATAAGAAACTTAGGAAGATAGCATTTTCAAAAACAATTTTTAGATGACTTTGTCTGAATACCTCTTAGCCATATGTTGTGATGGAATCATCCATTTGGACATACAGATAAGAAAATGTATTATTATATTTGTATAATTATTTTAAATATTCAGTACGTATATAGGTAAATTATTCTTTTTGCTAATAAAGGTAATCCACATATATATTTGTAATTAATTAAATATTGAAATATTTTATTAAGATGATAATTTAATTTGGGAATAAAATTTTTAGAATAAATAAATGTAAATAGATATAGGCAATATATCTGTGCATTAATCCTTTCAAATTTTGATACAGGTGTTTATGATATATTTTATGCATATATTATTTCTGGAAATATTTTTGAAATAACTAATATTTTATATAAGTATGGTTTTGGCAAAAAAAAAAAAAAAAGATATTTCGAATTTAAAAATATTTAATGTTCAATTTTTTATTTCATTTTTTTTTCATACATTTTTTCATGACGATATTTGTTTATTTTTAATAAATATACAGGTTAATTGTGTCATTTTAAAAATATTTTAAGTGATCAATGAATATATTTCCGATTATTATTTTTCTTCACATTTAGTATGTTAAATATCATAATAGAGTTATAATTTTTTGTTTATCAGCGTTTGCATATAATTCTCACCTATCATTTTTTCTTTTCAAGGAAAAAAGGAATTTCGAATTTAAAAATATTTGATTTTCAATTTTTGATTATTATTTCATATTTTTCATTCCGAATTTTTATAAAATAAATTTCATGTGTTTAAAGACTCAGTGTACTAGAGTCATAATTTACTAAAAAAAATATTTTTCATAATTTTGAATGATAAATTAATATTAATTTTTTTTGTGATGAAAGGTGATTGTTATTATCAACTTGTGTATTATCAGTCAGTTATATTATATATTATATAAGAAATTTTATTTTCAATTTTGAGTTTTAAAAATTTTATAATTGCATATTGTGATTTTTTTTTAATTTTTGAAATTGTTCTAATAAATAAGAAATATATTTTTTTTAAAGAGAGGAGATTATGGGTTATTTTTTTAAAATAAAAGGGAATTGAAGTTAATATATTATTTTAATTTTTCACAATTTATTGTTTTCCTAAAATTTATGTTAAATATTCTTCATGGAAATCCAATTACTATTGGTCGTGGAACTATGATGTTTAACATTTTTTTATATGTTTTTACACTTACACACAAACAAAATAAATACATGAATAAAATGACATAATTTTATTTTTTTCAGTATTTAAACATAATCCCTTCTCGGTATAAATGTAATTTGTTTTGGTTATAATGAAAAAGTGATGTATTTGCATTATTAAAAAAAAAAAAAAAAAAAAAAAAAAGAGTTATTTGAATTCCATTGGCAGAAGTTAAACATTTATAAATTTATCATAGACATGTTTTATTTTATTTTTAATTAATCTGCTGAAAATATTCTTGTTATCATTGATTAAGGTATTCATTCTCCTTATAAATTCTTAATTTTTAATACATGCACTTCGTTTATTGTTAGTCAAAATTTAATATACATTTTTTTATTGTCAAGTTATGTAATGTTTCCGGAGGAAGAGCTTATGCAGTTTGAGCTCCTATGAGTGGCATGCATCTCCATGCACCTCCTAGTGTTGCATGAGTTTTTTTTTTTTTAGTGTTTTGCTGTTCATTGTCTAAATAATTACTTTGGCTGGACCGATATTTTTTTTTAATTTAAGGACGATGAGTGACGAGACATATTTTTGTGGAACATTATATTTTTGAGAAATGTTTACAATCCATTTAATTTTTTTTTTTCGGGACAGCCCACGTGGACTTCGGTCCTAGCATAGCTCAACACCGCTCTTCGAGCGGTGAGCCGGGGCTGCTCCCCTGTTCAATCCATTTAATTTCAGAGTTTAATTCAAATACTTTTGTTAGATAAATTCTTTTTGATGAAAATTCTTTAAATGTAATAATAACAGTAAATTAATTAAGATAACATTAAGACAAGGGTAAATAAATAATATTGAGAACCTTGTCACATTTTTCTATTGAAATTATGCAGAATATTGATAAAAAAATTTTGGAATTTTGATTTTTTTTATATATTTGTTTGATTTCTCAATGCATTTAAAAATAATAATACACATACATTTTTATAAAAGATGGTATAATTAAGATTTTTGAATTATTAATTTAATATCTGTTTAAATTTAAAACTCATCTTTACATTATAGTTGCCAAACAATTTTTTCTTGAAATTATATAATTATAATACATTTACAACAAATGCATAGATTTGTGTTTTCACATTTAATTTCCTATTTATACACAACTTCATGAAGGTATATACACATATTCATTAAACGGTTTGGTTACATACAGTGCTAGTTTGAAAATTTATTGATATTTAAAAAAAAAAAAAAAAAAAAAAAAAAAAAAGATTTAACACATTTTTCTTAATACACTATTTGTTTTTTTGAAAGTGTCGGCATGTATCCCAGCCTTGCCATATAGTCACTTTCAGTTTTAATGCACGTAGGTGCACTTCACACACACATTGTTCAGCATATGATTTATCATTTTGAATTCAAATGCAGTATTATTTAATAATTTGCAACATTAATAACCAATTGAAAAGAGATATTATTACATGACACTTAATTTTTCTTGATTATGTAACTGTATGGAGTATATAATTTCATAATGACATAATTTTCTCACACATACATTTTTCTTCTTACACAATTTTTACGCTTACATACTATTGTTTTACATTTTATTTTATTGTCAATTTTTCACTTTCATATACTATACAATATTTATTTTCTAGTGTTTTTTTTTTTTTTTTTTTTTTTTTAATTTTTAAAATATATGAGATGTACACAAACATAAAATAGGAATTTTTATATTCTCTATTATAACCAAATCATGGAATTGATTCTTTGTCTCGTCACAAAATACAATGTTTTCAATTATATTTATTATTATAATTATCTACACATATTTACAATTTTATTTTTTTGAAATATTGCATGTAAACCTAGCT
This sequence comes from Salticus scenicus, assembly GCA_963930645.1. Lineage (NCBI taxonomy): Eukaryota > Metazoa > Arthropoda > Arachnida > Araneae > Salticidae > Salticus > Salticus scenicus. Next base: position 181,974,083 of record OZ005656.1, on the reverse strand, counting down.
TATATGCTAGCCGTGCGTTTAGAAATATTTCTTCTATTTACAAGAGTCACACACACACAATTTTTGCATATGTACTAGTGTTTATTATTTTGCATATAATAAACCCTAATTTTAAATTTAATGTATATATTATACACAACATTTTTAATAAAAAAAAAAAAAATACATACCTTTGAACATACATAACTTATAGACAGGATTGTTTCAAGTGTTGAATTATTCTGTTGCATATAAAACATTGATTTTTTTTTTTTTTTCTCATTTACTCATTGTGAATTTCATTACACATACATAACTTTTAAATATGTCAAATATTGGAATTTTTATTGCGTATAAAGCATTGAAATTTTATTTTTCTCACTTGCTCATTATAGTTTGCCTACACATACAATTTTTTAAACAAATATGAATGGACACAAACTAATTTTTCAGATTTCTCTCTCTATTGTGCATATGTATATAGATTTTTTTTTTTGTGTTACAATACATTGTATATATTTTCTTATCACATAATTTTACTGATACATATATATAAGCAATATATATGTGTATAACACATGCTGTGTTATTTTTTTATTTGCTATAGTTTGCGTTAAAACAAAATATATATATGTGCTTTTTCTGATCAGAATATTTATGGCACTAGCTCATGGCTTTATAATTGCCCATTTTATAATTGAGCTGAATTTTTAAAAGATCTTGTTTGAGCATTATGCATGTGATTGCATTTATATATATATATATATATATAAATATATTTTAAGTATTGCTCAATTATATATATATATAAAAAAGGCCTTTCTTTTTCTACATGAAGTAGAAATTTATAATTTATGTCGACATTCATTTATTTTTAGTTTTCATTATAAGTGCACTTTAAAAAATAAAAATAAAAAAAAAATTACGATAAAAAACCTAGGTACATTAAAAGAAAAAATTAATATGGAATAAAAATAACAAAAAGGCAAAAATTTTCATTATGGTTCAATTTTGTTTGGTTAAGTTGGTAATGCTGGTTTGTATATGTTGCATGGAGTCTACATATCCTTCACTAATATACTTTTGTTTTCAGATTAATTACATGAAATCAAGCTGAAAAAGTAGTTAACAAAATTTTTGGGACAAATTCACTGGCAGATTAAGTATAATTTTTGATTTATTGTTTCTCTGTTAAACAAATAGCACAATTTTAGAAATATTTAAACATGAATTGATCAACCGTGAATATTCATTTAAGTAAATTGGAGTGTAAAGGTTGATATATATGATGATTATGTGAGAAATGCCTAGCTGGTTGTCAGCCAGGGTAGCTCAGTGGTAGAGCATCCGTGCGTTAAGCGGAGGTGCCTGGGTTCGATTCCCGGCTCTGGTATTTTTCACATAGTTGGTAAATAAAAATATATATCAACCTTTACACTCCAATTTACTTAAATAAATAGCACAATGTTGTATTAAAAAAAAAAAGTATATATATAAATATAGAATATAAAGATAAATATTTTTATAGCTTCTTATAACACCTTTTGTATTCGATGTATACTAGAATACTCAGGTGTTGTTTTTTTTTTCCTTGTGAAATGATGGATTCTTATTTTCCCAATGGCCGGCCACCAAAGGGGTAAATAGATAATTTTTATCATTTCACAAACTTTATAAATTTTTGATTATTTTTATGTAAGATATTATTCTTAAATTTTGTTTTGGCAAAATATAGATATATAGCTAAAATTTTTCTTTTGATTTAATAATTTAAAAAAAAAAAAAAAAAAAGGAAAGATGTTATTTAATGGAAATAAAGAGTATTAGTCACACAATGCTGATATTATGGATTATTTTTCTTCCAATTCAATATTTCAAATAATTGAATTTTGATCAATGTTATAGTATTGATATGTACTAATAATAATGGAGTTTTTTTTTATCTTGTATGAATCAAAAAAAATTTTTTTTTTTCATTTAATAGATAATAATGATAATAATTTTACACACTTTAACTATTTTCATGTTGTATATTGGGAACACTCAGTCATTTTTTTCATTGAGTTAGGAACTTTATTGCAGGAGTATGATGTTACGGTCATACTCCTTGCAAATTTTTTTCAATAGCCACACATTTTCTTCTTTTTACACAAACACATATTTTTCTCAAAATGCTTGTAACATACACACATAAAAATCAAGCCTCTTTTGAGTCACACATTTGCTAGGTATGCTATATTTGGCAGTGGCCTCACAAACCACTTGCTGTTTTGGCTGTTTGCTGGGTTCACACTTTTCTTCCCCTAACTTAATTGATTTGCATGAGTGGTGCTCAATTTTAAAATACACTTTTTCTTAATTTAAGTGAAATTTAAATTATATATGATACTATTGTAGACAACACAATTTTTTTTTTCTTTAAAAAAAAAAAAAAAATCATTTTTAAGATTTTTGTATCACATTTTTTAATACTTTAAAATATTTCAATGATATAGTCAATACATATATATTGATTGACAAGAAAATAGAATTTAATTGATCTATACAAAAAGACACTATAGATAAACTATATTTTTTTTAAATGTTTTGTTATGAAACTAATTTGATTTATTTTTCAGAGAGATTTGTATTACAATATATCAGCTGTAACAAGATCAAGAAATTATTTATCAAGACATTTATTTTGATTTTTTTTGTTTCAAAAATATGGAATATATATGTGCACTCAAGTTTATTTTAACAATATGTAGCATATGAAATCCAATATTTTGTTCAATTTGATTGATATGTTTATACACAATCATAGTGATTTTTGTAGACACATATGTTGTAGGATTGTTTTGATAGTTTTTGGATTGTTGTTTTGTATTATGGTGGAGAGAGCTATTTTTTTTTTCATGGCAACCGGGAGAGATATGTGAGGGAGTTCCTCTCATATCCTTTTATTTCATCAAATTTATTATATCCTAACTAGTTATATATTTATTCACAATTAAAATTTATTAACCTTTAATAATCCTCTTTAAATATGCCAAACTTATTTTAAATTAAGTAAATTCTTTATTGGAAATTAAAATACTTATCATTTTCTAATTTTAAGAACAAATTCAGTATCAAATCCATTGATCTCTTTTTAGCATAATGCAATATATATATAGGGATCTAATACACAATTTAATTTTATTCTCCCTGAAAGTAATTATTTTTTTTATTTCTATTTCACTATGTTTTGCAAGAAATCTAATTATATTTATAGCTATAAATGTTCTGTTGGAAAATTTCCGTTATATCTTTTTATTGTTTTATTTTATTTTATACTCAAATAATCTATTTAATTACAGCTATTAAACTAATAACCCGTTGTGTAGACATCATGTCCGTAATATTCAATGATTACTTGCACCTGTCTTCCAACGATCTTTTTGGTGAATGTGATTTATGCCAAGGTGGGGCTGCCATATTTTCAACCGTCTTTTTATTTTTAAAATTTCCCATTAAAATAACATTAGCACAAAGGAAAATATATTGGCGACCTTGGCTTTATAATGTGGTGATATTATCCCTATCTGGCAGTTAACATCTGGGCTGTCGAATTGGATTCCACTCAGTTTTGATAATAATCGCGGTCTGTTGAACATGTTATAGATTAGCTCTCTCTCCCACCAGCTTTATAACAGTTTCCATCAAAATTATGAACCGAGTTTTATTATTAAAAATTAATTAAATTGCCTTTTTATTCTATAATTATAATATTTATCGTTTTCGAAAATATACTTTAATAAATGTCCAATAGTTTAAAATAATTTAGTATCTGTTTTTCTTTGACGCAGTGTACGTTTATTATATCGGCAAAATATCTTTAAAAGCGAATATGTTTGAATTGGATCCTCCACTACTGTACAGAAACCTTCTGTACAGATGTTACCCGATTTTACCGGTACGATTATACCCAATGTTACCAATTCACATGTGGAATTTTTTTTTTTTAAAGAAAAATGAAAAGCAAAGACAATTAATTTGACCTGTTGGCAAGCAATTGTTTATTTTGAGTTCTGATGAAGACCTTTTGAAAAAATAAATGTTTGTTGAAAAACATTCAGAATTATCCATTCCTTCCTCCTTAGGAATTGAATTGCGGAAGACTCTTATCTTTTACCTTAATTAGTGCTTAAGAGAAGACTTTTATAAAATTTCAAGGTTCTACTGGAAAACATTCAGTGATTAGCAGTCAGGTTCAAAAACTTTGACACCCCCTTTTACCCCCTCAAGTGTTACATTTTAGAATATTCTAATCTTTTACCTTAATTAGGGACTAAGAGAAGACATTTTGCTAAATTTCAAGCTTCTAATGGAGTAACAATATTACCCTACTCATAGATTCCCAAATGAAGTTTTTGGAAAATCCCAAAAAGCTCATCAAATTAAATTTGATCAGTTGTTGAATGTGAATATGAATGCCAATACTTCTGAACATAGATATAGTAATATATATAGATGTGTCATCCCCATGCTATTATGTAAAGATTTCCAATACCGAAAAAAAAGCCTTGGAATCAGCCATTAAGTGATATTAAAAAAAAAAAGAAAAATGAATTTGTAACTGTATCTGAAGATTTTCATTCACTTTTAGTAAATAATTATTCATAAATTTTATTTGCTAAAATATTCGTGTGTATTCACTCGGGGAAAGACGGCCATATTTTGGTGAAATCGCTGTCCTTTCCCGAGTGAAAAGGAATCACTTTTTTCTCCCCAATGATCAATCTATATATTATTACTATATCTATGCTTCTGAATTGCGAAACCTTTCAGTTAGAGAGTTACAATTTGGGTCTTTTTTTTTTTTTTTTCTAAGATATTGAATAGTAACTTCATGTGAAATTTATTATTTAAATATTAATTCTTTTGGGATTAAATATAATTAAATAAATAAATAAAATTTATTTTATATCCTATTATATATGTGTACATAAAATAATAATAATAGTAAAGAAAATATTTTATATGTGATATTTGTCTTTTAATTTTAGAGCCTACTCACCGCTTCAAACAAGCCAGGAAGCAAACAACCAAACAGTACCAAAATGAAAACCAGTTTAATTATGATCATGCAGAATGTGTTGAAAGTTCAGTTCCAAGTCCAGTAAAGCCAGTGTCTGTACAAATCTGTTCATAAAACTCTTAGTTTTATGCTCTTGAAAAAAAATGAGCTATACATAAAGTATGATACTGTTTATAGGTAGAGACTTCAGACACTCTGACTTGTTATGATTATGTTTGTGTTTGTTAATCTTTTAATTATCTCTCTTTTTTTTTTTTTTTTTTTTTAAATATTTAATTATAAATAAGTAAATGAAGTAGAGTAAATTGTCCTGAAAGTATTGCCATATTGCTGAGAATAAAGCTTCTTTAAATATCCAACAAAATCAATTTAAAAAAAAAGTGACAGTTTATTTTATTTTTATATTTATTTCATTTCAGGGACATAACAATTTAAAAATCATGGGAGGTATTCAAAAATTTTATTTCAAATTGCTTCAAAATCATTTTTAAGAAAATCAATTAATAATTAGATGTTAATTCACTCTTTGTTAAACGGAATTACAAAAATTAAATAATAAATGAGTATATAAGTGTTGAAATAATTTTAAAATGTAGGGGGAAAAAATGCATCAAGTTTTTTTTTGTTTTTTTTTTTGGGGGGGGGGGGGCTTAAATCGCCTGAGTCTTTCCCTTCTCCTATGTTCCTGTTTCGATTATAAAATAACATTTTTGTGCTGTTTGTTTTGATTTAAATTTTCTTATCATAACAAGTTTCCGGAGTTCTCAAGTCTCTACTTAAAAGTTGCTCGATCACCTTAAGTACAAGAATTCTCACTGTTGTGCATATCATGTTTTGTTTTTTGTAATTTGTGTACAACATTATCGTCATTATACTCTTCCTATTATACATACCTCATGATTTGCTTACTTTATTTAACATGAAGCAGCAGTTCTTGTCTATTTGACTATACAAAAAAAAAAAATCTTTTTAAGAAGCTATAGTGTTTTCTTTATTTACGGGTATTATTTCATTAAATTTTATTTTATATTTATGCATTATTTTGCTAATATGTTTATAAGTTTTTATGTTATCTTTTTTTAGTGTGTGAAACCTGTGAGTTGTTTTAATGTAGATTTTATTGTATCTGTTGAATTTTAAAAATTCTAAGAGTTTAAAATATTTGTTAGTTATAAATTACATGTGCTGTGATTCCAATGATATTTTTTTTAAATTCCATTCCATAATTTTTTTTTTTATATTTATATTGTATGTAAGGTTTTAAGATGTAAAAGCATAATTTTGGAAATTTCTTTTGGAATATTTTTTCCTTAATAAAAACAAACAAACAAACCAAAAAAAAAAAAAAAGGTAACTTTTTATTTATTTTTTTAGTTTTTGCATTATATTTTACTTTGTATTTGCTACTCTCCCCCAGGTACTCTCTTCTTCTGTTGCCAAAAAATTGTCAAATTTGCAATTATTTTTTCCGTCTCATTGTAGTATAGTCATTATAATTGTCAAAATTTTCCATTGATTCATTAATCAAAATTTGAATTCTATATAACAAGCTGTTACAAATACTCTTATAATTATTATTGATTATGCCGTAGCATCCATAGATGACAATTTCAATTATAGATTCACCAATAAAATAAAATTAAAAAAAATTTAAGTTAAAGACTTTTTCTATTAGCTTGATTCGCACTAAAATGTATGAAAAGATTAAAATGAAGTGTTGCCACTTAAATTTCATACTTTAGTTAATGTAAAAAAATCTAATTGTCGTGTCGAAAAACTGTTTGCACCCCTGGATTCCAAAAAATCGCCCCTTTCATTTGGTACCGAATTTGTAACGAGCCATGTATTTTTTTAAAATGACTGAAATGAATTAAAATGAAGTGTTGCCATCTAAATTTCATACTTTAGTTAATTTTTAAAAATCTAATGGTCATGTCTAAGAAATATTTGTACCCCTGGATTCAGAAAAATCGCCCCTTTCATTTGGTACTGAATTTGTAATGATAGGACTGACACTTCTAATTTATTTTACTTTTTTTCTGTTTTTAACCCAGATTAAGCAGAAGATTTATGACAGAGAATGTAAGCTAAAAAAATAATAAAAAAAAGAAAAATTAATCTTACATTGCTTGTTGGTCACGTGTGTTAGAAATTCCCAATAATAATGTAACTTTTTTGTTGCCACCCAAATTTCATACTTTAGTTAATTTAAAAAAATCTAATTGTCATGTCGAAAAAAATGTTTGCACCCCTGGATTCAGAAAAATCACCCCTTTTATTGGGTACCGAACTTGTAACAATGGGACTGATATTTCTAATTTATTTTATGTATTACACAAAAGTTGTTGTCACCTAAATTTCATACTTTAGTTATTTTTAAAAACTCTAATTGTCGTGTCGAAAAACTGTTTGCACCCATGGATTCAGAAAAATTGTCCTTTTCATTTGGTACCAAATTTGTAACGATAAGACTGATATTTCTAATTTATTTTCCCCTTTTTCCATTTTTAACCTGGATTCAGCAGAAGGTTTATGACACATAGAAAGTAAGCTGAAAAAAAGTCTTTAAAAAGGCCTCTAATCTGGAGATATTGTAGACACAAACTCATTTTTAGCAAGTTTTTTTAATTTTTTTGCTGCTACTTTGCTGCCTAATATTTCTAAAAAATGCTTTCCTTGTTATAGCCAGTAATTATTTAATGAAAATCAATAATAGTTGAAACAGTTTCCTAAGAAGCTTTCTGAGTTGCATGTTTATTATATAAAAAATAGAACAGTTTGATCAAAATGATGATCGTACAATTAAATTTACAGCTCTTTCTTTCTTTCTTTTCTTTTCTTTTTTTTTTTTTTTTTTTTAATAACATGTATACTTTGTCTTTTTCGTAAAAAAAATATCCCTTCTCTCTTTCCTTGTTGCAAATAAGTTAACCAGGTTCCTTTTCTGATAAATATACCTTCATCAGTAGTTTAATGAATATATCTTATTGTGTCAGTTTCATTAAAATAGGCGCTACAATGTAAACCAAAATAGGCTTGTAATGTTTTGGTATTAAATTTAATACTTAAATTATTGGTTATTCAGCAATTTTTCAGTTAATATTATCACTACTGAAAAGTTTTTCGTAAGTGTATATGTAATCTAAATTTATTTCTCTATAATATTTTATTAAATTATACAGTTAAGGTATCAAAATTATAGATATCACTCATACTTTTTTCCTGAAATAGGCACATCAGTATTGCTTTATCTGTATTGGAATCACTATTTCTGTACTGATAAGTATAAAGGATTTAAGTCCATATTCTTGATTTTTCAGGAGACGAAAAATAAAGTTAAACTAACTAAAAACTAATCAGAAGAATCGATTAGGAAAAAGGAATTCTGTTGACTTATACCCTTTACATCATTCAATGATTGCCAACCTTCCTTTAATAAAGGGAAAAATTGAATTAAATATTTTATACCAAACATGAATGCTAAATTTCTGACTTGAATCTTTTTTTACCAATGGATTTTCTTAAAGACTAAACGACATGGACATAAGTCCTTTATACCAATCGATAGAGAAATTTTTTTTGAGTCTGACTACATACTTAACTCAAAATCGATATTTTTGGACTTAAATCCTTTATCAGTACAGATTTAATATTTTTAAAGCTGGTTTTTATAGTTCCTTGTGTGGTCGCTTATGTTTTAAAGTAAGTACTTTTTATGTGAAATAAATACATTTTTAGAAACTCAGTTAGAACAAAACTATAGGAATTAAGAATTCTTATGTCTTTCTTAAGGTGACACATGATATTGTACATAATTCTTATGCATGTTATGAGTGTAGAAATATCAATGAGATATTGAACAATATTACTTAAAATAGCATGTTAGGAATTTAAAAAAAAATGTTTACTTGAAAATGGCTTCTCGTACCTGATATTTGATATGAAATTTTTAATTTCAGATGAAAATATTTTTGTATCTTTTTTATTTTTGTCTCATAAAGTTTCTATCCACTCATTAAAAATAATTTGTAAATTTTATTGGCATTAAAATTCCTATATGAATGTTACTTTAATGTAGTGGAATATGTTTTTACATCTTATATTTGATTGCATGCCAATTTAATAAATTTCAATATAGAGATGAGCAATACATAAGTTATTATTTCAGTGCAATATTAAAACATAAAAATTTCCTTTTTAAAGTTGTAAGACTCACGTTATAGTTACATAGCAATGGATTTAGATGTTTTAATACTGTATATATAGATATCATGTCTTTTTTATCATTGTCATTTTTTTTTTAATTAATAAGGTTAATAATTTATTATGATTGAAATCTTAATGTGCACTACACACTGCTCATCTCTAAATTTAATTTGAAAATTATAGATTTCGCAAACTTGTTGTCTCCTTTTTATTCTATGTATTTACTCTCTTGAAATTTCTCTTCTAAAATACATACAAATATGAGTAATCAACAGTGTTAGTAATACTTTTTTAACATTTGTGATGTCGACGTATAATATCTTTCCTATTGGATGTGCATTTTTTATTGAATGTAATCTAACATTTCAATTTATAATGCTATAAATTATATCGTTCAAAGTATGATGTTTTTGTTATGCTGTTTATTTAACCTTTTAATGTTCACGATATATTTTCTTTTTGGAAATTGCTAAACTATTTTCAAAAGTGACTGGTCGACACAAAAATGTTTGTAAGTATGTAAAAAGAAAAAAATTGCATTTTATTTTTTATTTTTGAGGAATTTTGGTTTTGACTTGTAGTTGTATATGTTAAAATGATTAATTTGAAATAATTAATTTAATTAAATAACATACAGTTCTGCCTTTTTTCCTGGCTCTCCTACTGCTATATTTACATTGTGATATTCTATAATATGTTTCCGCAATCAGTTAAAGGAAAAATTGCTATATAAATACAGTTAAGCACCAATAATCCAGTATCAGCAGGAAATAGACATTGCTGGACTATTGATTTTTCCAGATTATATATGTTCCAAAAATGTATGAAAATCGTCGATCAATCACAACATTCAAAGAAATATTTCTTAAAAAATACTTTTAAAAAATGTATACTACCTTAATGTGTACCCTAACAAAAACATAAATAATTAAAATAACATTTGAAATAAATTAGATTAGTGATTGCAAGACAACAAATTCATTGTTCTTTTTCAGTATTTTACTGTCATCTTGATTAATCCATAAAGAATTTTGTCATTCTGTAAATCAGTAAAATTAAATGAAAATTCATAAACTTTATTGATGATCCATAAAATTGGGGAGTATGCTGTTCCATGGTCAAGTAAACCTGCTGAGTACTAAGATTTATAAACAGCGAAAAAAAAGGAAAGGAAAAAAAAATTGTCAATGTGGATTACAGGTGTTGCTGGATTATCGATACTTCACTGTGTAGTGGTTGGAGAGTCAAGGAAAAAGGCAGAATTGTACCATGTATGACTTAAGTAAACACTGCAAATTGCAATATCTCCCAATAGTTGTTTCAGGTCAAAATAATAGCAAGACCCTTCATCAGGTGAAAAGACTAGGCATGAATGCATCATTTTAGAAATTTAAAGTGACTTCCGCATAGGATTTCTTGTCAACGTTATTTGTTAAATTTCAGAATAGAGCTGCTGTTTAGTGAAGAGAGAAGGAACCATAGTTTAAGAATTGTTAAAAACAAGGAAAAAAAAAATGTGAAAAATTGTTGCATAAAGAAAAGTTAAGTATTTGGTTTCAGAGTGAAACCAATGGACGTTAAAAGGTTAAAGTAATATTTTGTTTTGTGCAAATTGTATTATATTTATGTTTTTATTATATAGCTTCTAAAATCTGTGTTGTCCCAAGTCAAGAACTGCTTAGACATATTTTTCATCCTGTAAGCCCATTCACCTATAAGTACAACTTTATGGATTTTAACGTCATTGTTGTGTCAGAATTCACTTGTAATATAGAAACTTTTTTTTTTTAAATATTATAAATAAATATATATATATATATTTAATTTCTTATGTATACTAGTAGTCGTGTGCAATTTGCTTTTAAAAAAATTATTTGTGCTGTTTATTGGAAGTCAATTGTGTGCATATATTTTCTTAGGTACTTATAAGTTATCTGTTTACAAACACTTTGTATAGTGGAAATATTATTTTTTAGAACAATGGTCATATTTTTTGTTTTCCGTAGAGAATTTATTTAGAACAGTAGGGAATTCCTTTGATTTATCATTGTTTGTTGGAAATGTGAAGTTTCGGCAATAATAGTTTTTTAGTCATTGTAATGAAAGAAACATACTCCATATGTGCTAAACTAAATTAGTAAATATTGGTATCCTGATAATCATGTACCTGATAAAAATTCATTTTTACTTTCTTTTCCCCCTCTAACAAGAAAAATGGCTAGAATATATGTTTACGTATTATGTGCTTTATAAGAAATACAGAGTGTTTTAGAACTCTTGGTAAAAAAATCTTAGGTGCATCGAACAAATCTAAACGAGCAGTTTTTGTCATACAAAACATGCTCACAATGCAAGTAGTGAACCACTAGATGGCGCTTCAGATTGAATTTTCCTACACTTTTTTTTTTTTTTTCCTGTGCCATTTTCTGTGGATCTTTGGCATTCCCCCTCCCCCCTTATTTTTTTTTACATTCTAAAGTTTACTCATAGATATAGTAATAAGGCATATATGGATCGTCAAAGAGGAAAATGTAATTCCTTTTCATCTGGGGATGTCCATTTTACCGTTTAATGGCAGTCTTTCCTCGAGGGAATACACACGCTTAATACTCACGGATAATTTAGCAAATAAAATTTATGAATAATTTATGTACTAAAAGTGAATGAAAAATTCCAGATACAGTTTCAAATTTATTTTTCTTTCTTTATTTATTTTAACTATATCTATTAACTTAGTTAATATTTAAACTTTTTTTATGTAATAAAACTAGCTGACTTTACTTGCACTGTTGCTAACTATATTTAATAGAATTTTGAAAATTGCTTGTTACTTATTAATATAAAATATTAAAATTATATATATATATATATATATAATAAAGATGATCTATTAAGCATAGTAGAAGCCAAGCAACAGACACAAGATCACTGAAACACCAATGACCAATAAGATAAAAAAAAAAAAAAATCAGTGGATGAAATACACTAATGTAAAGAAACCAGATCTATTAGTTAACAGTCTGCAAAACAAACGAATCAATAAAGTAAAACAACAAATCTTAACTTAAAACCATAAACTTATCAAAATTAATGAAAAAACAACCCAAGAAACACGAATATGAAAACAGTATTTGTTTTGTAATAATAACAAAGCAATTGATTATAAAAATTATATTTTTCATAAATTAGTCAAATATGTCTTACTGATGAAAACTTATCCTATTTCCTTTCATATATTTATTAGAACAAATAAAAGCTACATAACATTTTGGTATTTTCAAAATTCATCAACATTCAATTCTACTATTACCGAATTTCAGTACCTACTAATGGTTGATGCCAAAACTTTTTTTCGGCATAAAAAATTTTTGGTCGTTAACATAGGGATGATAGATCTATATAAATTACTATATCTATGAGTTTACCTCGCTTTATAAGACCGTTGTGAATTTTGCATAATAAGAAAGGGTCCATATCAAATCAAAATCTGAGAGTTTATAAATATGTAAAAAAGAAAAGGCCCCAAGTCAAAAATAAGTCTTGAATATTACATTAAATTCTGTTTAGGAAACTTGTTTTTTTAAATAGTTAATGAATAAATTAAATGTTTGCTCATTTAATAATTTAATCAAGATAAATTAATTGCTGTTTTATTAATTTGATTCAGGTTATTTTTTGTGAGGATATCAAAATTCAGATATTTTTTGTTGTACTTCATAAAATTGTCTCTTTTTTTCATGTTAGGGAGGGGAAAGAAATAATGAAAGTTATTTTATTTTTTAATAGACTACTTTCATGAACATATTTTTAAAAAATAGAAGGGTACCAATATTTTACTTCTTTATTTGTTTTTATTTATACATTTCTTTTAAACCATAGGATGTTCCATTATAGCATCCATATTATGGGCAATAGCATGGCCTTATTATTACCTGATTACTACTTTTATACCAGTAGTTATTTGTTAGACTGTATTTCATAATAATAAAAAAATAAATAAATAATACATGAGTACAAGCTTATAAAAGTACAATGAAAATGCATAAGGTACAAATATCCTTACATTTGTACAAAGAACACATTATTGTTGCTGTACAAATCATCTTTTACAATACTGTAATTTTACTCCATATTTCTCTTTGTAAATAATTTCATACATACAAGACTACAGAGTTTTAAAGTATATATTATCATATTTTATTCTGTTTGCTCAATCACAGATTCAGATAAGTTATTCTTATAAACAAAGAGTTCATTTATCTTTTTTGAATACATTTCTGTCAAATTGGAATGTTATCAGAACTCATTCAATTATATTCTTTGAAGGGGAAACTAATGGCTGTATCATAGAATCAAAAAATTCCAAGATAGCTTGTAGATTTATGTATTATTATTAAGTATTAATAATTTTGAAGTCTTGAAAGTTTTAACTGTTTGTTAACCGTTCTAATAATTTTCAGCTTTTTTAAAAGTTTTATTCTTTTTTTTTTTTTTTTTTTAAATACCTCATTTTCTTACTTTTTAACCAAACTGAATAATTATTTTTCACAGCATCGATCATAAGTCAGATGTCTCAAACAACATTCGTTTTAAATTTAGATTTGGTACAGGAAATGTAATATCATACATATATCTCTATATGAGTGTATCATGAGGAGTTATGAGGAGTATTGCTATTTTTTATGATAAAATTCTGTATTTATATTTAATTTATAGCTTTAAGTTCATGTAATTTGTTTTTAATATTTAATTATTAATATCAATTTGTATGTTTATTTAGAAATAACATTTTACTTAATAATAATAATAATATATATATATATATATATATATATATATATATATATATATATATATATATATGGCCTATCTTGGAACTTTTTTGTTCTGGTTTGTATATTCTAGCCCATTTATGAGAAAATCTTATATATATTATCAGCATGTTTTACATCTTTTAATTCATTTTTAATCTTTATTTGTGCTGCAATTTACACATTAGTATGGCAAATTATAAGTTGTAATTCCTATATATATATATTCTATATTAAAATAATGCTTCGAAATTTATTTATAATGGGGTTTCAAAAATTTTTTTTCTTATTATAAAGTTGGATTTTTATTTTTGTAATTTTCTTTGAATAATAATAATAATAATAATAATAATAATAAGTGTTTGAATGGTAATTAAAATAACAGTTTACTAAAACAAATAAATAAATGTTTGATTCCCAGAATGTTTTTAAAACATTTGAAACTTTTTTTTTTTTTTTTTGTTGTTTAACAGAAATTATTATTATTGTATTCTGACCTTAAATAAATTATCTTAATTACTTGATATAAATTTAAATAAATAATAAAAAAAAGACTTTTTTACAAGGGTTAAAGTGAAACAAATATATTTATTTAATATCGATCAAATTGGTTATTCAGATATCAGATTGATTGAATAATAATTGGCTCTCATTTCTTGTAGTCACAATCTCGGAATACTACTCAACAACTTCCATATATCTATTGATGCCACTTTGTGAAGGGAAAGTTGGTGATTTTTCATTTGCTTGTGTTAAATTTTGGTCGATTTCTCTTGGGAAGCCATAGAATTTAGAATCATTAGGTTGCAACTGAATTGTCGTCAGTCTGAGTGCTTCGGAGTACCTGAATTTGGTTGCAAGCAATTGTTACCTCCTTCGAAAGTGTAAAAAACATAAAGATAATTTTTCAGAAAAAAAAAAAAAGTCAAAAGGGTTTTTAATTTGGAATTTAGTTTCTGAAAAATCCCCCACGTGAGCAGAGATTTTTCAGAGCAAAGTACCAGGAGTTTAATTTAAAAAAAAAAAAAAAAAAAAATTGAGAAATCCCAAGTGCGGCAGAGGATCTGTTTGCATGCATTGATTGGAACTAAATGTTATGTTCAACTTTATATATTTGAATCTGTTTTCACTGCTTAAAAATTAAATTCCTTTGTGCTTTATTGTGAAGAATATTTTATTTAAATTAGCTTTTTTCCTTAATTACAATAATAGTTTTTTATTAATTGCAATGGCAATTAATAAAAAATGGCAATTGCCAAGCTGGGGCACCCCAAGCAAAACTAGTCCGAAATAACATGAAGAAATTAAAAGGTTGTATATTTTGAATTTTAAATAAAAAAAAATATTTTATATTAAGTATTGTTTTTTTAAATAAGGAAAGGATAGATGCTTATTTTATTACAAAAAAAAAAAAAAAAAAAAAAAATTATCCGAAAAATAATTTTATATTTAAAAATAAATTTCGAACTTGAAGCACTAATCAATCCAAAACTTTTGAAAATAATCATATTTGAATAAGTTTATGTAACTGGTAAAAAAAAAAAAAATGTTTCACAATAAAATTAATTACTTTTGGAGTCATCTGTAGTGTTTGCTGTTTTATACTCCCGCAAGGAAATTTCCATAAACATTTATTTGTCTTCATTATATACTCTTATTCCACTGAAGTTTTACAAATGCAACACCCTGTATTTAGTAAGATAAGACTAATTTTAATAATTTTATTTTAAGTTATTGTTATATATGATCAAAATAAGGAGTATTACTGTTTGTATTTAGAAAAAAATCATTATTTCTAGTTTTGGTGGTTAATGGGTTAAACAAAGTGTTTTTGCAACGTATGATTCCCCCCCCCCCCCTTTTTTTTTTTAAATATATATTTTGCATGAAAAATTTCTAATTTATTACTACGCTCATTAAAAATGCAAATAAATTAAATACTCTATAAACTACTTTATTCTGTAATTAGCCAAATCTTCAGTTCCTAGCTATGCAAATTTTCACAATGATTTTTTTTTTTTTTTTTCAATGTATTTTCAGATAATTATTGTTTAACTTACAATAAAAAACTGACTTTCTGTAAATTAAACTGAGTAAATAAAACGAGGAAAATTTTTAAATATTTTTGTAAAGATTTATTCTAGTGGATTTTTTTATGAATGGGCTAAAATGATTTGATTTTTATTTCAGGAAATTGCACCTGATGAAAAAATAAAAATCAAGTTTCTCTAATGTATTCAATAATGCTTTTGGTAAAGCATTTTACTTTGTAAATTTGTAATATTTTTATATCATTTTTTTTATTTCGTGTGCTATTATATGCTCTCAATAAAAGATTATAGTATATATATTTTATTTTAAATAAGTGAAAAACTTTATGAATAGTACAAATGTTATGCTATTTACAAAAATATATTCCTTTTATGTTTTATATCATCTGTAAAATATTGTGTAATATTTTTATTATTATTATTATTGTTTGTTGCATTGTCAGAATATTGCAATATCTATAAATATAAAAGATATGTAAAAAATTTAATATTTCCATCTAGTCAGAAACATATAAAAATAAAGGTGCATGCTTGCAAATTGTTTGTTATTTATCATACTTGTTTTTATTTTACTTTTTTTTTTTTATTATTCAAAATTTATTATTATTATCAGGTCATTTTAAATGTAATATTGGTCTTTTTGGGTTCCCGCTGAGAAAGGAAATGTTTTTATTTGTCTTATGATTGTTGTTTTGGATTACAATAATATAATGGAGTGTAGGGGGTATATATATATATTATGATTGATTGTTGCTTATTTGTGTATATGTGAGTTATTTGAATGTCAGCTGTTCATTTTATACTTAAATTTACCGTTTTATGTTTATCGTGATAGCAAATGTAAACGTAAATAGGAAAGGAAAAAAAAAATTGTTCTTGAAACAAGATTTTAAGAAAAGTATTAAATTATCTGAATGATAATAATAATAATAAGTTTTAAAATACAGTAGAATCTCGTACAACGCTCTCCCACAAAATGTGATTTTGTATAATGCGACAAAAAATCTGCGACTGTGTTACTCATACAATGCGATAAAGAGTCTCGTATAACGCGTGAAATAAAGGAAGCATGTGACGACATCTTTTCTACTTTCAACCTGTTCAAGGAAGGATTGCTCCGTTACTATGCCAACACCCAAAGCTTTTGGTCTCATTGCGGAATGAAATTGTCTGCTCAATGTATGTCTCCTATAATGCGACTTTCTATTATGCGGAACATATCCCTTAAGTTATACGAGAGTCTACTGTACTGCATACTTAAAACGAAACTTTTTTTTTTTTTTTAAATTGTGTTAAACTAAATTGAAATTTTTTATAAATTGTTTTTAGACTGTACATAATTATTTCTCATGTATTATCTTCATTTTTTTTTTTTTTTTTTTTTTTTTCAAAAAAAAAAAAAAAAAAAAAAAAGCTTGAGAAAAAAAAAAAAATATATATATATAATTTATCTTTTCATCTAATTTCTTGAACAAAAACGTATTTTGGTGATAAAACACCCATCTTGCTCTTTTAATCTTACTATATGTTGTAACTTTTGGCTGTTGTGTTACGTCTTGCCATTTCTCTTGTGATTAAGTTTTTGACTAAATTTGTTGTTTGACTAAATTTTTGTGAATTTCAAATTATGTTATTTTGTAACTATTTATAAAGGTCATAATTTTACATTTGTTTTATTTCAAAGCTAAAGTTATCTGTAGATCATTATTATAAACATAATTCTGAAATTCAATATTATTATACGTTTATGTGGGAACCCATTTTATTTTTCATTTAATATCCTTTTAGATGTCAATCATTGCTGTGTTCTGTTATGAAACTGTTTTAATTATTTAATTTATTTTTGCTTTTTTATTTACAGTTGTGGTGTAATTTATTTATATGCCTTTTTTTTCTCCCATATAAATTTGAATAATAATAAGTCTAACCATTTTAAAATGAATCAATAACAAATTCTACTTAAACTATATATTTTTAATGCTAATTATCTATTTTTTGATTATGCGTTATATTATTTTTAAAGAATGTTTGTACATCATGCAGACATTCACACAAACATTAAGTTCTTTGCACTTTTAATTCTAGAACAACTGGAACAGAGAAAATGTTTGCTCTGGCTGTTCTTGTGTTAAGGTTATTAAGTATTTTAAATGCTTATTTTTTAAACTGAAAGGTAATATTCAAATAATTATATTTGCAGCAATTTATTTTCTAACTGTTATAAAATTATGTTCCTAAGTATTTAAAATATGCTTTTTAAATATTATTTTATTTGTGTTAGTTTAGTTTTCTCATGTAATTATATTTATAAACTTGTGCCAATTTATTTTTATTTACTTATTATTATTATTACTATTATTTTAGTTTTAAAACGCTACCTATTTGTAATTTTAGTAATGCTCAATTTCTTTACTAAGCTGTTACTCAGGTAACTCGTAGTGGGTAAATGGCACCCATTGGACTATTAATTGGAAAACAAACAGTATTGGTATATTTTCAAAACCAGTTTTTTATTTTATTCATTCATTCAATTTCTTTCTTTTTTTTTTTTTTTTTAAGTCTAAAATGTATGATTTTGGAGATCTATCTACCAGTGCACTGTCTGGAGAAATAACAAATACTTTTAATCTAAATTGAAAGGATAATCATATTTATTGAAATTTTTTTTTTTTTTTCCGACTGAGTGAAAATAATGCCTGGACCGGGAGTCGAACCCCGGATCTTTGACTTACAAGGTCAAGGCTCTACCAATTGAGCTATCCAGGCCGACAACCAGTCAGCATTACTCACTCAGACAACCTTTAGGCAGAAACATCTGGTCTATCATGTAGATAGCTTGACAGAAATAAGCCGCAGATAATGGAAAACATCATTAAACAATGGGAGAAAGAAATACAATTTTCCACTACCTGCGGCTTATTTCTGTCGAGCTATCTACATGATAGACCAGATGTTTCTGCCTAAAGGTTGTCTGAGTGAGTAATGCTGACTGGTTGTCGGCCTGGATAGCTCAATTCGTAGAGCCTTGACCTTGTAAGTCAAAGATGTGGGGTTCGACTCCCGGTCCAGGCATTATTTTCGCTCAGTCAGAAAAATAAAAAAATTTCAATAAATATGATTTTCCTCCAATCAGTTGATTGCGTGATTTTAATGAAAATTGAAAGGATAATATTTCATTAATAAATACAGAATTGTATAAATGGAAATGATCTAGGACTAATGCTGAAATAAATAAAGTCAAAAATAATGTACAACTTTTTAAATAAAAATATTTATTTTTATGGGTAATTTTCATTTGTTAATGATGTATGCCTATTTTTTATATCTTGGATTTAGTTTTATTTATTTATTTATTTATGATTAGATTTATTACATTAAGTTAATTGATTCATTGTCAATCTCCAGTGTTTAGATACTTAAAATCTATAAAATTTTAAAGCAGTTTATTTAACTTTTTTTTTTTTTTTTTATAAGCAATGTTTAAATTATTTTAGCTAATAATAAAATAATGAATACACCACAATTTGTATTTAAGAAACCATTCTATAAATTTTTCATGTATTCTAGAATCGCTGTCTATACATATATATATGAGATACTTGTACATATAAAAAGAATGATGTAAAAATATTATATTGATTTTTTTTTTTGTTTGTTTGTTTAATTATGTTAAAAATTATTCTTTATTTCTACCTCAGTTTTTTTCATTGTACATGTACCATATTAAAGAAGAAATTTTATGTCATCTATATCATGCATTTAAAAGAAAGTATGTTTTATCTGAAGTCATTGTGTATATGAAACCACAATTCGTTCTCATAATATTAAACAAATGAAGACTATGTAGAAAAGATAGATTGTGAAATGTGTGTAGAAAGATGGTGCAAGATTAATTTATATATTATTTATTTGTTTGCAGTTTTAGATTTTCAGAAAGGGTATGTCGACAACTTTTAGCTTAAGTGCGAATTGTTAAAAGTTTGAAATTTAATGTAAGGTTAATACAATTGCAATAAAGAGAAAGGAAAGGTTGGTATTTTTATTTTTATTTATTTATTTATTATTATTATTATTTTATGAAAAAAAAAAAGAAGTTAAGTCTTTAACTTTTATCCAAATTCACCCTTTTACTTTTGAAGCTGATACAATACAGCATATAGCTGCCTGATTGTAGTTGTGAGAACCTCATATTTATCCAAATTGGTAGTTTTCAATATTTTATCGTTTATAGTCAGGGCTTAATTTGTATGGGAACACATAGGAAGCCAGTTTAAGAATTTTTAGCTTAAGGAGTGAATTGTTAAAATTTGTAAATTTAATATACTATAGCTGCAATTGAGAAATTCAGAAAAAAAAAAAGAATGGTCTTTTTATTTGTCCTTTCTGTATAAAAATAATAGAAAGTCATTCATGGCCTCTTATCCAAATATAACTTTTTATATTTGAAGCTGACACAGCATATAGTTGTCTGATTTTACTTATTGGAGCTTCATACTTATCCAAATTGGAGTTTTCAATATTTTATCATTTATAGCCAGGGCTTAATTTGCATGGCAACACACAGGAATTCAGTTCCCATACTTATTTTATTTTGTTGCATTATCATGTAAAAATATTAGACAGAACTCATTAATCTTACAAATTAGATATCATTAATGCATAATCTCTGAAAAACCAAAATCCTAGAATTTTTATTCCCTGCTATAATCCTTTCTATGCTTGGCTTTTCTCTCTCTCACTTTTTACATAGGGACAGGAATTATTAAAATTAACCATAAATGAAAAACAGTTTGAAAATATTTGTTGTCTGGATTTCATGCTAAATTATTTTGTTTCTGTAGAAAGTTATTTTGAATGTTTAATTTATTCTACAATGTATTAATAAGTCTCTCCTAATTATTTATCATGCAGCCAAAAAGCAGTTTTCAGGGTTTTTACATGTTAGATACTCTCACCTTTGCTTTTACTGAATATCAAATTATATGTATTAAATGACATATCAGATTCAGAAAGTAAACAGTAGTTTGTTTCTAAAGAAGAAAACTATCAGTTTAACTGAAAAATTCAAATGAAGTATGAGATGTTTTTTATGAGATTTGGTGTACAACTTCAAAAACTGGCGTAAAAATTTTCAAAATTTGTTTCATTTTATGAGTGATAGACTCATAAAATGTGACACATACAAACTTAAGTTCTGAAAAACGATAATGTTCCTTTTTTTTTTTTTTTTAAAGAAATTGAGCCTTGTGCATATTACTTATTCAAAGCTTAACTGTCTCGGAAAAGGCTACTTAAAATGAATTAAGTTGTTAAAAAATGCAAAGCACATTTTTGAAGAATTTTCAGAAAAGAAATTCTATGTTTTGTTTTCCATCCTAATTAATGATTTAACTCTGTAAAGGATGAAAATTCACCCTAGACTCACTAGAATTCACCCTAAATTCACCAATTTCTCTACTTTTTTTGTTCAATAAATTTTTTTTTTTTTTACATTGCTAGAATTTTAAGATTTAATTAGTCGTTTGCCTTTATGAAATAAGATGAGACATTTTCTTAATCTTAAAAAAATAATAATAAATAAACAAATAAAACACACTAATAGGGGAAGTTCAAAAGAAAATTTATTTTGCATAAGCTAAATTTTTTCACATACCCTTCAAACCAAATAATATATAATCTAAATAATTTATCAAATAATAATAGTTTAATGATCATATTACTATCTTTTGAAAATAAGTTATGCTCATTAGTTTCTATTGTCTAAGAAATAAAATTAATTAGAAATTGATTGTTTAACTTTTATATTATTTTTACTGAACAGATGCATGAAAACTATTAGAACAATTATGAATTTGTGTTTCATTTGTTTTACTTTTACTTTTACTGTTAATATTACTATTATTAGGTACATAATACAAAAAATACAATTTAACTTGTTGAAATAATTTTTTATTATTTGAGAATAGATTTGAAAATATGTTTAGAATTTTCTAACAGAGTTTAAATGTGTTTGTGATTTCAGTTTGTCTGTCTGTCTACTTGTGTTTTCATTTCTATAAATAGTTTAAAATTTCCATAAAATTGATATAAATACAGATTTACTGAAGAATGCTCAGTACTTTTCATAAAAAAGTCATTTTTCATATAAAGTCATTCAAGTAGCATATTGGTACGAGGACTCACAAAAAAATTCAGATACATTATGGTCAAACTATGGTATAATATAGGTGTTTTTTTATAAGCAAAATTCAACACATATACTTTGCTAAACATACAAAACAACATACATTTTCTGATACTGTAAAAATGTTCGGATTTGTTAAGAGAATTTCCTGAAGGTGCATTTTGAATTATGCAATGCATTTTTTTTTTAATGCTTGTCAGTGAATTTGAAAAATATTTATGACTTATTAGTATTTATAATGTAACATGTAAATACATTTAAAAAATATTTAATTGAATTTTTAAAATATATATGTAAACACAAATATGGGCATACAGTCATAAATATATTTAAACTCTTTTGTAAATTGTTAAAAGATTTACCAAATTATTCTTAAAGAATGAACGATACATTATATCAGCATGTGAAATTATTTTTATGAATTATCATTATTCATTACAACAATAGTAATAAAATAAATATTCACATTTATTTTAATATTTTTCATACATCTGTAAAATGGTAATAATAATAAAAATAAAGAGAAGTTTCCAACTTTTTTTTTTTTTTTCCTTTTTTAAAAACTTTTTAAGTTTAGTTTCTATATTTAATGGTTTTGTGATGGAAATTTGTGAATAAGAAAAAATTGGTTTGATTTTAGAGATGTTGATCTTGGATGAAAATATGTATATATGAATTGTTTTCTATCATAAATACTGAATTCTCTTGTAATAAAATATATATATATATATATATATATATATATATATATGATATTAACTCGTTATATTACAATCTCACCATTTTAAAAGAAAATAAATATGGAAAAAAAATCTAATTTTTAATTAAAAATATGTATTTTTAAAATTTAAAGTGTAGAAATAAAAGTCTAGCAAGCAAAATCCACATTTTAATAACTTAGTAAAATTAAATAAATAATACTAATTAGTGTTAGTAGAAAAATTAGCAATATTGATATGATAAATCAATTTTGAAAGGTTTTTTTGATATAATTAATCTATCATCAAAAGATTTTTCAGTCCAATTGCTTACCCTTTAACCATTTCCTTATAATTTTATAAAAAAATTTGACCTAAAATACATTTTTTTTTTTTTTTCTAAATCTTGTTGGAAGCTTCTTTAAGCAAGAGAATTTTTAAATTGAAAAATATTGTATTTTTTAAGTTTTGATGTTGGCCAAGAATGTATAGAAAATAAAATAAAAATTAATGGTAGTTCTGCAGCGATAAAGTTTTACTTTATTCGTTTATATTTTTCATGTAATTTAAAATATTTCTGTAAAGAAATAAGTTTAAATAATAAAATGAAATAGTTAATAATGATGTTTATATTTGCATTTTTTTAAATTGCTAATTAATAAAATTTTAAGAATTGTAATTTAATTTTTTTTTTTTTTTTGGTAATATTGCATTGTTTTGCATATTAATTTAAATGTATTCAGATGTGTATAAGTATTTATTTAACGATATATTTAATATAAGAAATGAGTTTGATTAAAAACAGTAAAAAGTCAGTATTGCATATATGATTACTACTGACAAATACTGATTTAACTACTATCTTACCGTTTAGTGGGACTATTCATATAGAATAACGGAATCGTAAAATAATTATACATCTTTCTATCTGCTTCATAATATATTAGGCATTAATTTCTAAGCCTAGATTATTATTATTATTTTAAGTATACTTTTAAGTCGATTTTGCTTATCTTTATCAATTTATTTTAAATATATCTTTTACATAAATTCTTGTTTTGATCATGAAAAAAACATTAGGTATTATGAAATGTTCATTTGAAAAGCTCAATTCTGTACAACTCCTTTTTTTCAAAGTAACCTTTAAATTTTAGATGATTTTTGAGAGCTAGGCATTTTCTAAAATAGTCATTATTATTTTCAGTTGGGTTATGCATGGTTCATACATTATTGGTTTGATTCTAGGTACAATCCAATTAGCAAAACTTATTTTTATCACAACATTCAACGACAATAGCCATTTGTTTAATGGTGGTTAATATATATAATTAAAATGTTATGGCCATATCACATGGGAGCATATATACTCAACACAACATTATATGCAACATGTTTACTATGCTGAACGAACGAGAAACCGGTCAGCTGTCCGTAGGGTTCCCCCGAATTGATAGCATCCCTTCTCTAAAGGTATTCCAGGAAAAAATCCTGTTTTCTCCTCCAATTGGTCAATTTTGATCAGCATGCTCATCATACTCAGCTTTTTCTAAACGGTTTCGTAAAAGTTGATCATCCGAAAACTTGCTGTCCTTGAATAAAATCAGGCTGAGTATGTTGTGTATAATGCTGTGTTTAGTAAAATGCTGAACGAAAGTCTCTCGTGTGATATGGCCATTATGTTTCTATTATATTATGGTTTATGTGCCATCAAAATTTTGCAGCCACATTTCAGTAATATAATTTAGTATTTTTGATAATGGGTTACTGACATCATTATCAAATGATACTCCACTTTATACAGGGCGATTCAAAATAATGTGGCGAAAAGGAGAGAGCAAAGCAGGTATACAAAAACAATAAATAATCACATAGAAACATAGGATCGCAATTGCTGTCTGAAACCACTAGAGGGCATTGAAAATAATATGTAATACAAAAACAACAAACAATAATAATTCTACATCATTTTATTCATACTGTATTTTCACACATTACACATTTTTGACTAATACTTCTGCAGGGGATGCTCAGAGTTTTTGCCAGATGCATGAAGACACAAGCATTACATCGATGCTGTATGAAATAGTGCACCTTCTCAAAAATACCGGCTCCATTCCATGCGGCATC
This sequence comes from Salticus scenicus, assembly GCA_963930645.1. Lineage (NCBI taxonomy): Eukaryota > Metazoa > Arthropoda > Arachnida > Araneae > Salticidae > Salticus > Salticus scenicus. The sequence goes on along the minus strand of OZ005656.1, from coordinate 181,948,965 downwards.
GATGTATGTAGTGTCTATCTTCAAGTATTTGGCAAAAACTGTGAGCATTTCCTGTAATAGCATTGGTTGAAAATGCATAATGTGAGAAAATATAATATGAATAAAATGATCTAGAATGATTTTTTGTTTCTTGTTCTTTTATTACTGATTATTTTAAACACCCTCTAACAGTTTTGGTTGGCTTTCATGACCTCTTATTCCAATGGGATTTTTTTAATTCTTTTTGTATGCTATTTTGTCTTTTAATTTTGTCCACGTTATTTTGAACCAATCTAGATAGTGTTTAAAATGTGAAATTCTTGTTAAATGATGCAAGATTTGATTTAAAACTCTTTAGTTGAATATTTTCACAAAATTCCACTTCATAAAATGAAAATGCGTTTTCTCAAAAATTAAAATTCATAAAAATAGTCCTTTCACAAAATTATTTTTATGTAATTATATGCACTACTGACTTATTAATACAATGAATGAAATTACTGTATTCAGTGTTGCCATTATACAAGATCTAATATATTAACTTATTTTAAAACAGCAATATTCTGAAAATATGTGTTCAACTATTTTTTTGCAAAATATTTAGTGAAACTTGCTCTGAAGAAATACATTAATTAGTTTGTATAAATAATTAATGAAATGGGTATAGTTCAGTGCAATTTAATGATAATTTATAATGTACAGAAACGATTATCTAAATAAATAAGCAGCAAGTACATTTATATTTGTCAGTGATCATTTATTTCTGCAGTTTTGCTGAATTCTGATCGACAAAAATTCTTAATCAGTAACACAATTATTTGTTTGTGTAATTTTGTTTATGTGTTTTGTATGTGTAAAATAGTTTTTTTCACAAGGAAAAGAACTTCACGTAGCAAATTTTATTTTCTCAACATCTAAAATTATGCCATAATGGCTGTTCTCCTTTGAATTAAAAAAAAAAAAAAACTTTAATCTTCCATATTAAACATTTCAGGTTCCACATTTGTGTGAATATAATTAATATATGTATATACATGTTCAGTATAAACTTAAAATTCGAAACATAAAGATGAAACATTATCTCAAACTTAATTCAGTAGAGGCTGTAAATATTTCTACAATGCAAAACAAAGGAGTTTCGTTAAAAAAAAAAAAAAAAAAAAAAAGTTATAACTGAAAATTTTTTTATTTTATAGATCATTGCATTGATTTTGTTTGATTAAATTATTGCATTGATTTTTTTTTTATAGACAGGGATGAGAATTGGAAATGAATAAAAAGTCTGAAAATATGTGTAAAACTTGAAGATAATTTAATTTTTGAAATAAAAGAAGAAACAGGTACAAGAAATTATACTTTCCATTTCCATCAGTAAATATAAGAATGTATGAAAATAAACTATTCAAGAACATGTCAAAGCAAAGAAAATTAAGCAAAAAATAAAAATATTTAGAAATAAAAAATCTGAAATTAACTTTTAAAAAAAATTAAGAAAAGTCTGAAATTCCAATAAAAGTCTGAAGAATCTTATCCTTTTATAGACCATTGTTATTTATTGATTGGATTATAAGGATCTTTATCTGTATTTAATAATTTTCTCTGAAAGCAATAAGCCCATCTAATGACAGAATGATTAGTACTCTGGCTCTCAATTCCCAGATGCTGGGTTTGAATACCAATTAAGATATAAATGTTTGTTGTGATTCAGAATCCACTTTTAGCTCTAGGTCTGATTACCTTAATAACATTTAAGATGTTTTGTTTAATTTAAGGTACAATATAGTAAAATATGCACATGTTTAATAAAGAAAGAAGAAATTAAAAAAAAAAATTAAAGACTTTTTCTATTAGTTTGATTCACACTAAAAGGTATGAAAAGATAAAAATGAAGTATTACTACCTAATTTCAAACTTTAGTTAATTTTAAAAAATCTAATTGTGTCAAAAAACTGTTTGCACCTCTAGATTCAGAAAAATCGCTCCTTTCATTTGGTACCGAATTTGTAATGAGCCACGTACTTTTTAAAATGATTGAAATGAAGTGTTGTCACCTAAATTTCATACTTTAGTTAATTTTTTAAAATCTAATTGTTGTGTCGAAAAACTGTTTGCATCCCTAGATTCAGAAAAATTGTGCCCCTTTCATTTGCTAATGAATTTGTAATGATAGGACTGATATTTCTAATTTAATCTCCCTTTTTCTGCTTTTAATGTGGATTCAGCAGAAGGTTTATGACAGAGAATGTAAGCTAAAAAATGTTCTTTAAAAAAGACTTTATTTTCTGTTAGAAAATAAAAATAAACTGTCTCATATTTGTGGAAGGTACATAAGGGTCTACTTCACCTGATTTGAACATCTGTCTAAATATATGTTATTCCATGGAGAAATTTGTTTTATAAATTACTCATTATCTTTTTTTTTTTTTTTTTTTTTTTTTTTTTTTTTAAATTCCATTCAGAAAATTCTCAACCGTTAAAATATTTCTCATTTTTCTAAAATTTATTTTTAAAATTTCATTTTGAAGCTATAAAGTACAAAAAAGGTTCTTAGATAATTCACACAGCTTTAAAACAAAATGTTAAAAATAATTAATTCTTGAGGAACGAAAAATGTTTTAACTATTGTGAATTTTATGAATGTGAAAACAAAATAAAAAAAAATACATTAGGTAATGAGTAATTTATAAAATAAATTTCTCGGTGGAATTACATGGGGTTAGGCTACTGCTCATGGTAGTTGAAGCAAGCACCCCCCCCCCTTTTTTTTTAAGGGGCATTTTTGGGTATTTTTCCCTTTACATGTATATATGATGAAGGTTTTTTTTTTTTTTTCTTTTTTAACTTTTAGTAAATAGAAACGTGTTCTCAAATATTAATTAAAAATCACTAGTTGCAAAGATTATAGGGAGAAACTTAAAATGTGTTCATATATCAAGCAGAAAATCAGTCATTATAAAAAAATATTTATTGTATATTTAAAACATTTCATTTAAATTTTTAATTCACAGCTGTTAGTGGTACTATTTCCGCACATCACAAAAATTAATAATTGAAATAAATTGCAAATACTTTATTATTTCATTTTTTATTGCATCTGATAATGATATTCATCAAAGCAAGTTTCACTAAAATATACATCTGTGTATTTATTTAATTTATATTATGTAATTATAAATTTGGCTTCACATTATGCGTTTCATTCATAATATTGTAACTTTACATTTTTTTTTTTTTTTTTTTTTTTGTTCTAATCCAAATTTTTAAACTGCATTTTTAGATGATGAATAATAATGAACGAAAGAGACTGTTTCACAGTCTGTTGTGGACCATGTTAGATTTATATTAACTGTTTAATTAGTTAATTTTTATGCCTGCATGTTTAAATGTATGTTTGTTAATTTTAATGCTTTGCAGTTGTTATTCAAGATAAAAGTATTTTTAAAGAACATTCAGTAAAAGTTTTGTGCAGAAAGTGTATTAAACAATTTTCTGTTTGTATGATTTTTCATATAGATTTTAAAATGTGTAAAAGTTGTTGTTTAATAAATTGTTAATTTAACAAAAGTTAAAAATCAAGAGCTTTGTTTGATTGTATTAGTGATTTTAAAAATAAATCTTGCTAATAGAAACAAGATTCTGTGTCTTTTCTTTCTGTCTGTCTTTCTTTTTTCTTTCTTTCTTTCTTCTTTTTTTTTTTTTTCAGGTATTTTAATCTTTGTGCAACCATATGTTGAAATATATATTTATTATTACTATTATTATTAATAATAATAGTACAGTAGAGAGTCAAAAATCCGCACAGCTCGGGACCAGAGGTTGTGCGGATTTTAGGATTTTGTGGATTTCGGGGCCCATAAAAAATGATTTTCACTTTGAATAATAAAAACAGAATATTATTCAAACTAAACACATACTAGTGAATAATAACACTGAATATTAAATTACTAGGTACATAAGAATAATAATGAACATTAACAAAAATATATAATGAAAACAATAAATAATAATAAAAAAAAATTGTCAAACTTAGATAAAATCTGTTCACACGTAGCTAATTTTAAACTGAACTTGACCTGCACGATTTATTTATTTTTTTATTTATTGTAAATAGTAGTAACACAAATTTATTTTTCTACGAATTGTATTGAGTTTTTCCTTACAAATTATGCCTTCATCAAAAAGCATTTAAAAAAATTAGTTTGTTATTATTTACCTGATTGATATCATCATATCACAATAATCATTATTTTCTTTTGATGAATTTAATATACTGTCAATAATTTCACTAGCAGCAACTTGGATCTTGCAGTCTTTCATATTATTATTTTGTTTTTCTTTTTTGTAATCATAAAATGCAAACATAAAATTATTATTTAAGATCTTTTTCAAAAATTCTGATTTGCAGTTTTGTAATTTATTAATAGTGAATTTCATTGTTTATATCTGACAAGTTGTGCGGATTTCGGACTTCGGCGGATTTTAGGTCGGCGGATTTCTGGCTCTCTACTGTATTATTATTATTAAATGTTTTTGCACCTTGTTGTTCTTTGGAACAGGGCTGCCACTCAAACAGGAAAAGGAAATTCCCTGACTTTTCCAGGTGCAATTTAAGAAAATTCTAGTCTAACCATGTATTGAGCACTGGTTGTGTTGAGGGCAAAATAATTACAGTACTACTTGAAAACACAAAAAAAAAAAACATATGACAAAAGTTGCATACAGTGATAGCATCTGTCGCTTATAAGCAGAATAAGAAATTTCTTTCACGAGCAGAAAGGAAGGCTTAGCGATCTTTAAAAAAATTGTGGAAGCTAAGGAAGAAAAAAGAGAAAAATAACCCTATGTTGGCAGAAAAATTGTTTTTTCTTTAGCAACCATCGTATGAAATTCTTTTCCAGATTCTCTTCCATTGATTGACTTTTCCAGATTCTGGCTAAAATATTCAAATTCCTTGACTTTTATAATCAATTTTTGAATTCCCTGACTATTCCAGGTTTTTCAGGTTCTCCAGGTAACGTGACAACCCTGTTGGAAGTAAGTAGAGTTTTCAGGCAATTTAAAATAATATTTTAATTCGCCAGTATTTTTACTAAGTAAGTTACATATTAACATAATAATATTTAATGTTTGTGTTATAAAAATTACACTTGGTTGAAAGAATAAAATTGCTGTTGCTCTACAAAAGTCGTGTCCAAACAATGTCTCGTGGGTGCCTAGTAGAACTGCAATCCTACCTTTAGGTACCCGCTAGCCATTACTCTTTGTAATGATATAACACTCTAATGCATAGGGAATGAACATGCTCAGGGTTGATACAGTATCTGGAATTCAAGAAAAACCTGGAAATTCCAGGGAATTTGAAAAATCTGCAAAAAAATACGAAAAACTCGGGGGAATTTGAAAATTTATTGCAAAAGCCAGGGAAACTCTAAGAATAATAATAATTATTAGCAAAAAATTTTAAACAAAGTTTTAGTTTCAGTTTCTAATTTTAAATGTTTAATTCTATAATTTAGTGAATTTTTTATTTTATTTATTGCTTCATAACTAAAAAAAAGAGAAGAAAGTCATATCATTCTTTCCATTTATAATAAATTAATGAAATTAATATTCCGTCGATATGTTCAATTGATTTGTAAGCATATTAGATTTTAATATTGCATGATTGCAGGTCATCTATTTCACTTTAAAAAAAAAAACAGGGGAAATTAAGGGATTTTTTTTTTTTTCCCTCAGGTTTGTGTAGCAACCTTGGTGATGGTGTTTTTAAACTAATGGACTATATTAAATGCAAAAAATTCCCCCTTTCCAAAGTGTTGACCTTGAAGATTAACAGTATGTTTGGATGAAACTATGAAAGTAAGATTTACCTGCCATCCATATGTACACCCGGGTAGTAGGATGGATAAAAAGGGTGGAGGAGTTATATTTAAGAAAATGGAATAATTTCATTTTTAGCGTAAAAAAAGGGGGGGGGGGGCTTACATTCGAGGGAGGGGTTACTTTTGGGATTTTGTGGTATATAAAATAAATAGGTGTTTATTAACAATGAATGAATTATTTTGCGTTAAATATATCTCTGTGAGTAAGCTTTTTTATAGCTTAAAATAATACAAAGCAAGAGCAAATGCATGATAACTCCAGAACATGTGAAAAAACAACATGTGTGCATCATAATATTACACCAAATTTTAATAAGGTCTCAGGTTGGTTGGTGTCTTTTTATGGCTCAAGGTCCAAAGAAGGACATACTGCACCAAACAGAGATGTTAAAAAAATATCCAAAGAGAAGCACATGGATGAGGGGACTACCCCCAACCACAAAATCAAGAAAAAAGATACTTTAAAAAATTAATGCAGTTACATAACAATTAAAACAAAACAGCACAAGATAAAAAATAGCGTAAAATCAAATTTCACTATAAATACCCGAATGTTTTAAAAAATTTATCAGTTCTGAATGAGGATTGCTACCCAGAAGGCTTGTCAAATTTGGTGAGGATGATTTAAAAAACTGCCGATAAAGATGATGGAGACAAGGACAGTCGGTCAGGATATGGCGAATGGTAAGTTGACTAAAGTGACATTTGGGACAAGAAGGTTCACTTTCCCCTGGGAGTAAATGCCGGTGTGTAAACCTTGAATGCCCAATTCTAAGTCTAGTAATAATACATGTTTTTGTGGAGTTAATGTAGGCCATATTTCAATGTTTGATTTAATCTCCTGTAATTTATTAGTATGTTCACATTCCTACTCTCTTTGCCAGATATTTCTTAAAGAATTTCTTAGTGTAAGTTTTATATCTTCATATGGAATTGGACATTCAAGAGGAGTCAATCCCTGCTTTGCAGCTTCATTACCTTTAATACCAACGTGAGAAGGGACCCAGCAAAATAAAATTTTGTATCCCTTTCTAAGAAGTTCGTTATGAATTTTTAAAACAAGTAAAAGAGGTACAGCAGGAGCTAGAAGTCAAGGAATCCAAGACACTCTTTGAGTCAGTATAGATGATGAATTTTCTGTGACTATGGGATGAAATGAGTTTGTTGGCTGTGGTGTCGTTCTGGATAACACTGTTTTTAGCTATCGCCTCCCTAGCACATTTTCCATTTGTAGTTCCCCATCGTATTATAGGTATGGGGAACTTAGGTAATCGTGAAAATTTTCGACCTCAGTTTTTTTACTTTTTTACACGTTTTCAGGTGTGAGGAATCCGAAAATGACAAAATTTGTATGGTGTCTGTTAGTGTGTTAGTCCGTTAGTTTGTTAGTCTGTGTACACGATATCTCAAGAACAAATTGTCGCAGAGAGGTCAAATCAGTTTTAAAATATTACTAGGGTCTAGTGGCTTGTTGGGAGATTAAGAGGGGACAGTACCTAATCCCGCTGACAGCCGTGGCCAATGTTATTCTATGGGAAAATTTGTTGCGACAATTATACATTACCTAATGCATATTTTTTAATTCTGTTTTCGCAGTCAGAAAATTCATAACCGTTAAATGAGTACTCATTTCGAAAAATTCATTTTTTAAAATTTTTACATTTTAATTTTGAGTTCAAAAATGCAATTTTTCACAAAATGCATTTTTCGCATTTTCTAGTCTCAAAATGAAATACTAAAATTTTAAAAAATCAATTTTTGGAAAACAAGTGCTAATTTAACGCTTATGAATTTTCTAAATCTGAAAACAGAATTGAAAAATATTCATTAGGTAATGAGTAATTATGTAATCAAATTTTCCCATAGAATAACATAGGCCAAGGCTGCCGCCGAGATTAGGTATTGTCCGCTCTTAAAGTGAGGTATATAATTCTATTCTTATAAATACCTTTGATATTTCTTTTATAAATTCTATTTTATACATTTGGTACATTGAAGTACTGTTAGTAGATAAAGGTTTAAAGAAGGGGGGAGTGTGTTATTGATTATGCTTATGTTTACAAATTCAAGGATTATTTGAAGATGTTTTTTTACTTGTTAAACTGGCACTCTATAAGCAAAATAACTTTCCTTGCCCACAATAAACTAATATCTTTAGAGATATGTTACTTGGTGATATGACATACCTGGCACTGGCAGATTCTAAAATAAAACACATCACTGTTTTCATGATTAAAGCTTGGTGATATGGCATGCTTGTTAGATTCTAAAATAAGCTACATCCCTGTTTTCGTGATTAGAGCATGCATATTTAGGGTAAGTAGACTGTTCCACGTTAGATATTTGAAGATAATAGGTCAGAAGAAAGTTATGAACCGACAAATTTTGAAGACATATCCTCAGTCTTTGTCAACTTAAAGGATTTTGTTGCTAGTGCATTTACATATGATAGAGGAACAAAGAAAAAGATCATGAAAACATTTGTACAAGAAGTAACTGGAAAATGAAAATAAAATAGTGTATGTAAAACTGCGAAGATTCTAATGAAGTTTTATGTGTTTTCTGAGGTTGATGACATCAAGAAAGTTGTGGACGCTTTGAGAGTGTTTAAAAGTAAAGTAATGGTATTTTTTCAATATTTGAACTTGAACTGATAAAAATTAAGAGACTAAAGTAAATATGCATCTTTATGACTTTATTTTAAATAATATATGGAGTTACATAAAATATTGTGTTTGTGTAACTATTCATTTATATGAAACTGGTGCATATATTTAAGGAAATATTAAAGTTTCTTGAAAAAACTGCCAAAATCATAATAATAATAAATAAATAAAAATCACTTTCTTGATTATAACATATAATATCATTTTTAGAAACTTACCATACTATAACCAATATAACATTTAAAATGAGATAAAGAATACAAAAATTTAAAACTTTAAAAATACATTTTAATTAAAAACATTAAAACACAAATTATGTTTAATTTTATTACCATACTATATTAGTCACAACAACTTACTGCTATCAGAATATAAAAATATTAAATATGAAATATGAGCATTTTTACTAAATAATTAACTATACTTAACAAAATTTTATTTGCATACTTTATTAGTTAAATGTATTGGACTATTTATATGAAAACCCAAGCAAGTATCATGAAAATTCCAAAGTTATCTTTTGTAGAATGAATGAGTTTCAGTTCCTCTTCCGAGTCCCAGACTGTCGCCAATTGTCCATTGTGCAACACTGATGCACCGTAAAACCCAACCAACCTCTCCCCCCCTCGCCTCTCAAAAAAAGAATTGTGGATTTGTCAATATTAATTTATAATCCATGAACACTACATTACTGTTGATAGAATCAAAATAAAAATTAGGTTAAAATCTCTCTCTCTCTCTCTCTTTTTTTTTTTTTTTTTTTTTGAGAAACTGAAATTTAAGCCATTCTATCGACGAAAATTTTTTGAATTTTTTCAGTATTTGCTTGTGATTTTCATATAATTAGCTCAGTACATTTGTCTAATAAATTATGCAAATGAAATTTTGTTTATGCTTGCGCATCTGCAGTTAAAAATTATTTAGTAAGAATGCTCATATTTCGTTAGGTATTTAATATTTCTATATTCCGAGTGAAGTATTTTGTGTCTGCAATTTTTAACTGCAAATACGCAAGCTTAAACGAAATTTCATTTGCTTAATTTATTTGCCAAATTTACTTGAGCTATTTATACAGAAAAACCTCAAGCAAACATCGTGAAAATTCAAAAAGTTATTGTTGTTAGAATTAAATTAATTTCAATTCCATGTACCCCGCTCTCACTCTTAAAATAAATAAATAAATCAATGAAATAAAATAATATTATATATATATATATATACATATATTAAATATTGATATTTATTTACAAACGACGAAAACTATTATTACCATTGATAGAATCGAAATTAAAAATTAGTTAAAAACCATTGTAAATGAAAATTATTGAACACCTTATACCTTTCACTTTTGATTATTTACTGAATTATTCAATGATTCAAACTTTCTTAAATGTCTTATAATTACTAAATGTTCTGAAGTTACTTCAGATTTTTATCATTTGTGTCATTCATTTTGTGACATATTTTCTTAAAATTAAGGAAAAAAAAATTCTAAATATTAAGTTGTTTTATTTACAAGAGATGGCAGCACTAGAAGTTAAAATGTCAATCGTTTTCAGATTAATGGTAAATTAATTCTTGATTCCACATTCTCCACATATTTCCTCCATTTGTACATGGAAATAATTATAATTTGTGAGTAGAAGAAAGCCCAGGGCGCTGAATATCACAGTAATTACTTTTGAAAGAATTCTGAGACATATGTTTTGCAGTTTTTCTGCAGAAATATCCATTACTGTATTTAGAACCTGAAAGGTCAATAATTTTAGAAACGTCCCTTTACTTTTTTATTTTCGATTATACTTCATTTTGTAATTTGTCCAACAAATAATTATATTTGCATATTCTTCATTTAGCATAATTATTAGTACAAAAGTATTAATTCCGTTCGATTAGTGATAAAATTGCAAAGCATTTAAATGAGGTACATTTTCTGTGTGAATATTTATAAAACTCTGCAATAATATTAAATAAGGAAAATTTTAAATATATGTTTAAATGTAGCAAAAATACTGGTGTTTAATGATGATGAAAAAAGAAAAGAATAAAAAAAACAAAATTAAAAATAAACATTGTGAGTAAACATAATAAGTTGAAAAAATACGTAACAGTTGTTTCGAATTAAAATAATTAAGTATGATTCGTCATCAGACAAAAGATAAGCACGAATATGTGGTCGCTTTCATGCAAGGCCCCCGCAAGTGTACAGGGTGCCCCTAGACAAAGAGAAATTTTGGCGCCTCTTATTAAAATCCACGCCACCTATGTTGCAATAAAAAAAGGGTTGTTGTTAAAATGTACTTACGTACACACAAGCATTGCCAAACAAGACAGAAATAATTATTAAAAAATTTTGAAAGAAAACGAGCAATAAAAATCATGCTTCGCGAATACATTATGAAACAGTTTCCAATGTGAAAAAAAATTTACGGAATCTTCATCCTTTGGTGAGATTAAAGGAAAGTTAAATAAGCATTATACAATTAAGTTTTATTAAGTTGGAACGTAAAGTGCCAATTTAAAAGACTAAGACTTTTCTAATGACACGTTCTTTCACTAGGACAACGCCGGTTGAGTTTTCTTCTTGCTTCTTCGATTAGATATTACGCCAGTTTGTATATTGCTTTACTAATAAAAGATGTCTATATATCACTATGACATGATGTCTGTCTATAACGCACATCGCTGAATTACAGAAATCTGCAGCCGGATACATTGAAAACCAGGGTAGGAGATCAAATATCAGCATGCAATGATACAAAAAAAAGGAAATTAATTAATTATTAAATTATTAATTAAAACTTTAATTGGAAATTAATTTTTCACCTTGTGCCCTTTGCTTATTCAACAGCAAGGGAGATAAACAGCAATCCGAGATGGTAAAAATTGAAAGTAGAAAAGAAGTAAGTAGCATTTTAAAACTGTTTCACTCCCCACGGAAAAAGATGTCAAATTTTTTTTCCGGAATTGTAAATACAGCCCTTTTGCACTTCTAACAGTGTAATAATTTTTCGAAAAATATTTTTTATGAATATTTTCCCCTAGATCTAAAATCTCGGGGTTTCTTGCATGTCATCTTTTGAAATGCCCTATAACGGTGGCTAATTCTACGATTCGTTCATGCAAGACATTGTTGGAAAAGCTTCAGTTTTTTCTAACGTGCAAATTTCTTCGAAAAATACAGATGCTGGGTAAAATTTTCAAGACTTACAAACATCGATTTTTTCTGTAAATCATTTTATACCTCAGAAAATTTCCGATAAAAACCACCTGTATTTTTCTCCCCTTATCGGAAAATATTAGTCGAGAGAGAAACCTTTCTCTAAAAGACTAGCAAAGAAGCCGAGAATTTTGCGATTCATGAATTTTTTGTTTTTAAATTTAAAATGTGTTTGTCCTACTGTTTGTTTGCGATCGAACTGAATTTTCTGATGCACAGCTGACGTAATAAAACCGTATGGTGTGATGTTGCGAGCGGAAATAATTTAAATTTCAGTGGATATATATATATATATATATATATATATATATAAATATATATATATTTTTTTTTTTTCAAAGTACTTGACTAAACGGATATAAACATCGGAAACACCGAACATTCTACTCTCTAACACTGTAAAAAAAAAAAAAAAAAAAAAAAAAAAACTTAAAAGTACAGAAAAAATCTGGCAGCTGGGGTGTATTTCTCCATCAAATATACAGGAGAAAACTGTACTTTTAATAAAAAACCTGTTTGATTTACAGTATTCCTGTATAAAATATATGTCAGTGATACAATTTTAAGGTTTTAAACTGTATATTTGACGGAAAAATACTGGCACCCCAGCTGCCAGATTTTTCCTGTATTTTTACGGGTTTATTTTTTGCAGTGAACAAATAATTATTTTCTTTTCTTTTCATATTTGTTAAAACTTTAGAAATAAGCAAATTATTTAAATTTACATGTGTATAAAACAAATTAGTATTATGAAAAAAACAAGAATATGAAATCAGGCATCACTCATCTATCCATATAAAATCGTTTGTCCTGAGTGAGTGAATTAGTGACTGATTCAGCATCGCCCATCCCAAACAGCACGAACAAGCACAAACAGCACCTACAAGCACGAAACTGTAAAAACATTCCTTCTGTGACGTAAACACCCACTAAGAAGCGATTTTACAATATTCGCCCCACAAGGGGTGAAACGTGATTTCACAAAACTCTAGTATCTCAAAGAGAAAAACAGATATCCGTAAAATTTTTACTTTAAAAATATAGCTAACACAAATACCTAAAAGCCAATTTTTGGAATTTCAGAAATTCGGCCCTCATGGGGGTGGAGGGGGCAAAACGGGATTTCACACACACAATCCTTTATATTTCAAACAAACAGAGAAACAAACAAACAAAAAACCCAGATATCAGTACGATTTTTACTTTAAAATATAAGAAACGCGAAAACAAAAAGACAATTTTTGGAATTTCAGGTATTCGACCCTCCCCCCCTAAAGGGGGGGGGGTTGAGGGTAAAACTTGTTTTCGTTTTCACATGGGCTAAAAAGGGGTTTTACATAATCCATTATGTCTCAAAAAAAAAAAAAAAAAAAAAAAAAAAACAGATATCTGCATGATTTTTACTTTTAAATATAGCATATATAAACACCTAAAAAACAATTTCTGTTATTTTAGAAATTCGGCCCTCAAGGGATAAAGGGCAAAACGTGTTTTCACATTACCCTTCATTTATACATATAAAAAATTTTATTCACTACTAGGTCAATACTGCTATAGCAATTCTGTGTGGGACTGGGTCCCGAATTTTGTTGTGAAGCTTGGTTCCAGAGTCCTGACATTCAACAAGACGGGGTTTTGCAAAATTCCCCCCTTTCACCCTAAAGGGGGGGGGGCGGCATATAGTATCTCTCCTTTAATTTATCTCAGGAATGTGATTTTTTGATTTGTGGATCAGTTATGTGTACTTAACACACACTATAAGGGAATTTTATAAATTTTCTGTTCTTTGGCGGGGGAAGGGAGGGCAGAAAGACTGACGTTTTTGACGGATTTCTATTAATCTTTTTTTTTTTTTTTCCGATTTTATGAGATTTCTATGTTTATAAGTTATATGTAATTTTGAGAATTAATTTAAATATAATTGATCAGCGAAGCGGCCAAAGCCGGCTAGTAATATAGAAAACACTTTCTCAAATAATAATAAAATAACAATAATAGTATTAATAAAATCATTTTTTTTTCTTTTTTTTTCAAAAAGAGTTTTTATATGCACTAGTTTTACTGTTTTTAAGACCGAAAAAAAAAAAAAAAAAAAAAAAAATGGTTTTGTGGAAGAGTAATCATAAGACGGCGATTGCACAAAACTGAAACAAATTCCGAATGAAAAAAAAAAAATATTGTGTCTAATGACTACATGCTTCCCTTACCCACCAATACATATGTCGTAAAGAGATATGAAACAAATAAATAGTAAGTTTACAAAAAAAAAAAAAAAAAAAAAAAAGTAGAGCTGTTTTTTGAAACACCAGTTTTCGAGATCTAAAACTGACCTACATAATCAACACGATTCTCAGTTTTCTTGAAGTAGCAAAGTAATACATGCTAAAGGACATCTAAAAAAGGAATTTATGTAGCAAATTTGAAGACAACCGTTACAGCCGTATTTGAGCTATCGACTTTCAATCCCCCACTTCCAATTTTCACTAAAACTTAGCAAACTCGTTTATTTACCGCAAACCAACCTTTAATACGAAAAAATTTCTAAACGGAAGTTAAAATGTCAAGTTTGAAAAAAATATATGTCAAGACATTTATAAAGAAATGCACTGGCGAGACCTAAAATTGATCTACTTATACAGAGCGCATTTCATTTTTCCTAATCTAACCTATTAATACATATGAAAGGACATCTAATAGAGTATTTATATAGCAATTTTGAAGAAAATCGTTCGAGCTGTATTTGAGAAACGAATTTACGGTCCATTTCTGGCTTTTCATTTTTCCCCAAAAGTTGGGAAAATCATCTATACAGTAGACCTGTCTTAATTCTGAATTTTCGTCGTTCCATCTTTATCCGTTTTGTAGATATGGTAGTCAGAAGATTATTCACACATATACATGCATGCTGACCAATTGTAAAAAAAAAAAAAAAATCTGGAGTGACTTCACTCGACTTTCCGAACATTGAGTAATTAACAGTTTTGTAGATAAATTAAAGAAAGAGGAGTTGTTGAACAGACAAAAGAGAGAAAACCATAATAGAGTGTTTGAGTATTTTTCTCCATATATTACACAATGTTTTATTTAACGCTACTGAACTTTGAGTCCATAAGATCATAATGATAAAGAATTTTTCGTTGTATCCCTGTAAAAACCTATAAATGCTAGATTCACCAAAATGCTTATATTTAGTGCAACAGTGATTTATAATATTCATATAAATTTTCAGCTCAATTGAATAAAGCGTTTAGATGCTATCGCACTTTTAAAAATTTGGTCCCATAGGCCATAATGATAAAGAATTTTTCTTTGTGTCCCTGTAAAAAACTGTAAGTGCTAAATTCACCAAAATCTATACAGTTGGTGCAGGTGCAACTGTGACCTATAACGTGTACAAATTTTTTGCTCAGGTTAAATAAGGCGTTTAGACGCTATCACACTTTTAAAAATTTTGCCCCATAGACCATAATGATAAAGAATTTTTCTTTGTGCCCCTGTAAAAAAACTGTAAGTGCTAAATTCACGAAAATCAATACAGTTCGTGCAACTGTGACCTATAACATGTGTACAAATTTTTTACTCAGATTAATAAAGCGTTTAGACGCTATCGCATTTTTAAAAATGTGGCCCCATAGGCCATAATGATAAAGAAATTTTTCTGGTGTCCCTGTAAAAAAACTGTAAGTGCTAGATTCACCAAAATCTATAGGGTTCGTACTATGGTGACTTACAATATACGTACCAACTTTCAGCTTATTCGAACAAAGTGTTTAGACGCTAGCGTGTTCTATTACAGATATACACACATACATACATACATCATCGTAAAAATAGCGGAAACGGACTCAGGCGACCTGGAAACGTATAGAAACATCAAAATGTCAAATTCGGATTTTTGACATGATTACAATACTTTCCTCATTATAGTGTTCGGAAAGTAAAAAGATTATGTAAGTACGTATATTCAAAATACATATATTTTCAAATCATAGATATCGTACAATGTCTTTGCTCATTTTAAAGGTTATAAAAAAAGGAAAGTTATTGTAAAATTTTAATGGAGCAAAAGCAAAAATTGATAGAAAAATTGATGTATTACACATTAACGTATTAACATTTTTACTTCAGATAAATTTTGTTAATATTCTTAAACATGTAAAAGTCATTGAAAAATTAAGCTCACATAAAATTATTATAAGCGATATAGCTTTCTGTGGGCAGAAATCGTGAGCCCCAGGCCCTAGAAAAAGAGACTTGTTATACTTTTTTGTTTCTGTCAAAATTCCCATTTTAATAACTTTTGGACGTACGAGTTTTCTGTCAGTTTTCTCGTAATTTTTTTTTTTTTTTTTTTTTTTTTTTTTTTTTTGGCAACAATTTAATTATACTTAATATTTTAACAGCTATTTTTAAAGCTATTAGGAGGTTATTATTTTCATATTTTAATTAATTAAATGAAAACTAATCAAAAATTCGAAAATCGGGCTCCGAAGTATTGTGTTGTCGTCGGGTTCTGAGCTATTCTGAAAGTTTTAAATGTTTAGCTAGTTGGGAAGTTAGTTAAAAATCAATTGCAAGATTTGTACCGGACAAACAAACAAGAATCGAAGTTAATAAAAACATGGTAAAAATTAATTAGTATTAATACTAACACGCATTTCATATACTATGTTTGGAACAATCCTGTATAATAATCAAGAAAATCCATAAAAGATGCCATAGCAGCACTGTCTAAACCAGGATATATACTAAAATTTCCTAAACTTATCATTATCATTATTTTTATTTTTAATAAATATCTTATTCATAAAGTTTGATGCAATTCTGGTTTATAAGTATAGTATGATATAGTTATGAAGAAATTATGAAAAAGATGATACAGTACAGCAGCATCATTTGTTATACGATGTGCCTCAAAATTTAATCAGCACCAATTTATATCAATATTAAATTATATAGGAAGTTTAATTAAAATTCCATTCGTTCTTGAGTTAGAATAACCACAAAATCGAGTCACAAAGATAAGCAAAATATTTAGAGCACGTAAATTTATCATAAGCTAGAAATTGAAAATTTTCATGAATCCAGTACTTTCTTACGTTTATAAAACCAAGTAATTAAGAAGAAAGTGAACATTTAGAAAGCTTTTCGTGAATTAGCGTTTAAAAATTATGAACCTTCCTTCGCATACATTAGCATCGAAATACGATAGTATTAAGTTTTTTACAATTTCCTGAAAACTATTTAAATTTAAAAAATAAATAAATAAAATTAAAATTTATTTGAAATTTTTTTTATAAATGTTCAAGAGCTTTGCTAATTGTTATTTTTAACCAAAAAGGAGGAATTTTTCTTTCTTTTCCCCGTGAAATTCCTAATCAAATCTGCTTTCCAATAATCAGAAATTTTGCTGAGAAAAAAACTCTTAAATCAATATAATTTTTTTTTTTTTTTTTTTTTTTTTTTTTTTTTTTTTAAATAGAACGTTTTACAGGGATTTCCAAAATAGTTTTTGTTTATTAATAATAAGGGATTGAGGTAGCCCAATTGGTGGCGAGATCGTAAGTGAAGGATTGCGGTTTTATTCTAGAGCCTGTCAAAGACCGTCGTATACTTTAAAGGTGGCTGGTGCTCGTAAAATCCGTTGTGCCTGCATTGTCCTTCATGTTCATAAAAAAGAATGTGTGATATCGAAAATCACATATTCAAAATTACATATTATCTCTTAAATTTAATCAAATTCTCATTTTTATAAAGAACGATTCTAAAAAAAGTATAGCCTGTAAAATCAAGTCAGTTGTGGTTTCTTAGCTGACTATTACATCTAATTTAATCTCTCTCTGTTTCTTGCAATAAAAATATAAAAGAAAAGAAAAGAAGAAGCGATATTCTTTCAGTGAGATGGAATAGTCAATCTTTCATCGCAGTAAAATAAAATAAAATAAGTTTTCGTTAGCGTTGTCACTTTTGGCAAAGAACAGATATGCTTTTGAAAAGAAATTATGTAGTATCGGCTCAAAGGTTTATGAAACCATAATAAGTAAAAACATCTATTGTGAATAAAATTCTTAAGGTTAGATTTCTAACACACATATTTCATTTTGCCAACATCTTTTAACGATATTTTTGGCTAAAATTAGGGTCGCCAATATATTTTTAAAAATTATACTGATTACAGCATAACTGAAAAATTGGGTGTTGCTCTTGATTTCTTTGAGATTTAGGTCGATCATATTATGGTTGACGGTCATATTATGGTTTTTGATGAGAAGTAACTGAGCCAAGCTTTGATCACTTTTTCTTCAGCTTCTGTAATGTAATGTCGCTTAGCTTTTTTATCTGTACTCCCCGTGTACTCCTCTTTAAAGAATAACTTTCTACCATGAAAATTTTGTAAAATATGATTTCTTTGTCAAGCTGTATTTCGATAATGATATTGGAATATTTCCTCACAATTGAAAGTAAATAAAATATTATTGTCAGCAAGATTCATTGGGTTTATTGGCATCTCAGCGCAAACTACGGCCATTTACTTACAAGAATTTTGAGTTTGTTAAGTTTCCCACTTCGATAGCAACTCTTCATCATCAAACTGAATTCCTGAATGAATAATATTGTTTCATTTAAACGAACTATTTAAGAGCCATTTTTTTTAAAAGCTGGACAAAGTCTATGGAGGTGTGATAGTTGACATCTTCAATTTTCCCGAAACTTTCAGGATATGTAAGTAGTACTGTGATAAGAAAAAGTGAAATTTAATTTTTTCTGAATTTCATTTGTTTGATCTAGAGAGGGGGTCAAAGTTTGAGGCCGTAAATAAATGGTGCCATTTTAATATCATTTTACTCTTAATACATGAGAGACCCATGTCATTTTTTTAAATACGGATACTACTTGATACTAAGTACATTTTAGCATAAACAGTTTGGTGGGTCACTCATGGCTTTAAAGGTCAAGATCATTCGAAAATGCAGTTTTCGTTGATTTTTTCCATGTTTTCAATCTGAATATCTGCTAAGGCCATGAGTGCCCCATAGAAATAATTATGGGGTTAATTACACACCTTAGTATAGAACTTAAAAATATTTAAAATAGCATGGGTTACTCTTGGCTTTAGTAGTTAAACGGTCTCAAAGGTGAAAATTTTCAAAAAAAAAAAAAAAAAAAAAAAAAAAAGGTTAAATTTAATGGTAAATTACTCTATAAGCCACGAGTCAACTATGAGACAAAGTTTTAATTATACCCTAGATGGTCTAGTTTTAGACCCAGGTTACAAACCTATGGGGCTTGCAAGATATTTTTAGATACAGTCTATTTTATATCGCCAATATGTACCTATTCTATGTAGTACAAAAGGCTTGAGACCCAATTTTGCAATACATTAATGCTTGTTTAAATTTCCCATTTTGCATTACAGAGGCCAGCGTAAAAATAATTATAAAATTAAAAAATCACATAGGGAAGACCGGGGCAAGTTGAAATATAGAATAAGTTAAAACATGGAAATAAAAAATACAATTTTTAAGTTCTTATTTACTGCCAATAAAGGGAAGTACAGATGCACAAAACGTACTTTACAATGTAAAAAAAAAAGTGTATGTAAACATCTGTCTATTTTATGAGGATAAAACTGTTTTAGAGTACTGTTTCTTTACTGTGAGTAAAAATTCAAATTTTTAAATGATGTCGCATTTTATGTAACAAAAATTAGTGAATTTTTCTGACTGATTCAATAGTGTATAGTTGTAGCTTGCAAATCATATGATTTGAAACGACCACGATTATAAGTACTGGTAGCATAACATCTCATAAAGTGAAAATTGTGGGCAGGGGCCAGCTGAAAGAAATATAAGGGGGGCTACTTGAAACACCTGTTTCAATTAGCAACGTGCACAAAAGAAATGCAAAAGCACTATAAAATTAATAATAATAATGATAAAATAGTTTACACTACAGTGGCTGTATGTTTAATTGTGGTTTAAAATAATTTTTTCCACCTTGGTTTTTTTAAATTTTCCAAGAGATAAGTGCATTAGAATTAGAGGAAAGTTGCTAAACAGAATTTTCAGAACAAGTAGATACTGGAAAATGAGTATTGGTTTCATGTTCTGGGAAAAAGCAAGATAGGTGTTCTATGTGGGACAAATCATACAGATGTTTGATAGTACAGGCAAAGTGTTTGTAAAGCTGGCAAAGATCAAATTTCTAAAGGGACAAATCAAATCTAAAAATGTTTCTTTTGCCTGGTCCATGCAAGATGACATTCGAATATCAGTTTGGACAATATTTTACAAGTTTTATCACGTCCATTGAATAATAGAGAATTTCTTTACTTTAATTGTGAACTTGAAATTTCCCTCTCTTTTTTGTATTAAATTACTGTAACAGCAACTTTCATAAGCCTTCTGCAACGCCTATTATTATAAACTAATTTATCAATCTCCTTATAGTTATTTTTAAATAAATGTTCATTAAGTGCAAAATTCTACTGTAATTATTTACTAAATCTGATACTATTATGAAATTTATTTTAAAAATTGTCCATTTAATTATTGTCAGTATAATGTAAAAAATAACGTAAGATACATATGAAATACACATATTGTTATATTATGTAAAGCATATATAGGGTGATGAAAACAAGACTGTATACAAATAATAATAATAATAATAATAAAAATAAAGCATGGGACTCATTGAAACAGGTGTTTCAAGTAGCATCCTATATTTTTTTCAGCTGGCCCCTGCCCGCAATTTTTACTTCACGAGATGTTAAGCTACCAGTACTTATGCTCGTGGGCGTTTCAAATCATATTATTAGCAACCTGCAACTATACACTATAAACGCTGAATCAATCAGAAACATTCACTAATGTATGCTACATAAAATGCGACATCATTTTAAAATTTGAATTTTTACTCACAGTAAAAAACAGTACTCGAAAACAGTTTTATCCTCATAAAATCGACAGATGTTTAGATACACATTTTTTTTTTTTTTTTTTTTTTTTTTTTTTTTTTTACATTGTAAAGTATGTTTTGTGTGTTTGTACTTCCCTTTATTGGCAATAAATAAGAACTTAAAAATTGTATTTTTTATTTCCATGTTTCAACTTACCCGTACTTCAACTTGCCCCGGTCTCCCCTATTCAATTTTTTAATTTTATATTAATTTTATATTTATTTTATATATATTTTGATGCTGTAATGTAAAATGAATAGTTTTAAACAAGCATTAATGTATTAGAAAATTGGGTCTCAAGCGTTTTGTACTACATAGAACAGGTACACATTGGCGATATAAAATAGACTGTATCTAAATAAATATTGCAAGCCCCAGAGGTTTGTAACCTGGGTCTAAAACTAGACCATCTAGGGTATAATTAAAACTGTGTCTCATAGTTTTGACTCATGGCTTATAGAGTAATTTACCGTCAAATTTGACCTTTTTTTTTTTTGAAAATTTTCAACTTTGAGACTGTTTAACTACGAAAGCCAAGAGTAACCCATGCTATTTTAAATATTTTTAAGTTCTATACTAAGGTGTGTAATTAACCCCATAATTATTTCTATGGGGCACTCATGGCCTTAGCAGATATTCAGACTGAAAACATCGAAAAATCAACGAAAACTGCATTTTCGAATGACCTTAGCCTTTAAAGCCATGAGTGACCCACCAAACTGTTTATGCTAAAATGTACTTAGTATCAAGTAGTATCCGTATTTAAAAAAATTGACATGGGTCACTCATGGCTTTAGGAGTAAAATGATATTAAAATAGCACCATTTATTTACGGTCTCAAACTTTGACCCCCCACTCTAGGTCAAACAAATGAAATTCAGAAAAAATTAAATTTCACTCTTTCTTATCACAGTACTACTAAACTAACATATCCTGAAAGTTTCTGGAAAATTGAAGATGTCAACTATCAAAAGTGTCCAACTTTAAAAAAAAATTACTCTTAAACAGATCAGCAAACAATACAATATCTGCAGTAACACCTCCTATAATAATGCCTCCGAACTGAGCTTTACGTCACGGGAAATCCAGCAATGTCATCCAATCAACACTTCCTATAATATCTTTAGGATGGTGGGGATTGGATGTAATCTGCCGATCTTCCGTGACGTAAAGCTCAGTTAATAAGCATTGTTATAGGAAGTGTTGTTCGCGGACGATCAAAATTGTGATGGTATGTCTCCGTACCACCACGAGGGATGAATCCCAGACCATCGCCAATTACCATATGCATAGCTCTAATGCGATGTTAAACCTACCTAAGTAAACTCCCGCTTTTAAATAATAATGATAGCAAAAACAAAGTGCGTTTATCTGTAACTGTAAAGTAGATTTTTAACGATAAATACATACCACGGTAACTGATATAACATGAAGGTGACCTGGACATAGTATAATAAAGATTAGTCACGATTAGAATTAAAAGTTGAAATCCTCTGCAAGACACAAAATGAAAAAACTCTTTGGATTTTTGCGTTTTTAAAATAATAAATTAACATCACTGATTAATATAGTTTAATAAAATACAATGTACGTACGAATGGTGCGTAGTAATGAAATAGGATTAAGTTGATTATAAAGAAACTCACTCGTTAATTCAATTTTCTAACAATAAATTTGAAAGCATATTTATCATAGTTAAGTTTTATTTTTTATTAGCTAACCTGAATTGCTATCAGAGTTTTATGTATATTTTGCCGCAAGACATGGAAGTGGGTACAATAATTTATTATGAACCTCTTCTAAATCTGATAATATTATCAGTTTAATCTCGTAATATTTATAATGTTTATATAAAGTTTTTCTGAGACACAAATAAATATTCTTTGTAGTTTAGGACTTATCTTTTAGAACGAGATTATATGATTATCCATTATGGCAGGACCACCAATAAGGTCAGCTTTTTCCTGCAGTAGGCAATTCTTTTAAATGTTATTTTGTTGACTAATATGACGTTTAGTTGATGAAATAAAAACTAACTAGTTTTTCTCCCACGAAATGCACGCCACACATGATAATCTGAGAGAGAGAGAGTCTAGTTTTAGTTGAAGGCGTTAATTTTAAAAATCGAACTCATGAGATTTTAATGTTTAAATTTTTTATTATATTATATTTTTCATTTATAAGGGAAGGACACGTGACGTCACTCACAGTCAAGTTATGGGTAAAGTGGCATAACATTGGCATGTCCACCAATACAAGTTGATCTTTTGCCACTCGAGAGTGGCAAAGATTGATTGATGGAGCGTTTGTTTGTAAACATGCCCTTTCCTTATTGACTTTTTACATGAACATGAGAAATTTGTTAATTTCATAAGCTATTATTTCATTTATTCATTTGTTTGTTTTGAGAAAAGGGAAGTATTTTTTTTTTTTTTTTAACGGAACAATTCGAAAAGCAAAACGTTACTTTTAGAGTGAAATTTAAGCCTTTCAGTCCCACATATTTATTCGTTCTTCATATAAAATAATAAACTTTCATAATGTAAAATAATAAACTTATATTTAGTCACCCTATTCAAAAGTAGCGAAATATTGATTGAAAATATGAGTAAGTGTAGTACAAATCACGGAGTACAAATTAATAGTAAACAACACACCTACCAAGTGGTGTTTAGTTGTATTCAATTACTACTGATGCCATTAGGAATAATAATTTTTTGAATATATAAAAATTTCAAAAATTTAAACGAAATGTTTTTAAAAATAATTAAAATATAATTTATAAACATAAATAAATAAATAAATAAATAAATAAAACTAAATATTTGAAATTATTAATTAACTTAAATTGCCCCCAAAATGAAACTGATTTTATTTTACCAGAATTAAGAATAAAATAAAACAGAGCAGCCTTTTATTCAGCGAAAGTGATAGTGCAAATGTCTAAAATATATATACATATATTTCAATAGGAAAATTAACAGCGTCCACTTGTAATCAATAGGGTAAAAAAAACTAAAGGTTATGATTTAAATTGTTAGCATTGAGACTGAAAGAGTCAAGAAGAAAATAATTTAATTTAATAAAATAAAATAATAATAACAACAATCCATGTTATTGAAACTGACTGCTTCGATTACAAATGCCAATAACCTTGTTCTTAACACAGGGCTGCCACAGACGACTTTTTTTTTTAAATATTCTTTTAGTACCACTAATTCCAAAAAATAAAATTTATAATACATTTTCGCAAGTAAATCCGCACTTTGCCTGCATAAATGTATTATAAATTTTATGTTATGGAAATAGTGGCACGAAAGTAATAAAAAAGAAGTAGCCTGGGGCAGTCCTGTAAACAGCGACAGAAAGATGGAAAATAAACACAATGCAACAGGAAGATCAAAATTTGTCTTCATAACTATTCTATGTGACACCTCGTTATCAATTGGATAACATGAAGCAGGAAGTACAATTCACGACATTGATCTTATAGAAAGAATAGAAGATGGAATTGGAAAAATCACAATATTTCGGAAAGAGGAGAATTGAGATCTTTGGTGTAGAAAATGGGAAAATGGAGAATTTTTGGTAGCAAATATAAACTATAAGGATTTTAGAAAATAAAAGTTCAATGTTTTCACATATTGTTATTTAAAGTTTATAAAACTTTATTGTTGCGTTATTGGAACTTTATTTCTGAATAGTATTATCAAAACACTACCTTTTCATGTATAAAGCGAGCTACTATTGAATTATTCAATAAGAAAAAATGCATTTATTACCTAGTTGTGCCATAAGTTCTGATACAAAAATTTGAGATCGTCTGCTGTGATACAAACGCAGCAGACGATAAAATAATATTTTAAATTTCATCGTTGGAAATTATCTGCAATATTAGATTTTAGACTAAGAGGTAATGGAAGAATAACTGGCCATTTTCTCACAAATGAATGAAAGTGCCAGAGGTACCTTAAAGAAAAAGAACTGTTGCAACAGTACGCTCATAACACAGAAGAATTCTGTGTTATGAGCGTTCTGTGTTTTTGTCTGAATTAATTTTAATTAATTTTTGCAAGAGCAAAAAGTGAACAGTCCAGAATTTGAAACTATAATATTTGGGTTCGATAAACTAAGTTATGTAGGCCGATATCTGTCTGGTCCACGCATAGTTCGCTCAAAATTAATTTTTGCTCACAATATGTTGTTAAAAATCATCTTCTTAATAAGCCCAAGTTTCCTGGAGATAACATTCAAAACTAACGTCATAGTTACAAAAATATATTGAAGTAAAATAATCGATTTTTATCATTGGTTTGGAGGATTGAATAAAAATAAAGAAAGAAGGAGGATTTAGAAGAAGAAAAATTACGCCACATTTGCAACAATGAGTTAAAATAATAAATAAATAAATTTTATTCGTAAATTGAAAAATAAAATAAAATAAGTCTAGAAAATAATCTAAAATAATAGATTTAATACTATGTAAGGACCGCCATTTGGCTATTTTCTTTCTCGACCTCCGCTATAAACCGCCAATTTATGATGGAAACATTTAGCTAAATTAGGAAAACAATTAAAAAAGAAAAAAAGGTTAAATGATTATGATAAGAATAATACTAATATTAAAAACAATATAAATGATAATAAATTCAAACCGAAAAAAATTATGGTACTTTTCTGCTATCAGGATCGGATTGAGGTATCTGCGATTGTAATGAAATGCTCGCCCTCTGGTGGGCTAAGGTGAAATTACAATTAACAGGAATAGCTTTCGGCTTTCGTCGAGACACCATTGCTTGCCGATGCTTAGTTTTACATATATTTATTGAATGAAAATGAATAAATCCGGTAAAAAAGATAATACATACTGTTGTGTGCTACAGTGTAACTCCAAAGGATCAAGAAATCCAGAATTAAGATTCCATTTATTTCCAAATGACAAATTTAAAATTTCAGTTGCTTCGGCTAATGGAAATAAAGAATTAATCAGATGATTTGAAACTAATATTTGTTCAGCTTCAGTTAAAAATCTACTTCCAATCGAACTTTGAATGAACTGAAATATTTTTTCCAAAATCAATTTTCCATGATGTAATGGCGGAGAAATTATAGCACGAATATTAAGTAGTAACACAAATAGAACAATAATAAATACACATGGCTATTATATTTACTAACAACAAAAGCTGAAAAAGCGCCATCTATCGATCATTACAAACGCGGCTCGCCAAATCGACAGCAAAATTATTAAAAGCGAATATAGCTTGCCGGGCAATACCCAAATATCTAATTTGGAAATATAGACCGGTAGGCGTACGAAGACCGACTAGCACATGAAGATTTGAATATACGTATAAAAGTAAAAAGTATAATAATAATAATAATAATAATAATAATAATTCATAAAAAAAAAAAAAAAAGAGAGAGAGAGAGAATTTCTCATTTTTAGAAGTGGTGTATACTTAGAAATTATGTCGGAGATAATAATTAATATTTACATAAACATTTTGTGATTTTTATGCCCCCCAAATTAAATAAAACACTGCTAATTTGACTATACCTTTTGAAAGATATTACCAAAATTGTAATATTGTACTTTATAAACAAGACTTATACATGCCACTAGCATTTTTATCTCTAGGAACAATAGAATTGCCTGTGTATCATTTATATGTTTGTCATCTCATTTTCGCATGGAAAAGGGTGACCTAAGTTCACCAAATGTTGTACGCAAATGTATTTTTACATTTTACAAGATCCTATTGTGTATGCCCAATTTTCAATTTTCGATTTTATTTTTGAGTTATTTTATGTTTTCCAAACTTTGTAGAAAATAATGTCAAGATTAAAAAGTAATCTATATTTACGTATGATAATTTTATAAGTAAAAGACATATTTGAGAAATTCTCACCATATTTGGTAATTTTTTTTTATCAAATCTGTGAAAAATGACGTCATTTACAAGAGGTGGCTGTTGATAGTGGTGTTGGTGCTGATATGCTGCAATTTTCTTCATTTATGAGAAGATTAGATATCATCTTCTACGAAATATAAATGCACCAAAGATGATATATAAAATAGAAAAAATAAAAGCTACGCTGAATTCATTTGGGAACATATCGGCTGGTAGAAGGCGTTTCTATGCAGTTGTTTTTCCCATTTACAGTCGGTAACAAAAGTCTCCGAACACTAGCAAAAATTCCTATATAAAAAGGTACACTTAATACAGTTTTGTTAAATAAATCCTTGTCGAATCGTGTTCTTAGTCTGTCTAAAAACAAGATTCGACAAGGATTTATTTAACAAAACTGTATTAAGTGTACTTCTTTTATATAGGAATTTTTGCTAGTGTTCGGAGACTTTTGCTACCGACTGTACCATCCCCATTTCCCCATTGTTACATTTCATCTTCTATAGTGTGAAAAATGCAGCAAACTTAATACATGTGATGGCTATTATAAAAAGTTACCCCGAATTAGTTTGAATGCATATCGATCGATAAAGGACGCTGCTATTGTGCAATTTTCCTCATTTTGGGGAAGACTATATTGCAGCTTCTGTTGTGCATCAGTGCACACAAATTCATATAGGAAACAGCTTTCATAAAATATTATACTGATTTAATTTTTGTGCTTATCGATCGATAAATTAGGCTTTTATGTAACATCTATCGATCATTACAAACGCGGCTCGCCAAATCGACAGCAAAATTATTAAAAGCGAATATAGCTTGCCGGGCAATACCCAAATATCTAATTTGGAAATATAGACCGGTAGGCGTACGAAGACCGACTAGCACATGAAGATTTGAATATACGTATAAAAGTAAAAAGTATAATAATAATAATAATAATAATAATAATAATTCATAAAAAAAAAAGAGAGAGAGAGAGAATTTCTCATTTTTAGAGTTTCAAGTATTCAGTATTCAGTTTAGAATTCAAGTTTTCAGTAGTTTTCCTCCAACCAGTCAAGAATAATATCGAAAAAAGTTTTATGACGTTTCATCATTATGATATTTTATGAAAGTTTCATCATACTACTTTATTTTTTTATATTTTTTTAATGATCTAACATTTGAATATTGACTTTCTAATCCTTAAACCCCCCCCCCCCCCAAAAAAAAAAAAAAAAAAAAAAAAGCACCATTTAAATTATTTTTTCCCACTCCTTCAGATAGTAACTTCAGTTCTGCTGAAACAGAATATCAATCGCGGACTGAATCCTCACGGCTGGTATTTTGGCACGATTCGATAACATTGATTAATTACATGTTAAGAGAGTGTTGTTAAAGAAATATTTATCAAACGTCTTCTTTGTTGGCTTAGCAAGTGTCTTCAGTTGCATGAGCCGCAAGAGAATGTTTGAATTTCTGCCCGATTTTTATAAAATGAAATTAATTATCCCGAGACTCCAAAAAGAAATAATGATTTTAATAAATGTAAAAAGATTACAAACGTATAAAGCACCAAAAAATAATGTGAATATCAAAATTGTGATTGGATGTCTTCGAAATTTATGGGTGCGTTCCATACCGTCGCCAGTTACCCATAGCGCAGTACTAGTGCGACGTTAAACCCAACCAACCAACTAACAAAAATAAAAAATAACAAGCAAAGTATCGTACTGCCATTTCGATGGCATCGGGCTGCTAAATAATGGTACAATCATCACTGCTAAATAATGGTACAATTATCACTGCTAAATAATGGTAAAATATGCGCTCAGTGCTACCTAATCTGCATTGAGCACTTATTGCTACCTACAGTCGGCAGCAAAAGTATCCGAGCACTAGCAAAAATTCTGTATAAAAAAGTACACTTAATACTATTTTGTTAAATAAATCCTTGTTGAATCCTGTTCTTATTCAGTCTAAAACCATGATTCGACAAGGATTTATTTAACAAACCAGTATTATGTGTACTTTTTTTACACAGAAATTTTTATAAGTGCTCGGATACTTTTGCTGCCGAATGTATTTTGCTTATGTTTTTTCGGTGTTTTGTACGTTATAAGCTTTTAATTTTCGTTAATTTATCAAACACCAAGTGTCCGTTTATTAAAATAATGATTTTATGATTTTTTATATGCAAAAGAAGAATTTTATTAGGCTTTGTTGCATATATATTTTTTTTTTTTTTTTGTTACACTAAACTTAGTTTTAAATATATATTTCCTCCTTTTTTCCCATGACAAATATGTTCTCTATTTGAGACATTTCAAAGAGAGTAAAATAAATATTAAGATGTCATAGCAAGTTATATATAACTAGCAAAGGCCCGATTCGGGAACGAACCGAATTCCAAATTTGGAAAAAATTTCAAAATCAAACTCGAAATGTACAAAACTCGGCCTGATGCTGCCTGCGTGCCAATAGATCAAAGTTTATTAACGAAACCATTTTTTAATTCATGAAATTAATGAAGGTAGTGAATCAACGAAGGCTTTTCTCGCTTCGCTGGTCACTATATTTAAAGGAAACTCTTTTCTATATCGTTTTACAAACAAAAATAAAATTTAAAGAAATCATGAAATCGCTTTAAAGCCCGCTGCCTTCGGCACGACCCACTCATTCTCGGGAGTCTGTCCTTATTGCCTGCAACAATAGCTTACCAGTGGGTTTCCATTTGGGTGCTTATCAGATGACAGTTTCGAAACGGACAGTATCGAAAAAATTGAAGTAGGCATTTTAAATTTGAATTCCAGTTACATATGAACAACACTATTCGTGGTGTACATAATATTTTCTTTTACGTTATTTTCTATATTTAATTGATTTATTTGATCAACCATAAAATGACAACAATTTCGCACCAAATATAATACTACAATGTGCTATGATCGGCTACGTCTATCGCATGCGACAATTAATTTTTGTGGTTATAATAGTAGTTGAGTTAGTTAATAGTAGTTGGTATATAGAAAAATAAATAATGAAATATGTAAACCTGATCATGGTACAGCCTTAATGTAGCTCCCCTTGGCGACCTTTGAATTTTTATCGTCACTTTAGACAAAAATACATAATTTATGTTATTATTATTATTATTTTTTTTTTTTGTTTCTTTCTTTTCTTTTCGTTTTCCTTTCCTTTCCTTTCCTTTCTTTTCTGTTTTTCAATATTTTATAATTTATTTATATTTTTTATGCGTAACTTGGCTTAAACAAGCTTTTTCGAAAGTGGAGTCCTTGGCGAAAAATGGTAACTAAAGTATGAAAAGCTGGTGGGAACTTGCGTCAGACAAACAGAAGAAAATCTCTCTTAGCCAATCAACTTGCGTCAACACACAGACAAACAGGAAGAAAACTCTCTTAGCCATTAACTAGTTGGCATAGGTGAACTCTGCTCGCCCCCCCCCCCCCATTTATGTGTTCTCTTTAATAGCTACTATATTTTATACTATATTCATCTAAGAATTAACTTTATCAATTGTCTCACTCAGGCAGAGTCTGAGATGCCTAAACCACTGGGCTATACTGCCTCTGCGTCGATCTATTTACCTTATCCTTAATTATTAAAAATTTTTAGGTCAGTTTCGTATTTTAGTTTTCATACAACTCCATATGTTCTCAAAGCAATGGAGGTCCATAAAACAAGTGTATGTGAAATATTTCTTTCCCTATTTCGCAATATTATAGGAAAATCTTTATTTTCGAATAACTTACACCCCGCGACAAAAAGATAGGTACAAATGGTTTTTTCTTTGATTTTTCATAAAATAACATTATCTAAATTGTGCTTATCATTTATTATTATCACAAAATAACACTATTCCCGGACTAATTTTTGTTTTAAGACTAATTTAGAAAAGTTTTAAGACTAAAATTTTTCTAATTTAAGACTACATTCCGCGACAAAAAGATAGGAACAAAGGTTTTTTTTTTTTTTTTTTTTTTTTTTTTTTAATTTTTCATAAAATAACATTATCTAAATTGTGCTCATTCTTTATTATCATGACAAAATACTATTTTATCAAAAGCATATTAAATATTTGAATCGTATTCAAAATAATCATATTCAAAAATTAAAAAAAAAAAAAAAAAAAAAAAAAAAACCTTGTTCCTATTTTTTTGTCGCAGTGTGTAGTCTTAAATTAGAAAAATTCTAGACTTAATATTTTTCCAAATTAGTCTTAAAACAAAAATTAGTACGGGAATAGTGTTATTTTATGATAATAATAAATGATAAACACAATTTAGATAATGTTATTGTATGAAAAATCAAAGAAAAAACCGTTTGTACCTATCTTTTTTGTCGCGGGGTGTAAGAAGTTTTCAAAGTAAAATGTTTATATTCAATAATTTTCATAGCGATATCGTAAACGATACTTTAAAACTAATCAAACTTATTTGCTATGAAAATAATTCTCATAATACATGTTTCTACAAAATTTAGTTATACTCTCTCATAATACATGTTTCTACAAAATTTAGTTATACTCTCTCATGTTGAGAAAATCATAAATTTTAAATAATTTAAGAAGTTTAAAAATTAGAATGTCGAAATAAATAGGGTTTTCGGCAGTTTTATATTTTAAAAAACTTTTTAGGTATTAGGGTTATACCTTTCTAATATTATAACAAAAAGCTCAAGAAAGACTAACGAGAAAGTGCAGCTGCATTTATACTTAAACACAGTGACCTAAACAGAAGAAAAATAAAATGGAAGGAGTAGGAAGCATTTTGTGATGTTAACTTCTCCTTTTTCAACTTTATTATTTTATCACTCTTGTAACTTAAAGTTTCCTTTCTGCTACTCATCCTTAAATAATTAAATCTGAGGTTTTATAAAAATCATTTGTACTTGACCATTTGGTCTTTGGCCTCAAATGTGTTTGTGGAAATAAATTTTTAATTAATGCATTCATATTTTCTCCCATTTACTATTTGTTGAATTTTAAATTTTCATTTTAATGATGTATTGATTCTTACTTCTGGATGAAAGATTACGTGGTTTATTTTTCACACTTTATAGCTTCAAAATGAAATATTAAATGTATCTTGAAAACTAAGATTAATATAACGTTTGTGAAATTTCTGTTTGCGGAAACGAAGTTTAAAAACCCGACCCGCGTAGGACTCTAGTCAGGAGTTTTCTGAGTATATAAAGTAAAAAATATGTATCATATAAAAAGTATATGTGAAAAAAAGAGACAAACTGTCATATAACTAAACACAAGTTTGAATGACCTTTATGTTCACAGACACCCTTTATGTTCACATTAGGCATTAAGAAATTCTGATTTACAAATTTCCTTATATTATAATGCGAGTTTTACAATAAGTGACCGCAGATGTTTCATCTTCATAAATTTATATTTGTACTATTGTATTCTCACCTTTTAATCTTAAGGCTCTGTCTGTGAACATAAAGGTCATTCAAACTTGTGTTTAGTTATATGACAGTTTGTCTCTTTTTTTCACATATACTTTTTATATGGTACATATTTTTTACTTTATATACTCAGAAAACTCCTGACTAGAGTCCTACGCGGGTCGGGTTTTACCCGACCCGAACCCGACCGATGAATTTTAAATCAACCCGAAACCCGACCCGAACCCGACAAAAAAATTTTCATCAACCCGAAAACCGACCCGAACCCACAACAGAGAATTTTTTGCGACCCGAACCCGACCCGAAACCCGACTTATCTAACCCGAACTCGACCCGAAACCTGAAAAATAAATCAACATTACTTATTAATCTAAAAATCATGCAAAACAAGGTAAAATGATATAACATGATATAAAATAAAGTAAATTTTCATTGTCACACAGTTGGTAAATTATAAAAAAAATAGTATGTTGAGGTCATCACAAGACATTCTTCTACATTTTTCTGTCAAATTTACTAAGTGCGAATAATTTATTAAAACTATTATTAAAAAGTTTAACGTGATGAATGCAAATGATTTTCTTCTTAGGGAAATCTAACTCTGAATATCCAAAGAGAGACAGTTTTATCGTCTAAAAATAACTTCTTAAACAATGCGTTTTTATACTGGTTATCTCACATATCATGGTTCGTACAGTTATATGGCATAGAAGTTGAGGTATAGCCATCCTGTTATCGATGAAATTCGCAGTATAACAACGCCACCTATTGGCCGACAAGCAATCAAACTGAGTCAGCATAATGTCTCATAATCTCGCCTTCTCACATACTAAGTTTTGTTTGATGATACACAATAGAACATGAAATATAGCTTTCCTTGTAATTGTAGAAATCGCTGTGTAGCAGCGCCACCTGTTGAGCGGTTTACACCAAAAGTTGACAGGCGCTAATATATATTAAATGGCACCTACATAGAAATTTATATGAAATTATGGGCAGTAGTTCTTGAGATATAGCCTTTCCTTAAATTGCGGAAATCGCTGTGTAGCTGCGCCACCTATTGGCTGATAGGCATTCAAATTGAATACACATAATATCTCATATTGGTCTTCTCACATATCAAGTTTGTCGGATTATACGCAACAGAACCTGAGATATAGCCTCCCCTGAAATTGCAGAAATCGCTGTATAGCAGTGCCACCCGTCGAGCGGTTGACACCAAAAGTTGATAGAATTTAATACTTTCTTCAACTAAATATAGAAGAAATTAAAAAAAAAAAAAAAAAAAAAAAAACTTGTAAACTGGAAATTTTTTCAATTTCCAGAATGCAAATGCGAGGTTATACTGTATTTGTATTTCTTTAATTTATATATTAACAGCAGTCGAGAAAGATTTATAATACTTTTCTAATTTTCATACAATTTCTACAAAAGATACATATTAGTTCCGTTGAAAAAAAGAAAACAGATCCAGATACAAATACGGATCTATTTTTCTGGCGGATATCCGCGAATACGAATAGGGAGCTCCGGTACATGTCTGCCCACCAGCGGCCGAGCGGTTCTGCGCTCGAAGCTGGTAGATGGGAGGTGTCGGGTTCGATCCCAGGTCGCGCTCATCGACCTAGCCGTTCGGAGTTTTCCGTGGTTTCCTCTGAAACACGCGTAAATACGGGCTAGGACCCCTTTGAAAGACTCAAACGGAGGGTAATCCCCCTCTAGGCTTAGGACACATCTCGAGTCAATCGGCCTTAAATCCAACCAACCAACCGATACATGTCTAGTATGTGCAGAATGTTTAAATTAGTTGCATAGTTGTAAACATGCCTATAAATTTATGTTTATAATTGTAAAAAATATTTTGAAAGGTGTTTTCAAGTCGACTCGACTTGTTGAAAAACAAACCCGACCCGCAAGAAAAAAAATTCAGTCAACCCGACCCGCAGGAAAAAAAAGATCAGTCAACCCGACCCGCGGGTCGGGTCGGGTTCGGGTAAAATCGAGTTACCCGACCCGATGCAGGACTCTACTCCTGACCATTAAATGCCTCGATAAAAAATAATAAAAAAAAAAAAATGTTTTTTTGTCTTTCGAATTTATTTTGAAACTGTAGAAAGGAAAGTTTCTCTTAAAATTTCTCATTTTACAGCTTCAAAATAAAGTATATTTATAAAAAAATCCACTTTTGAAATAAAGAATTTATTTAACTTCCACGAGTTTTCTAAATGTGAAAACTAATTAAAAAATATATATTATGCAATAAATAATAATTGGGGAAAATTTCCCGTAGATTAACATTGTGTTTAAAGGCATTTGACGCTTACTGATAAAGAGCCTTAAAATAATAATAATAATAATAATAACTGGAAAAAGAAAAAAAAAAATCTGATGTGGGCACCACATGACTTCCTTATACACTTTTAGAAATATACATAATGATAAAAAACATTGTCATTGGACCCGAAACAGTTGGCTAAAAATATTTAAAAAAATAAATTATTATCGTGTGCCGTTCAGCTTTTCTAAAAGTTAGTTAAAAACCGATGCAAGATTTGTACTGGTAACGCTGACGAAGGCAGCAGGGACCCGAAAAAAATGACTAAAAGTATTAAAAAAATGCATTTTTACCGTGTTCTGAACTATTCTGAAAGTTTCAAATGTCTAGCTAGTCAGGAAGTTACTTAAATAAATTTTCTGTTGAACCATATAAACGTTGTCGAAGGCAGCAGTCACCTGAAACAATTGGCTAAAAATATTTAAAAAAAGCATTGTCACCGTGTTCTGAGTTTTTCCAGAAGTTTTAAGTGTCTAGCTAGTCGGGAAGTTAGTTAAAAATGGATTGCAAGATT
Organism: Salticus scenicus; assembly: GCA_963930645.1. Taxonomy (NCBI): domain Eukaryota; kingdom Metazoa; phylum Arthropoda; class Arachnida; order Araneae; family Salticidae; genus Salticus; species Salticus scenicus. Next base: position 181,914,071 of record OZ005656.1, on the reverse strand, counting down.
TGTGCTGGTAACGCTGCCGAAGACAGCAGGGACCCTAAACAGTTGACTAAAAGTATTAAAAAATGCATTTTCACCGTGTTCTGATCTAGTCTGAAAGTTTCAAATGTCTAGCTAGTCGAGAAGTTAGTTAAATAAATTTTCTGTTGAATCACATAAACGTTGCTGAAGGCAGCAGGTATTAGAAACAGTTGGCTAAAAATATTTTTAAAAGTGCATTGTCAACGTGTTCTGAACTTTTCTGAAAGTTTCAAATGTCTAGCTAGTCGGGAAGTCAGTTACATTGCAAGATTTGTCCAAACAGTTTTTGAGTTATTACCGTTTTTTGATACATTTTGGCCATTATGAACCTAATTTTCCTAAATATCTCCAAAACGGAAAATCATACAAAGTCCAAAAAGGGAGGTGCACAACTAGATGTTATAACAAACCTATGTACCAAATCGCAACTTTCTACGTCCAACCGTTTTTGAGTTATGCGACATACTCACACACACACACACACACAGACACACATACATACAGACGTCACGAAAAATCGTGTAAAGTCCCTTATATCTCTAAAACGAGAGCTCGTGTTAAGACGACACTAGCAGGTGTACAACTAGACATCATGACAGTCACACGTATAAATTGGCAACATTCAGCGATCATTCGTTTTCGAGCAATGTGAAATGAAAAATCCATTTCGCAAATCGGGATTACTATACTTCCTTATACTTTGTATAAGGAAGTAAAAAAGGAACTTTCGTAGAATTGTAAAAAAATAAAGAAAGGTGAATTTCAAAAACAGAAAACTCAGAAACGAAACTTTTGTAGATTCAGAAAGGAATAAAGAACGGTAAATTTCAAAACAGGAAAAAGTAAAAACTGAATTTTCGTAGAATAACGAAGAAATAAATAACAGTAAGTTTCAAAAACGGAAAACTCAGAAACGGAACTTTTATTAATTCACAAAGAAATAAAGAATGGGAAATTTAAAAAAGGGAAAAACTGGAAACGGAGCTTCCATAGATATACGGGAATAACATTAACGAAACGGAATACACAGCTGCCAACCTAATCCGGCAAATTGTTTGTACCGCCCCTTTTCCTGCACCACTTAATTTTTAGAGTGTTTGTTTTCTTAATTCATCGCAAATATATTTGAAGAGAATTACTCTAAAATTTAGTGGTGTACAAAAAGGGGCGGTACTAACAATTTGCCTGATTAGGTTGGCAGCTCTGGGAATATGTCCGGCAACTCTGCACCGGTACTTTTTCAGTGATTTTAAGAAAAAAATTTTAACCGTGTACTTCCGGAAGATAGCCAATGCATAATGTTTTGCGTGCAACCGCTGGCCTCTCATCTACGCTAATAGAATAATCTGATGTGTCAATCACATAACTTTTTCTTACCCTGCGTTTTAATACTATAAAAATGGACTATATATTAAGCCTTAAAATGAACAGCGTAAGATATTAATGATCAATGTACTTTTAAAGTAATCTAAAGTTGGTTTTGGAATATAGCAGCTTCATTCAACAGCTTATAATTCTGTGTTCTCAACCCCTCGTTCAATTATAATACATAAAATCTATAAAATCAAAAATGAAATGAAGTAAAACAAAATCCAAGTCTGTTATTAATTTGCCTTCAAACTTGCGAATCTTGATCAAATTTTTAAGTGGCAACCTGACACGAACTTCAAAATACCAAATTGGAATTTCTTGCAGTTATTTGTTTTTAAGCTACGTTGATAAAAAATATACATACACACAAATCGCTAAAAATTGGACTTTAGTAATGAGGAGACCTCAAAATGCGATATAATACAAAAAGCCAGTGTGAAGAATAGGATTAAAAAAAAAAAAAAAAAAAAAAAAAAACTTTGTTTATAACATGAGTACGAAACATTAATTTTGCTTCCTCAGTCGGCTTTCTTTCGTCATTATAGTAAAATGTATCAAAGCATGTCAATTAACTATATTTAATAGAAAATAACATTTAGTTTAATTTTGGGTAACCCTGTATATTGTTTATATTCAGCATACACTATAAGCAATATTATATACTTAAATTTATTCTTACGTGAAAAACATCTAAGAAAAAGGAATTACAATTCTAGCAATTTAAAATATAGCCAAATATTTTGGGTAGTCCTGTAAACGAATGAAGAATGATTTACATACCACAAACTACACAAAATATGATTTTATGCATATAATAAATTTTGTTCATTCCGTTTCATATAAGTCAGCCTATAGATATTACAGTGCACTTACCATACATTTTCCCATAGACATTAATGTATTTGAATTCTTTAGGATGTCCTTGTACACGAATTATTTGCTTGATCTCAACAAAAAGTTTAGTGCAGCATCCCTATATGATATATACCTGCAGAATATTAAGTTTGGATTTTTTACTAGTATAATTTGCTCTTGAGATATGCTGATAACAGAGACACGCACACACACATATATATATATATACACTGAATATTAAAATTTTTATGAATAACAATAATAAATATAATAAGTATAATAATAAGTATATAATAAGTATAATAAGTATAATATTATAATAAGTATATACCGTAAAATCCCAAAACTAACCCCCCCCATCGAATATAACCCCCCCTCCTTTTTCTCGCTGAAAGTGAAATGTCTCCGTTATCCTGAAAGTAATATATCCCCCCCCCCTTAAGTTTGGCATTGAATTAAGTTTTAATATTTATTTTATATATTATTTCTAATTTAACTAATTTTTCATAAAGTGTCGGATGCATGTTATCAATGGAATCATTACACAGTTTTTTTTTTACCTTTAATGTAAGAAATTACCGTAAAATCCCGACAGTACCCCCTCCATCGAATATAACCTCCCCTCCCTTTTCTTCATTTTTTTTTTAAGAATCTTGATTATATCCCCCCAACTGAAATTCATCTGTTTTGCTTTTCAAAAAGGGGAGGGGGGGGGGGGTTACTTTCGGGATTTTACGGTATCTTTCCTACTTTACATATATAAATATACTTTGAATGATGCCTCAAAGTATTTTCTTATGTATTTCCTTACAATTATTATTATTTTTTAAATATTTTGTTCTGGTTTTAATTATAATTACTTTTCTGTGCGTCCTTCAAAGAAAACTTTAATGAACTTTGAAAGTGTTTTTAAAATAAAGTTTGCCGTAATTAAACAGCTTCTAAGTTTTTTAAATAGAAAAGTTACAAAAAAAAAAAAAAAAAGATATTATTCGCAGTCGAATTATATCGTTTGCGTTTTTTATTTGTAGATAAAGTAGTTTGGATGTCGTTGTCGCTCTATCTCTGTTTCCTTCTTGATAATTCCCAGTTTTCTCCTTCGTCTCTTCTCTTTCTAGAATAGTATTTTAAAAATTACATTTTAAATTGCTATTTGCATTAACGAAAATTTGTTATGATACATCTTTGTATACTTTTAAAAATTTCTGTTTTTTTTTTTTTTTTTTTTTTTTTTTACTGCTTTTTGAAATACCTTCTTGGTACCAACCACTTTTCCCATTCGTTGCCTTCGTCTCCTCCTTTTTAGAAAAGTTTTTTTTTTTTTTTTTTTTTTTTTTTAACTGCCTTTTGAAATACCTTCTTGGTACCTACCACTTTTCCCATTCGTTGCCTTCGTCTCCTCCTTTTCAGAAAAGTTCTTTTTTTTTAAATTTACAATTTAAATTACTGTTTACATTAATGAATATTTGTTATGATTAATCTTCGTATAATACAAAAAATTTCTCTTTTTTTTTTTGTCCAAAATAACTGATTTTTGAAATGACATGTACGTAATTACAGTAAGGAATTTAGTAAAATATTATGCATATTTATTGTTGTTACAATTGGTTTGTTTATAATATTTCGTGTACAAAGGATCACTATTTGCTTTCTATACTCAATTTGTTTTTAAAATGATAAAAATATAAATGTGGAAATTTTATTGATGTAATATTAAATTATATTCTACAAAACTATTGTATTCCAGGAATATACGTACCATGCACTTTTGAAATGACCACATTTTACGTAGATTCATAAAAAGTAATATTTATTTGTATTCAAGTTTTGTTGTTAAAATAAACTATTCATATTTTTCATATACAGGAGATCGCCAATTCAATTCTTCTTAAATTGCTTTATAAAGATAAAAAATAAAAAAAAGAGCTTTTAGTGAAGTAATAATGGGTTTTATTCTGCCAAAATATTGTGGAACTATGTACCATGCACGCTTGAAATTACCACGTTTGACGTAAATTAGAAAAAATCATATTTGTTATGTTACAACATCCTAAATTTTTTACAATAGTTTTTTGTTGAAAAGTGCCGTCTCTTTAGAACACCGTTATTTCCTGAATACAATAAACTATAGCAACGGTATTATTTGGGATATTTTGTGTGATTAGATATAAAAATGTTTTCCTTTCCAATATTTTATTTTCATAATTAAGTAAAAGCTTTTCAAGGACAAATTACTGTTCAAAATAGAGATATCGAATGCCTAAAAAACGTTCCATACGTTGAAAGGGAGATTCATCAAATAAAAAATCATTGCATAAAATCGTTCAGATAGAATAATTATAGCAATTTGGAAAATTGCAGAAAATATTTTGTATACAATCAGAGATATCTTCGTGACTCTAAACGATATGTATATATAAATACTGTAGATTATGGCTTTAAACTAACTTGAATTGTTTTCGCAGGAATTTAGGTGAGTATTGGAAAATATGGAAGTTATTTTATACTCCGCTAAAAGACTGGAGATTTAATAGCATTATATTCCAGTTATTGAATAACCTTTGTTAACATGTTACTTTATTTGTCTTAAATTCTGGTTATTCTATAAATCTTACTAGCGTCCGAAATGTGAAAAAAACTTATTTATAACACAAGCATAAAGAGATGACGAGAAAATTTTAATGAAATTACTTTTGACTTATATACAGAATAAAAAAATATGATAAATAGCATGGCTTTAGTTACTAATCTTTAAAAATGATAATAATGAATGAATTTCCTTCTCCTTTTTTGCAATGTTTTTAATATTGCCTTACAATAATAGAAAAGGAACTACATATATACCGCTCTCACTTTATTAAAATTCATGAATTAAAAATAAAATGCTTTAAAGATTATTTTTATAAAATGATACAAAATATTCTGTAATTAATCATCATCATTATTATTTTTATAAAAAAAATGTACAGCCAAATTTTGAAAATATTAATGGACGCATAAATTTTCCCAATTTTTCGTCTGAAAACCTTTCTCGGAGCTGCCAACCTTTTCAATTTTTAAATCAAAATTGACACCAATATTTTTAAATGAAAAATGTTATATATATTTTCGACGATTAATAATACAGGAAACAGCTTTAAAAATTTTCCGGTTTGAAGTCTCCCTTGAAAAACGGGAGACTTGGCACCTATGCTTTCTGAAGAGTTAGTTTCCTTAGCAAGGTCTTTAATTTAGACACATTAATCGCAGAAGAATCAAGTTTTAATTAATAAATATTTCAACTTTCAGTAACTGTAAATGACAATACTGTATTAAAAATTGTAAATATTTTCTTCTTACAAATGTATTAACAAAATAATAATAATTATTATTAAATAAATAAAAAACAAAAAAATAATGACGAATACCGAAGACAAGCGAATTTTAAATATTGGATTACCTTCTCCTCCAAATTCACCCTGCATATATTCTTCTAGAGAACTCGTAGCGCTTTATCCTGAAAGACGTCCAACTGTTCAATTAGCACTGATGCTTGTAGATTATCTTATAAATGTTTCAGGAGAGTTCGACAGAGTTTCTTTTTGTTTTGCTGTTGCTAGCTGTTCACGGCTAAAAAATGGCAGTTTGATAGGTTCATGTAGATTATTCAATCAATCGGAAATTGATATTTTTGCATATTGGTTTGACATGAAAGAGTCACAATTTGTGGATTATACATACCCCTTAAAATATTTTCATCATTCATTCATGACAGCGAAACCAGTATACGAACCACAGATATTCAACATTTTAAAAACATTTTCATCATCACTTTGGATAGCAATTGCTCTAGTTTTGATTTTCATGTCGTTAATGCATTACATTTTTAAACGGAAGCATCCACTTGATAAAATATTTCTACATGTTTTAGCCGTATTTTTAAGACAAACTGCGATTTTAAGGATTTCGACATTGTCAGAAAATGTGCTCAATTATTCTTGGATTGTAGGAGCGATGTTCCTTTGTTTGGCTTATGATTCTGTTTTTCTATCATTTCTTGCGTATCCTCCAGTCACCAGAATCAAAGACCTGTCACAATTGGCCAGAGCTGTATCAAATGGAGAATACCACTGTATAGCTCTTAATAAACTTACTACTTATAGAATATTGAACTTTAGTAATCGAGAAGAATTGAAAATAATCGCGAAAGATATTAGGGATAATAACGTAAATGAAAAGGACATATACGAATTTCTATATTCTGGAAGAAGCAAACAAAATTTTGCTTATGTGGGAACTGGTGCAGAGCTTGATGGTCTCAATTATGATAGATTTTTTGTCTCTGAGGACCATTTTCTTTACCAACTATCTGGAATAATTGCACGAAGAGGCTTTTGTTGTAAAAAGCTAATAGATAAGTTCGTGCATAAAGTTACGGCTACAGGACTCCTTTTAAAAGAAGAAAAGGAGTTAAAGTCTAAAATACAATTTGTTTTGGAGCAAAATAGGTATGAAGAAAACACAAGTAAAAGGAAATTAACACTTGTAGATCTTGCTCCTGCGTTTATATTTTTACTGATGGGCTACATTGTAGCTTTTTTGGTTCTTCTTTGTGAAATATTTTTAAGTCGTAAAAAAGGAGTTAATTTTCTGAAGAAAATTAAGAAAAGAAAAATAAGAATGCAGGAAGAAGTATTTGTCTAATTAGCATTTTGTAAAATATTTTATAGTTTCCTTATTTTGAAATTACCACGTTTTCTTCTCTCTCTCTCTCTCTCTCTCTCTCTCTCTCTCTATATATATATATATATATATATATATATATAAAGGAAACAAAACCAAAAACTGAAATTGGTTTAAAATTGATTCAGTAATTTTTTAAATTATTTCAGGTGGAAATAATTAAAACACGTATTTTTGTAATTAGCATTTGTAATTAAAATTTACTAACGTATGTTATTATAAAATTATTCATGTTAAAAAGTGATTAGTCTTACCTACTTTTGCTTTTGTGGAAAACAAAATATTGCACTTGATGTAAATATTTTCACAAATTATAAGAATGAAATTTCTTAAAAAAAAAAAAAAAAACAACAACAAAGAAAAACAACAACAACAACAACAACAAAAAAAAAAAAACAAACATGTACAAGTAAATTTATTCGATAGAAAGTATAAGTTGAGTTAAAATTTTTGTTTTAGTCTCATTTGATCAGATGATCCTTGTTTCAGTTTTTGCAATATTATGTTTCATAAAAAGCAATTTGGAATTAAAAATTAGCAAAATTAATTTTACGTAAAAGTTTTAGGGAAAAAAAAATAGTGAGTTCTCTTCAATTTTTTTGGGGGATAAAATTATTATCTTTTAAATTTGGATGTTTGCTTAAAACAAAAATTATTCACCCACTATGTGACCACACAAAAAACGCATTTTTGATCTTACCATTTTTTTAAATGCTGTTTGATCATAAAAAAGTCTCTAATTCTAATTTATATATAAATGTGAAAAAATTTTAAGAAAAAATTGTTATAGTAAAATATTTCTTCGCTTATTCAGTCAGTATAGTCCCAGTCTGTATTAGCAGTACAGTTAGCATGTAGTATCAGTGCAGTCTTGGAGTATTTCTAGCAGACATTTGTCAATAGGTGTTACAAACAGGAATACTTATACTTAGAAATAATAATTGCTCTCATTTATTCATTCTTCTCATTCCGACTTAATATTAAAAAATCTGTTATTTTTCACTATTTTCGCACCATATCACACAATCCGAACTGGAACGCAATATCCACTGATTTATCTTGCCTTCTTGAAAGCACTCATTTTTATGATGCTGAATGAGACGTACAATATGTTACCCATTCACAAAGTTAAAGAAATTTTTTATGTTCTCATTTTTTAACGCTTTTCCTAATTACATAACGACTGGTTATCATTAAAAAACTCTTTATTGCATCATTTTTTATTGCATAACTCTAATTTTAAATGAAAAAAAAAATTGTACTAGCTGTCCTGAGAGTTCGCTTTACAACTAAGATGAAGTTTCTTTTTATATTTAGTATGTCTTACATACTTTGGACTCTATATGATAAAAAATAAATTGGCAAAATAGGCTTTGCTCAGCTATAGCCAAATATCGACTTTAAAATTTCCTAGTTATTTCTATTTCATTAAATCTATGCAAAATTCTACAAAATCAGAATCACCTGTGTCTCAGCCTCTATTACATAAATACACTGGTGAACAAACTTAAGGCAATAACCTGTTTTTTCGTCTTCTTTTTTTATGTGTATCTTTTAAACAAATGAAGATAACTTTTGGAGGACATGTCGGTTACCTTAGCAGTAATAGAATTTTATAAAACTCTAGTCTAAGTAATAATTTTTAAATTAATAATTTTTTAATTTTTCTCAAAAGTAGGCTTTGGAAAAAATTAAAAAATTCAATAATTTTAGAAAGGAGTGAAGAATGATCATAAAGGATGCATTAGAGATAGGCTAAAATGCACACGCATCTATGCGTTAGATTGAAACCGGATATTTCTTCCTGCATTCACTTATCTGTTTCTTCTTTTTTTCGCATGTGAATAACATTTAAAAAATATATACTACATACAAACATGAAAATTGGAAAGACGTTTATTTAAAAAATGTTTATTTTGAAAGACGTTTATTTTTTATTTAACAATAACTATTTTATTTTTAATATAAGCCGGCATGCTTATTAGCAATTTGAAAAATAGTGGTAGCATTAGAGATAGGCTAAAATGCACACGCATCTATGCGTTAGATTGAAACCGGATATTTCTTCCTGCATTCACTTATCTGTTTCTTCTTTTTTTCGCATGTGAATAACATTTAAAAAATATATACTACATACAAACATGAAAATTGGAAAGACGTTTATTTAAAAAATGTTTATTTTGAAAGACGTTTATTTTTTATTTAACAATAACTATTTTATTTTTAATATAAGCCGGCATGCTTATTAGCAATTTGAAAAATAGTGGTAGCATTAGAGATAGGCTAAAATGCACACGCATCTATGCGTTAGATTGAAACCGGATATTTCTTCCTGCATTCACTTATCTGTTTCTTCTTTTTTTCGCATGTGAATAACATTTAAAAAATATATACTACATACAAACATGAAAATTGGAAAGACGTTTATTTAAAAAATGTTTATTTTGAAAGACGTTTATTTTTTATTTAACAATAACTATTTTATTTTTAATATAAGCCGGCATGCTTATTAGCAATTTGAAAAATAGTGGTAGCATTAGAGATAGGCTAAAATGCACACGCATCTATGCGTTAGATTGAAACCGGATATTTCTTCCTGCATTCACTTATCTGTTTCTTCTTTTTTTCGCATGTGAATAACATTTACCACGTATTTCATTTATAACAATACCACGTATTTTATTTTTATTAAATTCATGAATTTCTGAAGTGTTTTGTCTAACAATATTCAAACTTTAAAATGAGTTGAAACTGTATTAGAATAAACGTAGGGTTTCATTTCTTTAATAATTAATTCCAAATGTCAATATAATTTATATAAAAGCACTTGAATAGTGTTTTGTCTAACAATATTCAAACTTTAAAATGAATTGAAATTGTATTAGAATAAACGTAGGGTTTCATTTCTGTAATAATTAATTCCAAAGGTCAATATAGTTTATATAAAAGCACTTGGCAATTTCAAATTAATCTCGCATTTCATGTTTTTGATGTTTTTATATTGGTAGTTTTAATTGTATAACGAGACAATTTTTTTAACAGTAGGATTTTTGGGATTTTTCTAACCTTGATAAGACAGAATATACTTAATATCTAAATAGATTCCATATCAAGCCACAATGTGTGGTAGCATCGTATTTATGCCAGCAAAATTTTGCTTATGTTATAAGGGTCGTCCAGGAACTACAAGAATATATATATTTTTAAACAAATATATAAAGAAAGCAAAGAAGAAATATGCGTACTTTACATGAATCAGTACTTTGTTGAAACATCTTATAATGTAAAATTCATTTATTGCAATGTGGTTCGAATTCATTCTACCACAAATAAATAAACTAGACTAATTGTTGGTGAAAAGACCGAATTAATTTTTCCAAAATTCAAATATAATCAATCCTATATCCAAACCGTTGTCCTTTGGCTCAACGTTCAACCAACAATAAAATCTGCATTTTAATTATGCGACCAAAATTTTGCTAATGTTATAAGGTAATCCAGGAACTACAAGAATAATTTTTTTAAACAAATCTTTAAAGAAAGCAATGAAGAACTATGCGTACTTTACATGAATCAGTACTTTGTTGAAACATCTTATAATGTATAATTCATTTATTGCAATGTGGTTCGAATTCATTCTACCACAAATAAATAAACTAGACGCTTTTTCAAAAACTTGCTTCTATTTTTACAAATAATTTTTTGTGTATTCATTATTAAAACACTTTGTACATTATTTAATAGAAACTGAAATGGCTTCTTTTCATTCTGGAGCACTTTTCCTATCGCTAATTGGTAGAATACTAGATAATGTCAACACAAACCAATGTCAATATTATAATTAAACAACAAAATAATGTTGAAAAAGTGTTTGATTAAAAGGAAAATATATTCCAATATTAACAATGGTATTTTAATAAAGAAAATCGACAACAGTTATAAGTTATTATAGGAAACCAAATCTGACTTTCAAGCAACCAATTACGAAATTACATTTCCTGCGAAACATTAATTTAACTATTAATATCAGATATAACTATGAGTATACATCATAATATAATTGACTATTATTAACTATGCGTCTTAAAGACTTTTATATAATTGACTGTATATCATAAAGAATTTGACTATTACATCATAATGACTATATATCGTAAAGAATTTGACGGTCATATCATAATGACTGTATATAATTAACTATACATCATAATGAATTTACGCCGTCATTAAATACAGCAAGTTCATAAATAGTGCAAAGAAAACGTGAATATACTTACTTGAAATCAACTAGTAACACCAAAGTTGATTTGTTATAGAAATGTATCAGAAATGCATGAAAATTTTCGGACGTGGGAGAAGTAACTGTTTCATTCTAAAAGTGCAACATTTCCTATGTCTGAATTTGTTGTTCTTACATATTGTGAAGTGCTACATCTATGTATATATTTAAATATACTCTACATTTTTTATGTATTCTTTATATCTGTAGTAAAGTACTTTAGCTGAATGTACATCCAAATACACTCGATGTCTGTATAATTAGTTTTGCATGTAATGAAGCTTTGTAACTAAATTATACACTTAAACATATTCTGTTGTTGTTATGTATTGTCATTCTATATAGCGAAACGCTATAATTAAATATACACCAACATGAAATGGCTGTCTTAGTCCATGCTGCAAACGAAATTGTCACTGAATAATAAAGAGGTTACACTTAGTTGAGGTATTTCACTATCTCCGAGCGATATACTCTATGTCTGTATGCATTGTTTTTAACTGTAGGGAAGGGCGCTGTAACTAAACATACACCTAAATGTATTCAACGACTGTATGCATAATTTTTTATGTAATAAATTGTGACTAAATTATACACTGAAATATATTCGGGATTAGTATGTGTTATTTTTGTATAGAAAGAAAGGCTGTAATTAGATACATACTTATGTAATTGCGGTCTGGGTGTTTGTGTCAAACGAAATCGTCATCAAATAAAGATGCTAAAATATAGAGATTGCACGTAATCCGGAAAAAGAAAGTAGGCATACTCTGTATTTTACGGTTTCCAGGATATATAATTAACCATACTTTATGGCTGTATGTATTATTTCTATATCTAGTGATGTTCTGTAACTATACATACACCTAAATGTACTCGATGTTGTGTACACTTATTTTTTTGTATGTGTTAAAGTGATGATGAAAGTAAATTTTACATCTAACAAAGTCTGTTCGCGCCGTTAGTATGTATTGTTTTTGTATGTAGTGAAATGCTGTAATTGGGTATATATATATATATATATATATATATATATATATATATATATATATCAAACAGCGATTTTGCTATTGCAACAAATTGAATTTATCACATTTGAAAAATATAAAAATAGACGTTGCACTTAGTTTGGAAAATTTAGGTAGGAATTTTTTTTTTATAGTTTCACTAGTTCCAATCTATATTTATATATTCTTTGTCTGTACGTATAGTTTCTATACGCTGTGCTGTACTATAATTATATACCTAAATATGCTCAATGTCTGTACTGTACATATTGTTTTCATATGTAAGAATGAGAGCTGTGCTTAAATATAAGCCTAAATATACACGACGTTAGTATGTAGTAAATTGCTATAATTAAATATACACATACATAAATTCCATCTTGGTTGTTTCGGCAAACAAAATCTTCACTTGGAATTATACTCAATATCAGTATGTACCTTTTTTATTTAGTGAAATACTGTAAGTGAATATACACCTTTTATCAAATTGCTGTCTCATTTCTTGCTTCAGACAAAACAGCCACTAAATCAAAAATTTTTAAAGTGGAGGTTCACATAGTTTAAAAAAAGAAACTAGCCGCTTTCTGTATATTATCGTCTCTAGCTGTATACTTAAATATTCTGCATGTGTATGTACAGTTGGCAGCAAAATTATTGAAGCTCACATCCTTACTTTTCTTGTATAATTTATTAGTTTGATCGCTAATTTTTATGATCAATTTACTTTTTTATAAACAGTATAAGATAATGACTTGACAAATATTTACTTAACAAAATAGTATGAGGTGCCCATCGTTTAAGTATGAATTATTTATTGCTAGTGCTGCAATAATTTTGCTGCCGACTGTTTATATATTGTTTTTATATATAGTCAATTGGTGTAGCTAAATGTACTGCTAAGTATGCTCGATGATTCTACATAGTGCTTTTGTATGTAGTGAAAGTTTGTAAATAAATTACTTTCTTAAACTTACTCGATGTTATTAAATATTGTTATTGTATTTAGTGAAAGCCTATAATAAAATGCATATGTGTATCAAGTTGCTCTCTCGGTCCTTGCTTTAACCTTTTCTTCTTTGCGGGCGGGATTTCAGCAGTCCCGAGCAAAAAGGTGTCTAAAGGGCGTATCAGATTCAGCAACTTTAGAAACAACCAATTTTTGAGCCGACTTTAGCGCCGATTTTTCCTCGACGAAAACACCGTAGAGGTTACAATAGGTGGGTGAAAAGTTGGATGAAAGAAGACTAACTTCTGACGCTTATCACTTTTCTTGGCGCGAATAAAATACGCAATGATTAGCGTTAAAATTCCCTTTCATTTGTGTAAAATATCGCATTATTATTTCTATTTTGATCTTTTTTACAACTATTGTCATAACGCCATACGAAAATAAAAACGATTAATTGAAAATTCTTATCATTTAACGGTAAAATAAACGTGCTTAACGATAATATTTCTTTTTCAAATCTCCACTTGAAGGGATTCCGTGTTCCGCCATATTGGAAATATGACGTATCAAAATAACGCATCCGGATTGGACGAATCCGAGGAGAAATTGAGTATACGGACAATTTTATCAAGGCAGCTCTGAAAAAGTTGGGCAACTTCGGTCTGCGCTATCACACTGGGAGTAGAGACAATTTTTTCCGAAAAATCGGCGCTAATCAGTGGTTGGCTCTAAAATCGCCTGTAAAGTCGTCGAGTCTGATACGCCCTTAAGGCTCTCTGTCAGTGAGCTTCAAGGTCATCCAAATCCCGTATTAATCTATTGTAAAATAATCCCCATTATTACTCATTACGTAATGCATATTTTCAAATTCTGTTTTCGCATTCTGAAAATTCATGGCCGTTAAGAGTTCCTCCATGTTTCAAAAATTGATTTTTTAAATTTTTTAAATTTGTTTTTAAGCTGTAAAAGTCGAAATTTTACTTGATCTCCTTTATCGCCCTCAAATAATTAACAAGTTGTTTTATCAATAATATAATTCATGCTAAACCTTTTTAAATAATGTAACTTATTATTATTAATTTTCATAATATTTAAATTTTAAAAACTTATTAATAATTTTGGGGAGAAATGCAATTTTTAGCTGCAAAAACTGGATTTTCCCCCTTCCCGTCCTGCTGTAATTTATCACTGGTGGGAGGTAGAAAGCGCATTAAGGATGACAGGTCATTAGTTGTTTTCATTCTTATAAGTTGAAAGTGTGAAAATGCCCTGAAGTGAATGAATGCTTACCCATGTCAGTAGAAAAGGGACAGAAGCAATAGGGAATAAGAACTATCAGTTTGTTTTTCTGAACATATACTATTCATATGTATTTATTAGATAATTTCTTTTTTCAATATCACAAATATACTACTTTTTTTTTTTATAATTTTTAAATAGATTTTTAAAACAAATCTAAAGATCCCCTACTCCCCATTAATTAATAAATTTTTATCCTATATATATTTACCTAATCTTTATAAATTTAAATTCTTCTGGCGGAATTGAAGGGGAAATAATAATTTTATCTTCAGCATTCTTCTGCGCATTGTAACAAGTTTCAACTGTCCAGGACACAGTTTTAACTGATTATTAAAAAAATCCTTATTATGTTCTCAATATTTTTAAAGTGAGCTAATACTAAGTGCATAAAAATATTTAAAATATTGCTCATTAGGGAAATTCGACTGTATTTCTTCTTACTAAACAATTGCATGCGGACATTAAAAATTAATTAATTAATTAATTAATAAAAAAAAAAGAAAAAGAACTTAGCTAAAGCATTTAAATTTGGTCGATGCAGAGATCTTTGTATAGAAACAACATAAAAATCCAAAGAACACAAAATATTGTTTCGGACTTATATCTTTCACGCTACATTCGTGCCTACTTTTCCTTTTCTTTCTTTCGTTTTCTTTATTTAATTTTCTGATGATTTTAACACAAAATAATTATTCCATTCTTTTGATTTTTATGATATTTATATACAAAGTTCTTAATATCTGAAGTTCACCTCCCCCCCCCCTTAAAAAAAAAAAAAAAAAAAAAAAAAAAGCTTTTTGCTGCAAATTCAGATTTGGCAATTTTTAAGGTCTCTTCTTTTCTTTTCTTTTTTTCTTTCTTTCTTTTTTTTAATAACGAAATTTTCAGTTGAAGATAACCGAAAATTTAAATTAAAAAAATCAATTTAATTAGCTAGGTATGTCATACTCTTACCCATAAGGTAGAGAAAGAATTGTTTTTGGGTCAAATTTTCGAACGCGAGATTTTGTTAGATTTACACCTGAATACGAAAATCATGTTTTTAGCAAATGGTCTGTGTGTGTGTGTGTGTCTGTGTGTCTGTGTAGGTGTCTGTCTGTTATCAGCATATCTCAAGAACAAATAGTAGCAGACATTCCAAACATGGTATTCTAAATGTGTATCATATATAGATGCTACAGTAAGCTTTTCGTTAAGATCAAGCAAATGGTTCGTGTACAGGGACAATCAAGAGAATTCTAATACATTACGTCTATGGGGGAAATTGCAGGTAAGTAGAGTTTAACGTCTATAGACTGCACTAAACCAAATGAAACGAATATATATTTTTTGTAATAGAGATAGTTAACTGGGATTTTTTTTTTTGTGTATGTAGGAGCCTCGCCTCCCCCCCTGGGGGGGAGTCCCCCCTCGAGGGGAGTAAATTTTCATGATGGGTATCTTTCAAAAGAGCTCGCCAATACCTTTAAAACGAATGGCTGAACCATTGGCGATAATTTAAAACAAAGTTATCGATTTTTTTTACTTCTAACGAAAAAAAAAAAAAAAAAAAAAAAAAAAAATCGTAATTTTTTTTTTTTTTTTTTTTTTTTTAGAATAAAATGGACTTTTTTTGGACATTTGATGTTATACTACTTCTCTAATATGGAAATCGTCTGCATTATCATAAAAGATAAATTTTTTAAATAATAATTTTAATAAATTATTTTTTAAAAACAGAGCCTATCAATTTTCCTGAACTAACCAACTATATCATTGGAAAGGACGTCTAATAGAGTGTTTATACAGCAACTTTGAAGAGAATCGTTAGAGCCGTTTTTGACATACGGCTTACGGCTTCACTTCCGATTTCCGATGCCCCACTTCTGTTTTTCCATTTTTCACCAAAATTTGGAAAATTCGTTTGTACACCAGACCTATTTCAATTCTAAAGTTTTGTAGTTCTATCTTTATTAGTTTCCGAGATATAATAACCGGAAGATTACACACACGCATACACACTGACCAATTGCCAAAAACCACTCTTTTCGACCCATGAGACTTTCAAACACGTAAATCAGGTGAAATCTCGATATCTAAGTTTTGGACCGAATACAATACTTCCATTACCTATGGTAGTTGGGTAATAGAAGTAAAAGAGCTGCTGTAGGTCCTAGGCTTGAGGGAGAGTGCCATCCATTCGAGGGGGGGTCTTTCTAAGGGATCCTAGCCCGTATATATGCAAGTTTCGGAGGAAACTACGGAAAACTCCGAACGGCTAGGCCGACGAGCGCGACCTGGGTCAAATGAAGGGACAAATGAAGAGGAACCCTAACAACCGAAATGTATTGTAAAGTGCCTTTTTCACCGGTGCCCTTTCTTTCACGTATATCTGTTTTTTTTTTTTTTTTTTTTTTGTTGTTGTTTGTTTTAGATATATAGGATTATGTGAAATCACGTTTAACGCATGCGAAATCACGTTTCGCCCCCCCCCCCCCCTTGGGGACCGAATTTCAAAAATGTAATTTGAAAGTCATTCTTTAAATTCATTATTTGATATTTAAAATTTTGCGATTTGAAAAAGTGCCTTTTTCTCCGGTGCCCTTTCTTCCGGATGCCCTTTTTACCGATGCCCTGTTTTTCGGGATCCCATTTAAAAGTTATACCCTCATAAATACATATATATATACCTAGTTATAATATTTAACCATTTTTTAAAAGTTATTTTTCATTCTGCTTCTTTACGCTTTATCTAATATATCTAGAATGACTCCATTGTCCATTTAACATTCCAAACATCAAGTAATTAATGGTTAAATAAATATAGTAAAAAAAATCGTTAAATAAACAAAAAGAAAATTATAAGTTTTTTTTTTTTTTTTTGTTTGTTTGTTCATATAGTATGTTGTTTTATTTTACGCTATAGCCCTTCAAATGATTATAGCCCATAGATCATAATAATAAAGAATATTTCGTTGTGTCCCTGTAAAAATATATAAGTATTAGATTCACCAAAATCAATACAGCTTCTGCGACAGTGTTTTTTAAAATGTATATAAATTTTCAGTGCAATCAGATAAAGCATTTAGATGCTAGCACATTTTAAATAATTTCAGCCCGTAAGCCGTAATAATAATTTTTTTTTTCTGTTTCTGTAAAAAAATCTATAATATATTCCCCAAAATCTATACAGTTTCTGTGACGATTATTTGTACAGTGAAACCGGTCAAGTTGGACACCACTCTAAGTTGGACACTTTTTATCGGAACGGAATGCAGCCATAGGATTAACATTATGTCCTATGTCCAACCTCTATAAGTTGGACATCCCTCTAACTTGGAAGTTGGACATACAAATATTATCCTAAGTTGAACACTTTTACGCAATGAGACTGGAAAAAATATATGAAACTTGATTTTCTCACCGTTTTTAGAAATTTTACTTATCCCTTGTAGAAATAACTGTAAATATCCAAAAAGCAATGTTTCTTGTCACGCTATATTCACCTATGTATATTCATCTTATAAAAAAATATTTATTTTGTTCAACTGAAAAATTCACAAATTACTGAATTTTAGCGCTTAATGAAATAGTCTTTCTTTTTATTGATTTGCATGAATTGTTTTTGTTCTTTTCTCCAGGAAATATCCAGTAGAGAGCCTACAAGTATGTTTTAACTTAGACTGTTTTAAAATGAGCATTAGACAATACATTTCGGTAGTTAGAGTTCCTCTACGTTTGTTCCTTTTATTTTTTCTACAAAGTTTTACTTGAGTGTATAATTGCACTAAACATAATATGTGAGAGATCTATCTATAGCGAAAAAAGATGCTGATTCAATTTGGGTGCATATCAATCGACAGGTGTCGCTGCTAGGCTGCAGTTTTCCCCTTTCACAGGAAAACTATATCACAGTTTCCAGAGCGAATAAATTCACCAAACTTCATAAGCTATTAATATTATTAAAATGAATGTTATCTTAATTTGGGTGTATATCAGTAGACAAAGTGGTACTACTTTTAATCACATTCTCCGATTTTCCATATGACTATCACAGCGTCTATTGAATAAAATTGCTGCAAAATTTTTATTGTGAGAAGTTATATTGATTAAATTTTCGTGCATATTAACTGGTGGATGGCGCTGTTATATAAAAAATTATAAAAGAAAGTGTTATTATGGCCACAATATACCAGTTTAAATTTAGATTAGAAATTAGCAAATTATTCATTTTTTCTATATAAGTTATGAGTACACTTAATTATGTTATATTTAGATGTGATTAAATGTTAAAAGGCATGCATAGATGCAGTTTAATTAAATCGAAAAATGCAAGCACCCCTATAGTTGGACACGTTTTCCTGGAACCGTAGGTGTCCAACTTAGAGAGGTTTTACTGTAATATGTATATAAATTTTCAGTTCATTCAGATAAGGCATTTACTCATTATATATATTTTTTTGTATTTTTATTTAAATAATTAATTTTGCTTTGCTTATTTAATTTTTACAAAGCATTTATAATATTGAAATAAACATTCTTTCTTTCTTTCTTTTTTTTTTTTTTTAATAAATGCTTTTTTCATAAATGCAATATCTGTCAAAAATTATGATATACTATCTATTAATTTGCTTTCTTATTCTAGAACGATTTTTAAATACTTTTTTATTGAATATTGTAATCAATTAATATATGCATTAGTGTTCGCTGTAAAAGTTTTAATATTGCGCCTGAAGTAATAAAGCAGAGGAGGGAGCCCTATAAATTTTCTCTCACACAGGCGTCCCCAGCTTACTTGTTACGGCACTAACTAACAATATATATTACGTATAATATATTTATCTTATTTAGTTTATTATAGAATAAAGAAAAAAATATCGAGGCATTCATTCAAAAGTTATACCTTTCTAAATATATATACACCTAAATATACTTTTAAACAACATATTCTTTTTTATTCCATTTTATTTCTCACAATTTATCTCAAAAATTGCTCAAGAATATTTATAATAAAACGTATTTATAAAGATACACAGAAGATCAAATAAAGCAACGCTATACTGTAGACATATTTAAAGTGAATATAGGATTTAAATCTCTTCGAAAAAAGCTATTTATTATGAACATGTATTAATATAATGTAATTTCAGTTGTAGATAGATACATACATCTAAAATGTTAGTAATGATTAAAAAATATGAACAATAAACCTGGGAGGAAGGATAGATTACTCCGAGCAATAAACATAAAATAAGAAATTTCCTTATTCTACAGAAACTAACAAACTAACATTTTTTTAGTATTTCAGTCCCTTATCCTCTAGCAGTAGAAGGGACCCCCCCCCCCTACCTTCTTGTCTTCCAGTAACGCCTACTCGACAATAAATTCCGAATGTTGACAGCTTTAACAAAGAATGAACTTTAACGGAAATTGGACTAATGACTTAAGTGAAGGGGGTGAAAATATAAAAGGTATCCCACAGAAGCGAAAGCTGAATCGTAGAACTTGAAAAAAAAAATTGACTGACAAGTAGCCTTAAGAATATGGGGTTGGTATTACCGTCTTCCCAAACATTTCCTCCCCTAAAGCATGGGGCGCAGTAATTGCCGGCGAAGGGGAATTGTGTAGGGATGATTGTATTCAATGTAAGGAAAACAGGGAAAAAAACCATCTCGTGCGAGGACATTTGATATCACTTTTCGTTCTGAATATTTTTTGTTCAAATGCTAGAAAAATATTTAATTTTCTTTATTTCTCTTCTTGTATTATTCCAGGCTATAGAATTCTGGTATTTTTAATATGCTACTTTTTGAGATTTATGTTATTGGCATAAATTCTGTCATTAAATTAATTGACGGTTTTTTTTTTTATGTACAGTACTGTTTATAGTTCTTTCATTTATATAATACAACTTTTACGTTTATATGTCAATTTAATATAGTCTTAGATCCTTGTTATTAATTTTATACAAAAATATTTCATTTATATGACGTAATTATTGTTTATACACCGCTTTCCACCTCTTTTAAAATTTGCATACTTGAGTCCATAATTCTTTGTTCTACATTTTTTTAAGCTTTGTTAGAAACTACATTTTACTTCTATGACGCATTAAGGAAAAATAATATATCCAACGAACTTTTTTTTTTACTAAAAATGGCTGACGAAGTTCTCACTTCGTAATCGTGTTTTCACTAGCTGTATGCTGGATAAGATTTTAGAGGTAGATAATGAAGATAAATACCGACGGTGAGAAGCTTCCGATAACTTCATTGTAGCACCTTTTCGTGATTGTCGAAAAATGACGTCACAGCCCAGAATTCTCGGCAGTGAGAAGATTACGAAGTGTTCGTTGTAGAGCCCCAGGTACGGCGATAAAGAAAGTAAAGTGGATGTGATGCACACATTTAGGACAAATTTAGAAATTGTCCAATACCCCCCATTTGTGATGAGAGTTCAAAATCCATAACACCAGTGCTTGATAAAATTGCTTTATATGTTTTTGTATAATACAAATACAGTCGGAAACAAAAGTATCCGAGCACTAGCAAAAATTCCTATGTAAAAAATATGTACACTTAATAAAGTTTTATTAAATTAATCCTTGTCGAATCCTGTTCTTAGTCAGTCTAAGAACATGATTCGACAAGGATTTATTTAACAAAGCAGTGTTAAGTGTACTTTTTTTATATAGGAATTTTTGCTAGTGCTCGGATACTTTTGGTGCCGACTGTATGTTGTGAGGAACCATAAGTGAAGTTTTATTCTAGAATCTCGAGTGGAGTTTGTCAGTGCCTAGAAGTTGTTCTTGTCCTTGTAATGTCACAAACGAGAGTAAAATGCTTTCTTTCTAAACAAAGGTAGAGTTGGGAAACATTTTGTACTATCATACTTTGCATAGGTGCTTATAGATAGTTTATGATATTCTGGGTTCTATGTACAGTCTGCGGTGTTTCTCCGAATCACGCAGCGTAACTTTAGTTCACGGGGTTACTGTCAGAATGACTGGACTTGGACTTATCTTTTCTTCTCTTTAGAACTTGGGACTGTTGGTGGAATATCTCCATATAACTTCAGGTACGGCGATAAAGAATGTAAAGTGGGTGTGATGCACCCATTTAGGACAAATTTAGAAATTGTCCCACTTGTGATGAGAGTCCAAAAGTCATAACACCAGTGCTTGATAACATTGCTTTATATATTTTTGTATGGTACAAATGTATCGTGAGAAACCATAAGTGAAGTTTTATTCTAGAAATTCGAGTGGAGTTTGTCAGTGTCTAGAACTTGTTCTTGTCCTTGTAAGGTCGCGAACAAGAGTAAAACGCTTCCTTTCTAAACAAAGGTTCAGTCGGGAAATGTTTTGCACTATCGTACTTTGCATAGGTGCTTATAGATAGTTACCAATAAATAATAATAATAATAATAAATATTAATAATTAAAATAAATAAATAAATGAAGAGAAGCATCAAATAAACTACTCTAATATCCAAAATCTTTTAAAGAGAATACCAATCTTGTATAGTTTCCGTAAAAGAAAAAACATTGGGTAAATTCTAAATATTGACAATTTTTTCTTTTAGATTAAAGGCTATTTCCATTTAGATTTATATAAGAACTTTAAACATTAGTTCAAATTATTTCAGAGTTTCTAGTTCTATCTCTTTAAATTTCCAGATGACTCACAGAGGAATTTGTTTTCTCTCTTTTTTTTGATAGAGGTATATGAATTTTCATTATTTTTCGTGGCACCTATTTCCAATACAATATTTACATCCAAAATACGTTTGCAATAGAAGTACATTTCTGTAATTAAAGTTAAGGATATAGACATTAGAAACTGATAGCATCGGGCACGTTACAAAATAGTGCATTACATAAAATAGCGTAAAAAAATTATCATTGTTATTGTTACTACTATTATTATTATTTATTTAAATACATAATTTTTTATTCAACAAATTGTAAGCACTAATTTTTATAGCATACGTTTATGACCTCTGTATCTTATACAAGAGATAAGTTTTTAAATGCCCAAATAGTTCTTGAAAATCGTCAGAAAAATTTCTTCTTCCAATCTCGACAGTAAAAAAACAGTATTCTCTAAATCAGTCTTGGAATTATTTTCTTTGTAAGGATGATGTAAAGGTTGGTAGTTATTCAAGAAAAATGATAACACGTATTACCAATTGTAGTGAACACCCAAATCACATATGCGAATTGATTTATTTTTACACTCCAGATTCAAGGTTGTAAAGCAATTCTATTGTGTCAAGACCTTCACTTTGTTCTATCTCTTATACCAAATAATTTCTAAGATTGATGTATTGTATAAAATAAACTCAAACTCGCTTTCCTCCCACGATCACACAACGCATTGCACAGAAAATAGTGCATCTGGCGGAAGGCGTCAACTGCTCAAATCGGATAATTCGGCTATGATCTTTTTGAACCACAATTCTTTTAACTCCAGATTATAATGGAGTTTGGAAAACTGATGCGATGTTCCTGTGAGGTAGTGATATTTCACCGAATAATAGTCGAAGAAAATAAAAAGAAAATCTGCATATAAATTGATAGAGGTATAAATTTTACTTCTGTTTTTTAAGGCGTTACTCCGACATGAGAATGATCATTGTTTCAGTATTTTATTTCACTCTCTCTCTTTCTTCCACAAACTGTGAGAATAAATGCACAATGCATTTGATTGTGTCACTTTTACTTAAATGAAATAGGTGGAAATTTTATTTGGTGTCACGTTGAAGAGGTAGGCTTTTTCTATTGTATAGATTTTTCCATTTTACGGCGTTTTTATTAACTCGTTTTCTTGTTTGTTTGTGCAGTACAAATCTTGCAATCGATTTTTAACTAACTTCCCGACTAGCTAGACATTTTAAACTTTTAGAATAGCTCAGAACACGATGACAATGCATTTTTGTAAATACTTTTAGCCATCTTTAAGCAGAATTGAAAATGTCTTATAATTGCTCTCTTTATTACGTATTTAATCATTTTCTTTCAAGCTGATGGGATAATTCATCAAAAAAAATTAAAAAAAGTATTTATTAATACATAGAATTGTCAAATTTATATGATTCAACAGAAAATTTAAAAACGTAGTACATAAAAAGTTATTTTTATCTTGAAATTATTATTATTATATTTATTTATTTATTTATTTATTTTATATATTTATTTTTTTATTGCAATAAACATTAAAGTATCATTAAAGACTTAAAATAGCATAAAAATAAATAAATAAATGCATTTAAAATTATTTTTCTTTTTTAAATTTTATACAAACATGAGTAAAAAACGGCAAAAATAAGTATTTATATGAAACATGACAAACTATCTTTAAATGAAAATATTTTAATTTTGAAAGTTTTATTACCATTACTAAACCTTTTTCCAGGATTTCAATTGTAATTATTATTATCATAATCATCATCATAAGTAGCATTTGCATCATGCAAAAAATTTGATGACTTTTTATTTTTAAAAAAATATTTATCATAAAAAATTACTTTTCCTTTTTGGCAAACTTTTCTTTTAAATTTCCAATAACTCAAAAATATAAAACTAGTGGATCTGCAGATCAGAAGCCTCAACGTCATATTTCCATCGCACATTAGACATCGCACATTAGACACACAACTGATCATCTTTATTTATTCCTTATTATATAATATATATATATTGACTCGATTTACTTGCTACATAAAGAAATACGTTTTTGAGAGGGGGCTGCCACCCCCTCAACCCCCCGCTGTATCTCTCGTTCTATAATTATCTATCTATCTATCTATATATGTATTCCTAATAACTGGTAGTCTTATATTATTATTATTATTATTATGAATTATATCCCTGTAATTCATGAATACTTATACCAAATTTCCAAAATGATTGCATAATATATCGGAATTATTTTGTGTAACCCTGTAAACTAATTACCAATTCTATGCCCACAGTTTTCCACAGAAAAACAAGCTTTTTAAATTCTAATAAAATTTTATCATATTTAATGGAGCGTAAACATGTTAAAATACACTTTTAAGAAATACCGACTGTAGACCATAATGGTACAAAATTATTTTATGTATCCCGGAATAGGAGACACAGTTATCATAAACACACACACACGCAAAAAAATACACCAAATTAATTATAACTTATTAATATTTCAACCTAATTTGACATCATTTGGATGATTACAGAATGTCATCTGGATTCTTTTGTGTGGTCCCGTAAATAATTACTTAGTCTATACATATCTCCCCCCCCCTTTTTTTTTTCAGAGGAAACATACTTTTAAGCTTCTTTGTAATGTATGTTAATTACATTATGTTGAATGCCGCATAAACGTGTTAAAATGCGCTTAAACAAAAATTTATCCATACGCTCTAATGTTACGAAATTCTTTTGCATGTCTCTGTAAACGAACCATAAACATTGTTTACACCAGTAAAAACTATTCAGCTTATTCTACGTTTTTCATGAATAATTGTTCGACATTTGACATAATTTAGATGTTTACTTGACATTGTGGGAACACTTTTGTAAGGTCCTGTATATTAATTAGGAAGCCTAAGCTTACATATATTCTGCAGAAAACATGAGTATAAGCATTTCAGTAGAGTATGCTGATTTCATTTCGTTGAATGCAGAGTAACGATGTTAAAATGCGTTTAAACGAAATTCACCCCATAATATAAAGAAATATATTTCTTATTATTTCGGCCGTAATCATAAGAAAACCTTTGGCGTTTCCCTGTACACAATCCATAAACAATATAGACGTAAAAAATAACACAGCTATTTCTATACAGAGCCTGCATGTGTGTACCAATTTGCAAGTCAATCGGAGGATTTTTGCGACCGCTATTGCGTTACATACAAATCCTGTCCATAGGCCGTAATGATAAGATAAATTTTGGAGTGTCCCTGTACGCGATCTACAAGTGGAATACACACCCAAAACTATACATCTAATTCTGTGTGGCTCATTAATATGTGTACCAAATTGCAAGTCAATAGTGTAATATTTGTGGCCGCTATCGCGGTACATACAAATTCTTCCCACAGGCCGTAATAATAAGAAAAATATTTGGCGTGTCCCTGTACACGAACTACAAATGGAATACACACCCAAAACTATACAGCTGATTCCAATTGGCTCATGAACACGTACCAAATTGCAAGTCAATAGCGTGATTTTTGCGGCCGTTATCGCGCGGCAGACAAACAGACACACAGACTGAACCCAAAATCTTTTTAAGTCTCAACAGGGAAGCCTCCACTGACGTTTCGGCTAAAAAAGAAATATTTTTTCTTTAACGTAGTCCTTCATTTTTTAACATGCAGTGACATAACAAAAATACTTGAAATATGCTGAACATTTTTATTCAGTTGCATTATAGATAAAGTTATATACATATGTATATAATACTTACATATGTCATTTCTAGTTTTTAAATCTTAATCTAAATTTAAATCTTGAATCTTAAAAAAGAAAACATTGTAGAAGATTAAAAAAAAAACTTACAGTAACATAATGAAAATAAACAAATTAAACCAAACAAAATAAAAAAATGCTTTTCGAGTATGCTAATCTAAAATGTCGAGTTACATTTTACTTTAACACTTTTTAAATATTTATCCGTGTCACTTTATTTTTAAGCCAAAAGGTCTGACAAGAGAATAAAAGTAAAATAATGATTGTTTAAATTTTAACTTTCTTCTCCTGCAGAAAAATTTCTGTGATATGTTAAATTGTGTCACAGTTATTTAAAAAGAATAAATATGCATTTATATTGTTTTCCACATTGGTGCAATGCATAATATTTGAGTAAACAAAAAAGCTTCTAACTTTAACCGAGTCTTTTTTCTTTGACATATCTTTTAAACATTCAGTTACTTAAAAAGAAAATGATAATCTGAAATGCTAGTAGATCAAATGCTAACAACATTTTAATTCAAACACAGGCATCTAAGTATGTCATATCTGTTTTAAAATTATAATTCTAATAAGAAAATAGAAACACGATGACTTTTGTTTAACTTTAATTTTCTTCTTAAAAAAAAAATCTGTTTTAAAAGTTGCATAATGCATTAGATTGTCTTATTTTCGCTTAAATAAAAGATGCGTAACATTTTACCTTAAAACAGGAGGGATATGGACAATTTCCGTTGTGTAGAAAAGAAAATATTTCATATTTTCTGGTAATAACTTTGCATTACTCCAACACTGAAGATTAAGCAAGTACAGTAAAGTCTCGTACAACGCGATTGCAAGTTTGCCTCATGAATATTACAATTTTATATCACCACTAATTTTATATCAAAGCAACTGATTTCCTACTTGCAAACATCCTAATTAATATTCCGTAGTGTTGTTAGTCCCGCCCATTTTTTCACACCAATAAATTTTTAGAGCAATATTCTATAATTTCAATTACCATTAAATAAGAAGAAAAATACTCTAAAAAGATACCGGTGTGATAAAGAAGGCGGGGCTAACAATACTACGGAATATTAATTAGTATGTTGGCAAGTATGTGATTTATACAAAAACACTAAATCGAATGTATGAACCAATAGATTTGTACTCTGAAAATTTAGTGGTGTTAAAAAATAAACTGGTTTATTTATTTTTCATCTCTGCCACCGCGTTGTACGAGACTTTACTGTAATAGCATATTTTCCTTTTTTAACAGTAAGCATAGCTGACAATATTCCGAAGTACTGTTAGTAACGCCCCTTTTCCTACACACCTTTATTTTTAGAGTAATTCCAGGCCTCGCAGCAATCCTAAAATTTTACTTCCATTTTATTATATTAATACCACTATTGTTATTAAGAAATTTTTTTTTTTTAAATTCTTTAATGCTAAAATATGTCAAAATATTATGCAAAGAAGTATTGTTTCAGCATAGTGGTGGCAGTATAATAAAATAAGCGTAAAATTTTAGGAATCTGCGAGACCTGTAATTCTCTCCAATTTTCCAAATGTAATTATGATTAAATAAGAGAGAAAAAAAAGGCGGTTACTAAGAATACTACGGAATATTAATTAGGATGTTGGCAGCTATGCAGCACTTCTCTCTAGCTCTTCTATTCATAGTTACTAACTTAGTACCTTTTGGCTACTGGAAAAATTTAATAGAAATATTTATTTTATTTAATCAGGGAACTGTACCGGTTTTCACTAGTAAAGTAAAATTAAAAATAAAAATAAAAATAAAAATAAAATTTTCCGCTAGCCAAAAGGTGCTAAGCTGCCAACTATACTTCTATTCCATATATCTACTTTTTATTCCCAACTGCTAAAAACACATACCGGAGTGGTTTATTAGTGCTAGAGGCCTATTTCAGTCGGTACAGTTGTCGAATTTTTATAGGTCACTCTTAATTAGTGCTAAGGGCCTATTTCAGTCGGTTTATTGAATGGGGATTTATATTGAATGAAGTCCCCCCAAGGCACAACTTTGACATGAGTCCCCCCCCCCCCCAGGCCCAACTTTGACATAAGTCCCCCCCAAGGTACCCCTATTTCAGTCGGTACAGCGTTGTCGAATTTTTATAATACACTCTTAATAGTGCTAAGGGCCTATTTCAGTCGGTTTATTGAATGGGGATTTATTGAATGAAGTCCCCCCAAGGCACAACTTTGACACGAGTCCCCCCTCCAGGCCCAACTTTGGCATGAGTCCCCCCCAAGGTACCCCTATTTCAGTCGGTACAGCGTTGTCGAATTTTTATAATACACTCTTAATAGTGCTAAGGGCCTATTTCAGTCGGTTTATTGAATGGGGATTTATTGAATGAAGTTCCCCCAAGGCACAACTTTGACATGAGTCCCCCCCAAGGTACCCCTATTTCAGTCGGTACAGCGTTGTCGAATTTTTATAATACACTCTTAATAGTGCTAAGGGCCTATTTCAGTCGGTTTATTGAATGGGGATTTATTGAATGAAGTCCCCCCAAGGCCCAACTTTGACATGAGTCCCCCCCCCCCCAGGCCCAACTTTGACATGAGTCCCCCCAAGGCCCAACTTTAACATGAGTCCCCCCCAAGGTACAACTTTGACATGAGTCCCCCCCCAAGGCACTCCTTTGACATGAGTCCCCCCCAAGGCACACCTCCCCCTCATTGGGAAAAAGAGAAAAAACGTTGTTTTGCGGCTATAAGACAGTTTGGACTTCCAACGTTATTTGTTACAATATCTGCAGCTGAAACACATTGGTTTGATTTAATGAAAACTTTATCATGGAATTTAGATCGTCACGAATTAACTAAAGAAGAATTTGTCGATATTAACAAGTTTAGCAGTAGGCCTCTGGCACTAAATTAAAATCTGTCAATGTCAGATTTTCATTTTTTTTTTTAATTATTATTTATTTATTTATTATTATTATTATAATTTTTTTCAAAATGTTATTATTCTTTCTACCTGTATGAATCAAACTACGAGCACTAAACCGTGTTTCCAGATTAGGGACTTTTTTTTTTAATATCCACCAATAAATATTAATTGCGACGGTTGACTAATCACTTTGAAGATTAATATCTATTACACCCATTATATATCACTGTTTAAACTTATTGGTGACTATAGAATAAAAAAAAAAAGCAAATAAATTAAACTCCCAGTCTGGCAACACTAACACAAAACGCACAATACAAAATTATTTATTTATTTTCTTCTACTTTTAATTGTAATTTTGGTGGCAGTCGATATTAAATGAGCGAAATTACATTGTGCTGCAAAGCGTAAAAATAAAATAAAATAAAATAAAGTAAAATTTATATCTTTAAAATCTACGAAATTGGTACCTGAAAGGTAATTAAATTGTACTCTTTTCCTCTTTTCAGCATAGTGGTATGGAAAATATACCCCATATTCAAGCTTTTCATTTTTGCTACCAATTTTTATTTCAGTTCAAATACTTCTATTTAAAAATTATATTAAAAATTACATACTATATTCAAAATAATCTGGTGTGTCACTCACCCGACTTTCTCTTACACTCAAATTTAATACTAAAAGTACAGATTGGATATTAAGGGTTAAGATAACGAGTACTGTTATGTAAACCTATGTTAAAAGAATTCAAATTAGGCTTCGAAACAGCTTTATTTGACAAATAATTCTATGTGATGGGGGCTACCACCCACCTCAACTACCCCGTTTCATTATTGTATCTACATTTATATAGAATTGAAATCTGCTATTATGTTCAAAGTTTATTTAAAATTATTCAGAAAACTTTCACAAGCATCTCATTCCTTAAAACATATCAATCTTGAACAAACTTTTCTAGTAACAAACGTATAAACTTCAAAATACATCATTTGTATCGCCAGAAATTATTTGCTTTTAATTTACTCAAACAGACACAGTCAAAGATCAAACTATAAAACTTGACATCGGTATTCAGGAAGCCTCAAAACGTGTAAATATACAAAAAACCAAGTGCTGAATATTAAGCTTAAAAAATACATTATTTATCATATGTTTATGAGAACTTAATTTCATTTCCTGAGCAGCTTTCCTGGACATGGTAAAAAATTATAGTAAAGCACTTACACTTACAAATAAAAAAGAATGTATATCTACTGAAAGTTATGTACACATCACATGGTGCAAATAAATATAATCCTATATTAATAACACGCGGCACAACCCAAAGTACACTTCCATCTGTTTTCAAGCATTGTCGCATTATAATCTAGTTTTTTCGTGTAGCCTTGTAAACGAACAGTGAATGATTTCTATACCATATTCTACAGGAAACACGTTTTTACGCATATAAAAAATATATATGTGTTTCTTTTGGTTTAGTGCATAGGTTCCCAACCTTTTTTGAACTGGTGCCCCCTTTTTTAGTGAATATTTCAGTACCGCCCCCCTCTCACTCCAGAGAAATAAGAGCGTACATAATGCATGGCGAAAACAAGAATTAAATGAAAAAAAAATTACTAATAGATAGAATATTGTTGGAATTGAAACGCTACTGAATTTCTTCTTTATTTAAAAAAGAGGAATAAAAGTTTTAGCTTACCTGTTATAAGGACAGGCAAGTTTTTGATGATACGAAGTAATCCATAATAAACTATTGCTTTCTAAATAAATAAATTGACAGTTTCAGAGAACAATCAAAACGCATACTTAATTATATTAAAAAATATTTTTATTAAAATTTAAAGACATCGAATTTCTAACTTAACTAATGAGAAGGCTGATTTTGATGCATTTTAAGGAGCTTGTTAATATTAGGCTCGATTTTACTTAAGAACAATCGTAAGTCGTCGCAATCAGTAACATGTAGCCGGTTTCTCTTTTTCGTTACCAATGTTGCTACAGCACTAAATCCACGTTCTGCTAAATATGAAGATGGGAATGCTATCAGAAATCGTTGAACAATCCACCATAATCCTTAAAACAGTTGCGAAATCGACTTCTGCAGCCAAAATTCTTGGTAGCTATTCTTGAATTTAATTTTTAATTCCTCATTTGTCGTCAGTTCTATTAGTTCTTCTTTTAACTGAGATGATGTAGTCTTTTTTAGACTATATTTGGTTAATCTTCCAACGCCCCTCCGTGCCATATCAACGCGCCCTAATTTTCTGTGGGTCTTTTACCGCCCCCCTGAAAGCCTCAAACGCCCACAAGGGGGCGTTATCGCCCACGTTGGGAACCTATGGTTTAGTGCATTCAACAAATGTTAAACTCTATTTACGTACAATTTCCCCCATAGACGTAATGTATTTGAATTCTCTTGGGTGTCCCTGTACACAAAGTATTTGCTTGAACTCAACGAAAAGTTTATATAGCATCCCTATATGATACACATTTAGAATACCAAGTTTGAACTTTCTGCTATAATTTGTATTTGAGATATGCTGATAATAGACACACACACACACACAGACCAACCGCTAAAAATATGATTTTTTGGATTCAGGGAACCTCAAAACGTGTAAATAGGTATATAAATAACGTGTAAATAGGTGTGTGATACCAATAATGTGTAATATACAAAAAACGTGTAAATAGGTATGTAATAGGTATAAAATATCTATATGTTTCTTTTGGTTTAGTGCATTCAACAAATGTTAAACTCTATTTATGTACACTTTCCCCCATAGACGTAATGTATTTGAATTCTTTTGGGTGTCCCTGTACACAAAGTATTTGCTTGAACTCAACGATAGGTTTATGTAGCATCCCTATATGATACACATCTAGAATACCAAGTTTGAACTTTCTGCTGTAATTTGTATTTGAGATATGCTGATAATAGACACACACACACACACACACACAGATCAACCGCTAAAATATGATTTTTTGGATTCAGGGAACCTCAAAACGTGTAAATAGAACAAATACTCAGCTTAGTTTCTAAAATTTGACCCAAAAACAAAGAGAAAGTAAAAAATATTGTTTTTAGTTTTAATGGCATTCTGATTTTCTCAATATAAATAATTTTGTGTTTGTGATTAAAGACATATCTGTGCACTAAATAATTAATAAAATGATTCAGAGCTCGAAGTCTCCGCCCTTTTTTTTTCAGAACACTTTTAGGGATATGAGATGTCTATTTTTATTGCTACTACTATTTACATAAAAATATTTACTATTTTTTATAGCAATATTTTTTGATCAAATAATTGAGTAATTATTATAAAATATAGAGGTAGAAAAAAAAAAAAAAAAAGGAAATTTATCATTTTTGAAAAAGGCTTTGTACGGTTTTTGAATTTGTCTGATTTTCTCTACCATTAATAACATATAACATTTTTTGTTCTGAAAAAAAAAAAAAAAAAACTTAAAATTTATAACGAATTATATTGCCTAAAATTACTGGTGGAAGAGTCCTTGAAAAAAGGCTCGTTCGTACGAACCCTGTGAAAGTGTCCTGAAAAAAGGGCGGACCTTTCTTTTACATATTCGTGTTAAAATTACTTAAATTTCATTCTCAGCAATTCCGTAAATTCCACTGTGTATATGCACCGGTAGCACACAAAGTATTAAACATGAATAAATAAAATCCCTCTTTTTTAAAGTAAAGTATTTTTTTTTAGAGGAATGCTTAGAAGCGGGACTCGTTTTTCTTAAAAAACGTACTTTTACATAGTCTCCGCCCTTTTTTAGGACACTTCTAGGGATGAGAAATTTCTGTCGTTTTTGTTACCACTACTTTCATGTAGAAATCTTTAACTTATTTTCGTAGTTATTTGTCGTGATTAAATAGGATAGAGATTATTGTTTAAAAATTGTGGTAGCAAAAAAGGTGGAAATTTCTCATCTTTGGAAGTGTTCTGAAAGAAAAAAGGCGGAGACTTCGAGTTCTGCTTTTCCTTGACCCCCAAGTAATGTGTTAAATTTTCTGAAACATTTTTCAAATGAATAAGTTTTACTTTCAAGTTTTAACAAGCTATGACATAAGTTTTTCCATATTCAGTGAATTAAAAAAATAAAATAAAATAAATTTGCACTCTAAAAAATTTATATAAAAGATCTTGATACAGGTTCAAGGAACAATATAAAAAATGCATGTGAGGTGATTTAAGTAGACAGGTCCAATGTTGCTAGATCTGGCGATTTTTTTATTCAATAGTCACCAATAACTTTTAATTGTAATGTTTGCTTAATCATTTCAAAGATGAACAGTCTATTTTATATATCAAATATTACTTATCAAAATTACTGGTGATTATTGAATAAAAAAATCCACCAGATCTGGCAACATTGGACAGGTTTCGTAAGAAGCCATAATAAAAAAAATAATTAATCTAATCATTTTCAACACGTGGTGAGCAAATTCATCAACAGTGGAAGCATAAAAATTTTCCTTGGAATTTTAGTGCATGTTCATGCGACAGTGTAATAAATGTATATGAAGTATTTTAGATTAAGGGTGGCATAGAGCTTAAACCTAGTTGATCACACGAGGGTCCTAGACTTGCGCCAGAAGCAGGCCACGATCATAACCAGTTGGGGCCCTGGGCAAAGCGAAATTGGTGGGCTCTTTCGAAACCATCGCCACTATATTTATATATGACAGATGATCAGTCATACGTGACAATGTATAAACAATATTTCCGAGGGTAGATATTTAAATATGTTAATATTTTTTACATTATTAATTATTGCTAATGTTAAACAACTGTACACAATTGAATATGAACTGGCTTTGTTCTACTGATCCTCTCATGATATCGAGATTGACAGGCAACAACAAAAACGCACTGCATAACATTTTTAATTTACACTAAACATGACATGATATACAAATATATTAGACATAGATTTGCTAACTTTGGATTGTCACTCTACTGTGATTTCTTATACACTACGGTTAATTAGAGCGGGACCTACTGATTAAAATTAATTTTGAACCACTACGAACATCCCTGACTAAACTGGGACAAGAACCCTGCATCTGTTGATTAAATTCCAGAGTGTTCACTATTTAGGCACTAAATGATACAGCAAAAATAGAAAAAGCAAAATTTATTCAAAATGAATTCTTTTTCGAGAAAGTTTAGTATTTTTTAAAGAGAAATTATATATATATATATTGTATATATATATATATATATACATAGTCCTGCCATAAGTTCTGTCCATTAAAAGGAAATAACCACTATATTTTTAATTTTCTGGAAATGACACCGCTGTGTTGTGTAAAAGTATAAATTGTATGTGAACATTAAAAATATTTACAGTATTTGTTAAAACATTTGCATAATTAAGATGGATTGGAGAAAAAAAGAAAATAGAATCGCCGTAATTGTTTTTCCCACGTGTGGCAAGAAACAGGAGATTTTTCAACTTGTTAAAGCCACTGAAAATTTCAACGAAGTTCATCCAGCGAGCTATTAAGAGGTATAATGAAACGCCCTCTACCGATGACAGGCCACGAATTGGTCGTCCTCGTACGACCAGACCGCCAGCAGTGGTTAAAGTCATGAAGGAAAGGATTTACAGAAATCCACTACGTAAGCAAGAAATAGTGGCTTGTGAGTTGAATATCCCTACCTGGACAATGTCCCGCATTATAAAGCAAGACGAGCAAGACCTGGGACTTGGTGCTTACCGCCAGCGACTTACGGCTGCTCTTAAGCGGTATTCGTAAGACCAGAGCGAAAGTTCTAATACAGCTGCACGCGGATAACAAACACCGGCAAATTCTTCTTTCGGATGAAAAAATCTTCACTATAGAGGAAAAAATTCAACAAGCAAAATGATAGGGTGTTAGCTCGCAATTCCATAGAAGCTGCAGAGTTGAAAGAGATCACCACCCTGCATCAGTAATGGTTTGGTGGGGGAGGGGGGTGGTCGTATAAAAATGTAACCAGGTTAAATTTTTGTGGAAAAGGTGTAAAAACGTCATCTAAAAAATACCAAAGCGACATCTAGGAACAAGTTACAAAGCCCTAAGTGATATTTTGTTCGCTGGAAAGCACTGGATATCCCAGCAGGATTCGGCACCAGCGCACAAGTTGAGAACGACCCAGCGATGGTGTAAGAACAACTTATCAGAGTTCATTCGAGCTGAACATTGGCCATCGGGAAGCCCAGATTTGAATCAAGCGTCTTTGGAACATTTTAGAGGTGAAGGCTTGTGCCAAGCCTCATCGAAATATTGAGACTTTAAAAGCAGATTTAGTGAAGACAGCAGCAGAAAATCCGATTGAAGTCGTGCGTGCAGTAACAGATGAGTGGCCAGAGCTTTTGAAGAAATGTGTAAAGGCAAAACGGAGTCATTTTGAACAGTTTTTTTTTTGGTAATATATTATAAGCAATAAATAAAATGTATCCAAATTTTAAACTCTGTTTCATTCTCCATAACAACTAGATCTTTCTAATTAGTGGAGAGAACTTATAGCAGGACTATGCCTACTTAAATTTTCCTTGAAATAAAAGGGAATGTTTTGCAATTTAATATTATGGCTTTTAAGGGCTTCTTAATGTTGGGGACCTCTGGGTAAAATCCCGTTTGCCCATACGATAATATCGGCAATTTTCTTTTTCTTTCTTTCTTTCTTTTTCTTTTTTTGTCTAATTGACAGTCACATATATCAATCATTCATCAAAATTACTAGTAATTATTAAATGAAAAAGCCACTACAAGTTGGCAACATTGCGTTGAATACAGAGCAGCTTTAGTTGAACAGCACATGTAAAAATCCACGGCCTAAAAATAAATCAGTCAGATAATTTTCAACGTATCGAGTATGTAAATTTACCAACTTAGAGTTTAAATTTTCTGTGATTTTAGTGTATATTCTGGTTGCAATGTAATAAATGTATATGAAGTAATATAGATGGATAATATGTGTTAAATTTTTTTTTTTTTTTTTTTTTTTTTCTGTCTTTAGCTACCCTGACTAGTAACAAGCTAGAACATTTCTCACATAATAACCGTTGGCAAGGTCACCATATCTGTAAACGCAGATGTAACGGTTATTATGTGAGAAATGTCGAGCTGGTCATCAGCCAGGGTTGCTCAGTGGAAGCGCATCTGCACGTTAAGCGGAGGGCCTGGGTTCGATTCCTGGCTCTGGTATGTTTCACATAGTTGGTATAAAAAAAATCTATCTTGTACTCCAAACTACTTAAAATGAATTTTCACAGTTGATGAGTTTATCAATAAAATTTCTAAATACTTTAAGATAGTTTAAGAAATTAAATGGTAAAATTGGATTTCGGCAGGTATCCTGGCATATTCGGTGGAAGTGTGACAATACAAAATCGCCCTCTGAAAGAAATAGTCCTGTCGAACTAAAAAGAAAATAAAGAAGAAAAGGAAAATCATAATACAAACCTATCAAATTGCTTTCAAGACAAATTGAGTAAATTCATCAAAACCAGAAGAATAAAAATTTTCATTATATTGATGCAGGTATAAGTAGCAATTTAAGTGATTGAGATGGGCAATACATGTAAAAAATCTTAAGCCAAAAATAACCCAATAAAATCGCCTTCAAGACATAATAAGTAAATTCATTAAAACCTGAATTATAAAATTTTCTCACAAATCCAGTATCCAATGCTTCTTATTTCCAACAGAAAAATTAATAAATAAATAAAGTTAAAAAATGATTACAAGAAAAAAGAAAAATGTAAAAAATCCCAATATAATAAAATTTTGTTATCTATATAAATAAAGATAAGTGTCTGTGTGTGTCTGTGTGTGTGTGTGTCTGCGCTCTGGTGCTCACACTATTGATCGCAGAGCTTCCAAATTTGGCATATAGGTACCTGGGACCCTGCAGGTGTGCACCTCATCGAGATTTTTTCGAATTTCGAATTTGAATTTTTTAAATTAAAGTTTTTTCGATTTTAAATATTGGCTTTATTGTTTCATTTTTCATGAATTTATTCATCGATTGTAATCGTCTGCGTATCTTAGCAACGGCTATTATGCAATTCATTTTTTATTTAATACATTCATTTGAAGACGATTTTCTTTTTTTCTTTTTCTTTTTTTATTATTATTATATTTATTGAAAATCAAACGGTAATGCAATAGAAATAAATTGTTACGTTTATGTATAAATTTTATACTATAGCAACTTTTCATTTTTCATTTTTTTTAATTAATTCATTTAAAAGAAAAAGCTTTTTTTTTTTTTTTTTTTTTTTTTTTTAATTGTTTTTATTTATAATATTTATTGGGTGAAAAAAATGATAGTTTATAGTAGAAAGGATAAACTGATTAAAATTCGTTTTCATGTATTTAATTCCTTTTAAAAGAAAATCTACTTTTTTATTTTATTTTATTGCACTGGTCGGAATCAAATCGTAATATAGTGTAAATAACGGGGGCTGTAAAACACATGGTTCAAAAATTAAAATATATAATAGATGCTGAGATACAGTCATCTTTAAAATCGTAGTTCTTAAATAACAGAAAATCCACAAGTCGTCGATAAATACCCAGATTGAAGTGCCCGGGAAAGGCCTTTCTGTAGACAGTGGGAAACTGGACCCGATGCAGTACGGGTAGAAAAAAGAGCTGCATTAGGCAACGCGTACCCGAAGAAGCAAGATCTAAAGCGATTTCAGTTTTTTTTTTTTTTTTTTTTTTTTGTAATGTGATGTAAAAAATAAATACTGATCCAATTCTTTTGAAAATTCATTTAAATATAGTGACCAGCGAAGCGGGCGTAGCCTGCTAGTAACAAATATTTTCAGTCCGAAGTGTACAGATTCCTCTAATGGAACTCAACTATACTTAGAAACATACAATGCAAGACTTACAATAGCTTTTAAAAAATGTAGCAACAGAAACTAATATAATTAAACAAAATGAATTAAATTACCAATTTTTTTTTTCTTACTTGTATGACACTGGCCACATCAGAAGATTATTAATATACCTTTTAGGGTTATTAATTGATACCCTTCACTTCGCAATTTTTACAAAGTAATTGTTTCGGTTAATTATTTAACTTAATTGTACGTCAGACCATTTCTTGTACGCATGTTTTTTTATACGTATTATGTTCATTTTTTATCTGTTAAACTGCACTGTGTGTTTCCGGTGAACGATTACCCTAAGCAAAAAGCCGCTCGGTAGGTTTCTCATGAAACATGCTTGTTTACATATATTGCTCCCTATCTTGGCTTGCCACCACCCCAATTAAGATGATGCCTTGCGGTTAAGCTTCTTCCTCCATAAGATTTTTTCATTTCATTTCCTTTCGTAGTGTGCTTTAAACAATTAACATGTGATATCTTTTATTACCATCTTCATAAAGGTAACTAAATTATGTTGATGAAATCTGGGTGTGTTTCAATATTGTTTGTTAAGAGACAAGACTCATAAATAATGCAGGCCTACTTTATTTGTCTGTAGATTCGTTTTAATGGAAAGTCCACCCATCTTCCTGATGGTAGAGTTAAACATTTAAAGATAAAAAGGTTTACTAAAACAGTTTTTTAAAAAATTAAAATTAAAAACTTTCTGAGTTAAACCTATACTGTTTTATCAAAATAAATTAAAAAAATGATGATAAGCCGAATTCAGATGAAAGTATTTAAAAAAAAAAAAAAAAACTACGACGTTCTATTTTTCGGAAAAGACAACTAGATGCTTTTTCTGAAACGGATCGATTTGTTTGAGTTTTAATATACTATACGATACGATATGTTTCAAATGCGCAATAAATCCAACCTTTTTGGTGTGAAAGACTTCACAAATGACACTTTTTATTGGCAAGAAAGTTGGTTTATTTGCAGATCTGAAATGAATTGTGTTGGAAGTTAAAACTTTTCGTTCCCAGTACGAATCGATCCGTTTCAGAAAAAGCAACTCGTTTCCTTTTCTGTAACGGAACATCGTAGATTTTTTTTTTTTTTTTTTTTTTTTTTTTTTATAGTGCACATGTGACGTTGAATATTCATTTCAATTGCTATAACCATAGCCTCCTAAACTAGATGCCTTCCGCGTAACTCTTAAACTTTGTAACAGTTCAAGCGGTAGACAGCGCTACCTGGTACAGATTGCGCGATTTTTTTATTCAACAGCCACCACAATTTTTAAAACTGGGATTTGATATAGATAAAAAGCGAATAGAATCGAAGAAACGTCGATTATATATATCACATATCATTTCTTAAAATTATTGGTGACAGTTGAATTAAAAAAGTCGAGCAATCTGTACCAGGTGGCGCTGTCTACCGTTTGAACTGTTACCAAGTTTAAGAACCATGCGGAAGGCATCTAGTTTAGGAGGCTATGCTATAACTATGGCATAAGTGCCAACTTTTACTATTATATATACCACCGTTTTTGTTGAAGGATTTATCTTAATTCAAAGGCTAAATTGATTTATTTAAATAAGTCAAAGAAAATTATTTTAAAATAGCAGTATTAAAAATGTGTGAAACGTGGTAACTATGCTATAATGATTGTTGATAAGACAATTTTTAAAACTAAATATTATTTTATATAACGCAGTTAATGAATAGTTGAGGATCCAGTTCACTAGAATCGTAGTTGCCATGTCTCCCGATTACGGCGGAAGACTTAATACCGAAAATTATTTACAGATACAAATCTGATTTAAAAATTCAAAATGTTGGCAAGTATGACTTGAACGCATTTACGTTATTAAGAATTTGCTACCGCTATTTGGTTTCTGCTGAAGAAATAGTATTAGCACTTTCGCGACCGCTGACGTGAATTCACGTCATTTGAAAATCTGTAACTCCGCCAGTGGGCGTTTCTTCAGGTTACATAGGTTACATTATTTCTTAACAATGTACCCAATATTCACATTTGTGCAATCAATGCACTATAGATACAAATACTTTGATTAGAAAGAGTATGATTGTAACGAATATTCATTTATATTATAAATGTGAATACAGAAATCATTCATTTAAACTAATGTAATGCAAAAGCATAACGCCCACAGGCGGAGCTTACTCTCAAAAAGACAAAAACATGCGGTCGCGAATGTGTTAATAAAATGAACGTTATACAACGTTACTTTCATTTCCTTTGGTGATGTGCTCCAAACAATTAGCATGTGATATCTTTTATTACTATCCTCATAAAAGTAACTAAATTATGTTGATAAAATTTGGGTGTGTTTCAATATATTGTTTGTTAAGAGATAAGACTCATAAAATATTCAGGCCTATATATTTGTAAGTAGATTCGTTTTAATGGAAAGCCCACCCATCCTACTGATGACAACATGTAAGAATTTAACTTTAGAAGATAAAAAGGGTCACTAGTACAGTTTTTTTAAAGAGTAAAATTAAAAATCTGTTAAGCTAAACGTATTGCTTTATCAAAGTAAAGTAAAAGCTAACATGATAGGTTGAGTTCACATAAGAGTGTTGCAGCATAGCCTCCTTAACCAGATGCCTGTCGCGTAGCTCGGAAACATAGCAACAGTTGAAACGGTAGACAGCGCCACCTGGTACAGATTGCCCAATTTTTTTATTTAAGTGCCACCAATAACTTTAAGAAGTGGTATATAATTTATATAATCGACGTTTCTTCGATTCAATTTGCTTTTTATGTATATCATATCCCTCTTTAAAAAATTTTTGGTGGCTGTTGAATAAAAAAGTCGTGCAATCTGCACCAGATGGCGCTGTCTACCGTTTCAACTTAGGGACCCTACATAGACCTCTATCGAGGGTCCCTATTTCAACTGTTGCCAAGTTTTCGAGCAACGCGACAGGCATCTAGTTTAGCTATGGTTGCAGCCATGACTACATATGATGTTGAATATTCATTTAAATTCCTATAACTGTAACCATTATAGGATAAGATATAATACGATGATAAGATTATAATTAGCTTTATCAAATTTTAAGTATTATTTTCTATAGCATAGTTAATAAATATATGAGAATTCAGTTCGCATGACTTGAACGTATTTAACGTTTGCAAAAATTGGCTACCTCCTTTTGGTTTCTGGTGAAGCAATAAAATATTATCGCTGAAAGGGTTCGTATGATCTTCAATTTTCATACCATTAATTTTGTATAGTATCAG
Organism: Salticus scenicus; assembly: GCA_963930645.1. Taxonomy (NCBI): domain Eukaryota; kingdom Metazoa; phylum Arthropoda; class Arachnida; order Araneae; family Salticidae; genus Salticus; species Salticus scenicus. The sequence continues at coordinate 181,873,047 of OZ005656.1, read as the reverse complement.
TTCTTTCATTTTCATGAATATACATGCTATTCATAGTTAGATGAAAATAGATATTTAAAAGAAGCTAATTCTAACCACCATAGATTGTAACTTTCATTGAAATATAAGGTATAACACTTTCTTTACATACCAGAGTTTCAGGATAATGCATGAAATATTTTTCTAGGTATTTAACAAAACGTCTAAAATTGACAATGTCCGGCCATTTATGGCAAGGTAGTGTATAAAATACACAAATATATCATTTATTCAAATGTTTTATTCTATCAACAAAAGTTTTTTTTTTTTTTTGATTACTAAAGAAAAATCAACAATAACTATTTGGGATGATCAGTGGCGAAGCGTCCATGGAAGCGATGGAAGCAGCGCTTCCCCTATTTAAGATTTTAAAAAAGTAATTAAGTAACGTCGCCTTGTCGAAAGACTGAATTGATTCTTCATCTGCTTTTGGAAGTGCTTCGCTTCGGCGCTTCCACAGTTTTCTGAACCATGCCTCGCCTCTGGGGATGGTGTTACATGAGCAACTGCTAAGTCAGCTTTTAGTGACAAGGTCTTTAACTTACCTTAAAGGAAGACATGCAATTTTTGATCACTTTTGTTATAATATTTTGACTTCTTAAAAAGCAAAATCGAGTTTTTATAAAGGGAATCACTTCTTCAGAACCTGTATGAAAATGCTTAGATTACTAGATAATTACAGTCATTTGGCAACAAAATGGAATTTTAATTGATCAAAATGCAGATGAGAGTTCTTTAAACGTATGTTAACTAATAGGATATTTCAACAATTAAACTAAATAATCTGCTACGGTTTCTTAAAAACTTTTTAATTTATCAAACACGAAACATCACCACGGAAGGCAATTGAACAATTTTAACTATGTTTGTCAAAGCATTAGAAAGTTTCTCACTTAATCAACAACCAACAGTTTTATGTTGAAACTGGTTTTAAATTATTATCAACTCCTTGAAAATTTTTAAACGACACAAAATTATTAAATATTAAAAGTACACTTTTCTTGTATGAATGCACTTAGTAATCCAGGAAGTTCTTCAATAGCTGTACACAATTTTTAACCGGCTTTATATGTTCAAGTTCAGTTTATATATTCTGGTAGAGAAAAGGGGTTTCTGTACAATTCATATACGATTTTTAATGAGCAATGTCAGTTGAGATAATGATCTTTTGATTCATGCTAATACAATTTTAGTCTGTCCATGAAGAAAAGTGATATGTAAAAAATTTTACAGAAGTAGTTACCTTTAATATTAATTTTCTAATATAATAACAACATAGCATAGTTGACATCTGGATTCGAAACTTTTTTCATAGGGGCAATTTTTGATTTATTGAAAAAAGATCAATATTAATTTGTTTATTTTTATTCATTCACGGAAATAAACATCAGATTCCTCTTATGTTTCTTTTGTGACGTCTGAGAGAAGGTCAATTTCAATTATTGTAATAAAATTCCACAGAACTGCATACTAATGTTACTTTTATTTCTATCATAGTTTTCCAGAAATGCTCCAGTTTCTTTTTTCAACTGAAAGAAGATTCCGTTAACGATATAATTTCCATAAATTTTATAAAATTATTTTTACCTGAGTTATAATTGGATCAACAATCTCAGTGGGTCATACAGATGAACAATCTCTGACGATACAGAGCTTTCAGTTGGAGTGCCTGAACAATACGAATTTACAATAAAGTAAAAACTTATCTATCTGCATTCCTTATATATCTATAAAGAGTTTTCAATTAAAGGAATAATTTTTAATTAGTTAAAGGTTATCAAAATAATCTCTACCAGCTGCAACGTAATACCATAACGTTAGCATTACTGAATTATGGTTCACCGTTAATATAGATAATCATTTGTTTATTGACTTATTATTTCTTAGTTAACATATACGATTTAATTGCATTGTATTTTGAATTTCAAGAAATTTTAAATAAAGCATGTTATTTGTCGCAACTTAGAAATAATTAACTCTTTGATTTTGTTTTATTTGAATCAGGAAGGGTTTCAGTATTTTATCTTCAGTCTTTCTTTAACCCTTTATGTGCGTAGAAAGGACTTCAGTTATTTATTTACTTATTTATTTATTTTTTATTTTTTTTCGAAATCGAGGTAGTAGTGTGTGATGTAGAAATCACAAATATTTAAGAACTTTTATTTAATTTTTATTGAAGTCTATTTTAACTTTGTATATGTCCAAAACATCTTCAGTGAACCTTCATAATTATAAAAGATATATATTACGTTCAACGCTATCTGCACTAAAAATTCGTTCAATTCGAGACTTAACTTCTCTTTAAAATTTGTTAAAAAATATGTATAACACATTTATACATTTACGCTTTATATATAATATATATTGTAACATTTTAAATTGAATAATAACTCATATCACATTGTTTTAAAAATATATGAAGAAAAAAATATTATTTCTGTATAGGGTAAGTAAAGACAACAATGCACATAGCTCTCTTTTTATGCTCTTACAAAATAATTTTGTTCAAGAATAAAAATGTTACACCTCTTTATCATATGTAATAAATACATTTTTTAAACAAAATTAAGATAAATTTTTCTTTGTACATTATTCTAACAATATTTAACATGCACAATTGTTTCCCCACATAAGTCATTTTCTGTCAGTTTAAATAATAAACATTTACACATTTTTAATAAATATTAACAACTATTTTTGGTAAAAGAATTTCAAAGCATTCTTATAATTAAGCAGTCATACTTAATTATTATTGTTAATGCAATTTTGCTTTTATGTTCTACTATTTAAATGCTGTTATTGTATGCTATTACATGATTTTTATACTCATTACTATCTATCATACGTATATTACAAGATAATATACATATAGAGATATGAAGCTAATGCATATTAAAATCAGATAAGCTGTTATTGTTAGGTTTAACTTTTAATAAACGCACACGATTAAGTTAATAAAATTACAGGTCATTAAATTTACCAAATAAAGGTAAATATTTTATGTATTATTATCAGAGTCCAGACATTTTATATATTATATGCAGCAGCTGCTTATCAGTATGCAATGCACAAGTGTATAAGGATCCAGATAATTATTTTATGTCATGACATTTTTTACTGAATGAGATGCATGCCAAGTTTCGAGTCCATATATTTGTATTTCTTTATGTTTTATATTGTTAATGAAAATATTCATATAATAATTTTATAATTTGGATTGGCAGTAAATATAATATTTGGTGTACTTACAAGAACATATATGTTTTTCTTTCTTATCTTAAAAATTTTGTGGGAGAAGGGGAGAAATATGTGATGCAGTTATCACATGTTTTAGAACTTTTATTTAAATTTTATTGACATTTTTTTAACGTTTTATGAAATAATTAATTTTCACATGCATTCCATTTAATCTTTTTAATAGCTATTATATTCTTTCTCTTTTAATGACTAAAATAAAAAGAAAAGGAAAATAAATCTCTGCTGAAATATAAAACTCAAAGTTTAACTTCTGCTAGGAGTTTCTAACGAATTAGTCAAAATAACTCATCGTTCAGAAAAATCTCATGATATTTTCGGAATTATTGTTAAAACCATTACTTATCTATTTCTCTAATCTTCCGTTAAATTCTAATTTATTGGTATCTGTTCTATAGTAAAACTACAGTTGGATAAAACTTCAAAACACGTACGGTTTAGTTTACTCAAAACAAAGAGTTGGCGAAATTTTTTGGTTGCTATAATATGTCACATTGTTGAAAGTGGTTTCTTAAAAATGAGATAAATTGTCTCAAAATAGCTCCGAAACAATATATACTTAAATTTGAAAACCCATGTACTCATTTTTGAGTATACTGACATGCTCAAAAATGGGGTTGACCAATAAGAATCCCAATATCCCCATGTTTGACATGTCAATATACTCAAAAATGAGTGCATGGGTTTTCAAATTTAAGTATATTATTTTGAAACAATTTTGCTCATTTTTAAGAAACCATTTTTAACAGTGCAGCACTGAATAAAGTATTCAAAATTTATTCATTGAATAAGTTATAACGTAGCTTGTAATTGCTTATTTTTCTTGTATGTTCTTGTAGCGAATAAAATACAGCTATATATAATTCTGCACGCACTGGATTTGGCTGGAACATAATCAATATCTTTGATTTAGCGAATTTGTAAAGATGTAAGAACTTACTGGCAATTTTGTGAAGCACCGTCCAATTTCTTTATTAGCTTTCCTTTTAATAAAATAATTATAATTAAGCACTGTGTTCTAAGGCGTTCCATTATAGTTTTCTTTCTTTCTTTCAATCTTCTGGTTTTTATTTTCGAATCTTAGGGTTTTTAAAGATTTAAAAAATGTTCAACGCAAAGTATGGCATATAATAGGGCATATATAAAATGGCTTACGAATTAAGAATTCTAAGAATTAGTTTTCGGATTTTTTTTATTATTATTTTTTTAATTAAATAATTAATTCAGCATGTTTGATGATGCATAGATATAGAAATAATTTCAGTCTGGTTATTTGTTAATTTACAGAGCAGGGTGAACTGTTCCATCTCAATCAAAAAATATCCTCAGTTTAGGAACTTATTATTTTTTTGTATGACCTAAATTTTGTAAATTAATATTAAAAAATTCCAGAGGAATTTATTACGCACTAGACAATTAGTGTATCATATATATACACATTGTTTTATTTACTTATTTATTCTTTTAAAGAGATTTTGCATTTAAGAAACAAATAATTTTTTTCAATTTTCTCAAAAAGTATTTTCAAAGATTAAAACCACACAGCGAATCATGTAAAAGGCGAAATGAAATGTTCGATTCAAGCGCAGCAAATATATTTTTATGTTTCGATGCTTTCACGTAACCTGAAGAATAATACAATGAACTTGCATAAATATGGAAATATGGAAGGAAAGAAAAACAGAAATTGAGGTGTATACTTAAATTCCATAAAATGCTTAAAAAAAAAATAAATAAAAAAGAAGAAGAAGAATATTTGAATCTGTCAACACGATACGATTCCGTTGCCACCCATTTATTCATAAACTTCAAACTACTACAATGAAGCTGGACAGCAGTGATTCACTTCATCACCCACAACTTATTCTTTTGGAAAACAGTTCAGTTTGATCAAACATAAATCCTTGTCTCTGTCAGAAGTTTTTCAGGAGAAAAAAAAAAGGAACATTTTAATGACGAATGAATGGAACTCGTTATCTTGTTTTTGGTTGTCATGTACAATGTTACAAATCAGAATTTTAAAACCGAGGGTGGATAAGTAAGGACATGTTCTTTTATTTTTATTACTTTATTGTGGGTTTGACGAAGAGTTACTGTTCAGAATCGAATAATAAAACAGAAGATTATTCATCGAATGATAATCTTTTAAGTAAGATTAAAAGTTAAATATATCTGGCTACATTTTAGATACTTTTGGTTCGTGAGTTTAACCGAGTAAGTTTTATGTTCTTTATTTGAATATTTGAAAATAAAATCGGATGACGTATTTTTGAAAATTTGTTTGTGAGAGTAACGTTTAATAAAATGTTGAATAATTTCTAAAATTTAAACCTTTGGGATGCGTAAATGTAAAAATGAATTTAATGTTCTCGTATAATGTATTAGTGGAAGTATGAGAGAATTTGAAGGTATTGTATTAATTATTGTGTTCTTGTGAATTACTAAAATAGCGTCTAAATGGTGCCTTGTTTAGTCATTTAAAAATCTAAATAAATAAATAAATAAATAAATAAAAATAATAAAAATAATATATAAATAAATAAACTTATGAATTATAAAATGTATATGGCATCCAGGAGAGAAAAGTGACACAGCTCAAAAAATGGTAACACCATAGATATAGCAATAAGACATAGATCGATCATGGAGAGGGAAAAAGTGATTCCTTTTTTCTCAGGAAAAGTCACTCTAATGGCTGTCTTTCCCCGAGTAAATTACACACAGGAATACGGTTTCAAGTTCATTTTTCTTTTTTTCAATACTTTCTAATGGCTGATTTTAAAACTTTTTTTCGGCATCAAAAATTTTTGCTCGATAACATGGGGAAGATAGATCTATATATATTACTATATCTATGGGTAACACTGAGTTTTAGTTACGGAAAAATGCGTATTAAGTGCTTCATCGTACACAAAAGCATCAGCACATTTCTATCTCGAAAATAATCGACCTGAGAGGCAGTTGCGTTAGTTTTTCGTCATTTACCGTTAGCTTCAAGTTAATTTTTTCTCAAATACTACTTTTTTCAGTTGTGTCCTTTTTCTTGTCGGAGTGCGATATGTATAACGACTTATTTAAATTAGCTTTCATAGCGAGAGCTTGGATCAAAACATATTTAGTATAGAACGTAAACCGTGTGCTTCAATTAAAATAACGCATTTGCGTACTTGGTTGATACTTTTTACAGTGAAATTGACTCTTATTTGAATTACTTATTATTGAATGTGATTCTGTCAAAATGACAGTTAAAAAATATATTTGAGGAGAAGATTTATAGTCCATTCACAAACAGTATTTAAAGAGCGTACAATATTTATCCTGGCCGGCATTTAAAATCCATGTTGCTCTATGGAAAAATTGTTTATATGCGCATTGTCATTACCTAATGTATTTTATTTTTAATTCCGTTTTTACATTCAGAAGTTCCCAAACAACGTTAAATTTATTCTCTTAAAATAATAATAATAACAATAATAGTTTTTTGCATTGTATATTACATTTAAAAAATAGGGGAAAAATGCTTAGTTAATTTTTCTCATTTTTAAAACAAAAAGTAAAATTTTTAAAATTAATCGAATCAATTTTCAGAAAACGAATCCAAATTGAACAAATGTGGAAAAAAAAAGTAGAAAAAGAAAAAGAACTTTAGATAAGGAATCACACTTTAAACAAATTTCCCCATAGAATAACATGTGCTTTGACTGTCGGAGAGAATAGGTATTGTAAGGTCTTACAAAATGACTTTTTAAAATATTAACAACATCAAATTTATAGTAAGAAAGCGAAAACTTGTTTTTTCAATATGATGTTTCTATTATCGAACAGTAATATAGTGACTTATAAGAGTGTATTCGAACCTCAGCAGATTCTGAGCAAGGGGATACGTGTAGTGTTACTAAATTAAGCGGATCTTTTACTAATAAAAATCTATTATTAGTAATCTTTTAATTACATAATCTGTCTTCAAACTTCACTTCAAACGAACATCACTGTTCGAAGAAACATGTCGCATCTTGTATTTAAAAAAGTAATAATCATGTTTATTGAAATTTTATTTTTCCGACTGAGTGAAAATAAAATTTCAATAAATATGATTTTCTTCCAATCTGTTGATTGTGTGATTTTAATTAATAATCTTGTATTACTGGTAACTATTGTTAAATAAATATTGTTTAAATATTAAAATTTGATTTTACGTAAAGGAATACTGCTGTTCTATGGAATATGAAAATGTTATAAATCACTTTTGACCCCTTAAATAATTTTGTAACATGATTCATTTTGACTATTGGAAGAGCTCAATGGTGAATTTTATATCACCATTGTACTTCCTTGATAGGGTAGGTGCTCCAGTGATTAGCATGCTCCAGTAACTGACATCTATCCCAAAATAATTAATAAATAAGAAAAATAATAATATCATATATTTTACATATAGGAATTTTAACATTTTATGTCAAACACTGGAGCATAGGGTGCTAATAACTGGTAAAATGAATAACCAGCAGTGTCAAACACTGAAACATAGGGGTCAATACTGATAAACTGAAAACTGGCAGTGTGAATTACTGGAACATTGAGTGGGTGTCAAATAAAAATTCATAAAAAAGATAATTGTTATCAAATGTATATATTTTAACATATATGTGGTTCTGAATGTCTTTCATGCCATATGTACTAACTTAAGATTTCTAAAAATATTTTCTGATGACTAGAACATTAAAAACATCAGAGATTGCTCTAAAAGTGTCAATCACTGGTGCACTTACCCTTTTTGACATTGGTGATGCTTGCTTAATACTGATATTTGTTAATAAATAAGGTATATAATATGGGTAATACAGTATATTACAATTTTTACTTGCATGTTTTGAATTTTTCTTTAATTTATAACCAAATCTCCTATAATATTATTCGTATACATTATATACATATATTTTTTTGTCATCATCGAATCTCGCTCACTTCCTTTGATTATTAGATAAGAAATAGATTTAAGGAGCAATTTCCAGTTTATATGCAAACTTTCAAATCGATATTAAAAACGAAACATTTTCAACCTAGTCAAATATACTTTGAACTCGAATGGTAGGTAACAAATACATTTAAGGAGCAAAATTTCAATCGATATTGAGATTGCATCAATTAAACGACCAGGCCTTTAACCCGTTAACCTTAACGGGTTTTGCATTGAAATCAAACATAAAAAATATATAAATAATATTTATCAAACTTAAATAATTTATCAAAATAAAATAAGTAAATTTTGCAAGAGTGAAATGATTTTGAATCAAATTAAAGAGCAATAAAAATAAAACTAATTTAGTGAAAAACATTCACAAATCAATTTAAATAATTAATGAAAAAACAGAAATAATAAAAAATAATAGAAATGCTATTTTAAAGTTTAGTAATAGTTGAGTAAAGTTCTGGATCTTCTTAGTAAATTAAAAGTTAATTTATGCTTCAAGTTAATTCTCACTTAGCTAAAGTAGTTATTAAGGTTGAATTAAAAATGAAATAAAATTAATTAATGGCCAATTAGATTAACAATAAAGAATTAATATCTATACAAACTTTTTATGTGCATTAATACAAATAATATCTAAAATCTAAAGTAATAATTTTTCTTTGCAGATTACAGTTATCTCTCTAAGTTACCTTGCACCACAGTCATTGCGTTCTTCCTTTACTGGTATGTTTGACTAAATTTCTTGTCTCTATGGTTGCTTGCCGTAATCATTTTTCTGTTATTGCTGTGGACAACTCATCTCGTACTTTTCCATATTATGATTTAAACATGTGATAGTCATAGATATAGTAATAAGACATAGATTGATCAGCTAGAGGGAAAAAGTGAGGCCTTTTTTTCGGGAAAAGTCACTCTAATGGCTGCCTTTCCTCGAGTAAATCACACACAGGAATACACACGGATAATTTATTAAATAAAATTTATGAATAATTTATTTATTAAAGGTGAATGAAAAACTCCAGGTACAGTTTTAAATTCACTTTTCCTTTTATTCCTTTTTTTCAATACTCTCTAATGGCTGATTTTAGAACTTTTTTTCGGCCTCAAAATGTTTTGCTCGATGACATGGGGATGATAGATCTATATATATTATTATATATATGGTGATAGTACTTGTGAAAAGTCAAGCTTTTTTGGTTCTTATTTCTTATTGATTTCCATTCTTTTCAATTATAATTATTGGTTTGTATGCAAGATAGGGTTACACCCTGATTATTCAGTTTTTATGCGAATCAGTGTTTCGAAATCTTGCTTTTGCTCAACCGTGGGAATGGTACACCCTTGAAGAGAAAATTCTTACACAGTTTTGAGCCTTTCCAATTATTTTTCATTTAAACAACTGGTTTTACTTTAAGGTGTTTTAAATAAGTTCATTAGATCTTATTCTCTCAATTTTTTATTTTAAAATACATTTTGGTTTCCTTTATTTTCAATATCACATAGCTCAATGTTTTGCAGTTGATAATAGAGGAACTATATTGCGGTAAGTCTGTTGTGAATAAATTCAATTCTGATTAAGACATTATATAATTTGCTGGTTAAACAATTCAGAACTTAAATAAATTATTAGTTAATTTGGATTTCGGTGGTATATAATCGTCTGTTACTTTTATTCTACTGAGCCTTAAATTATTATTTTGTAATCTAATGTTTAATATATATATATACAGTAAAACCTCTCTAAGTTGGACACCTACGGTTCCAAGAAAAAGTGTCCAACTTATAGGGGTTAGACATAATGTTAATGGATACATTCCGTTCCGAGAAAAAGCGTCCAACTTAGAGGGATGTCCAACTTATAGGGGTGTCCAACTTGAGAGGTTTCACTGTATATATATATATGGGTAATTCCTTGGAAGAAGGTAACATCCGTCACACAGAAGGATAACATTTCCTCTTTTTGACCACCACTATCACCATACAGAAATACTAACGACATGTTTCCTGGAATTTTTGTGATTAAATAGGATAGTGATTATTGTTAAAACATATTGGTGGCAGCAGAAATATCTGCGTCTGTGACTGACGTTGCATTTTTCATGGATTTGCCCATATATATGCAACAAGTTTTCAATATTTTTACCTTGTTTTAATCGAGTTTTAATTTTTTGTTCCTTTTCTGTTCGTTAGATAGCGACACTACTCTGAAACTTTATAAATGAGGTTTCAAAGGTAGCTACATGCAAAAGTCATTTTAAATTTCTTAGTAGACGCTGGTGAACCTTGCTGCTTTCATGGTGCACTCACGCCTAGTTTTCTCCCCTAATGAGAAACCGTGTTATTATTTTGACCTAAAACAACTCTTATGAAATTTTGCAATGTGCAGTATTAACTTACACAATTATTTATTAATTAAATTAATTGTTATTTGAATTTGATCATGTTCATATTTAAGATCAGCTGTGTGTCTAATACTCATTTTTGAAATCAACTTAGCAACTTTCAAAAAGAAAGTATGTAGTGAACGTTACAGGGTTAAATGATTGCATCAACATAATATCGATGAGCAACGAGCTTAATAACTGGCTATATCGACTGCAACGTTTCTGCAATCGATTTCAGCACAGTGACCTGTAGTACGTTTCCATCTGACCAATGAACTCTCCTGAGCCGTGAGCAAAATAACCTATTTTTCGGCAGATCATTTTTCTGACTTAGCGTTTTCTCAAACTTCATTTTCAGAGAGTTAGCTTTTCGTCACTCGCAAAAAAGGAAAAGACAGACTTGACAAGATGAAAGTCTGCGAATTTAGGGTGGCGCCTTGGATCTAAAACGTGTTTACCTGATTTGATTAGAATACCGCGGCGAAAAAAGTGGCCTACATAAGGAATAGATTGAATATTTGTTTGTTAGGAATTAAAGGGAAAAAAAAATAATTGAATTGTTATGCATGGTAATGTAATGGAGAGAGAAAAAAAAATCCATTAGGGTGAGCGTTGTTTTAAGTATGTTAGATAATAGAATTATGAATCAGAAGTAGTTTTTGAAGAAATGACCAGTTTTTTTTTTTTTTTTTTTTTTTTTTTTTTGTTTTCATGCAAAACGAATTAGCAATCAAATCAGGATATTGAAGTGCAAGTGGAAATCATTTGTCAAGAGCGACCTTATCTTGAAAGGGAAAGTAACTAATCGTTGCACCATTTCTCTCTTTTAATTATGTGACCGAATTATGTGCGATAAGGTTCATTTGGGACACTTCTCCACCTTTGTTTGTTTTATTGTAGGAAAAAAGAAAAAAATATTTTAAGCGATAGCATAAATTTTCTCTATGATTTTAGGGATATTTTGCATAATATCTTCAAACAGTGATACCAACTTGTAGGGACTTTTTTAATTCAATATTCTTTACTAAGTTCTTATTGTAATGTTTGTCTAATTGCACGTCTGTCTAATACACTATTTTGCATAGTACCTTCAAACAGTGATACTAACTTGTAGGGACTTTTTTAATTCAATATCCTTCACTAAATTCTTATTGTAATGTTTGTCAAATTGCACGTCTGTCTAATACACTATTTTGTATAGTACCTTCAAACAGTTATGCCAACTAATAAGAACTTTTTTAATTCAATATCCTTCACTAAATTCTTATTGTAATGTTTGTCTAATTGCACGTCTGTCTAATATACTATATTGCATAGTACCTTGAAACAGTTATGCCAACTAATAGGAACTTTTTTAATTCAATATCCGTCACTAAATTCGTATTGTAATGTTTGTCTAACTGCACGTCTGTCTAATATACTATTTTGCATAGTACCTTGAAACAGTTATGCCAACTAATAGGAACTTTTTTAATTCAATATCCGTCACTAAATTCGTATTGTAATGTTTGTCTAACTGCACGTCTGTCTAATATACTATTTTGCATAGTACCTTCAAACAGTGATGCCAACTAATAGGAACTTTTTAAATTCAATATCCTTCACTAAATTCTTATTGTAATGTTTGTCTAATTGCACGTGTATCTAATACACTATTTTGCATAGTACCTTCAAACAGTGATGCCAACTAATAGGAACTTTTTTAATTCAATATCTTTCACTGAATTCTTATTGTAATGTTTGTCTAATTGCACGTCTGTCTAATACACAATCATATGGATCAAAAACCATTCTTCAATTATAGTGGTGATTATTAAATAAAATTGTCCCTACGAGTTGGCAACACTGTCTCGGAATTCAGTAACAATTTAGGTTTGAGTGTTTGGATCACGATAGATTATAAAGTTGGTCAATTTTCGAGTTTATCTCTGTTTCCAGTATCAACCGAGATGAAATGCAAAACACTATTTTGAAGAAAACTTGAATTATCGCTTGTTCTTTTGATAATAGGTGATTTCTTTGTACAAAAATTATTAAAAATTTTATGTAATTGGTAAATTTAATTGGGGACACTCATATGCAGAAATGTACAGAATATGTTTTGTTTATGTATTGATTTAAAAAAACAATAAACATCATGCGGTAATACGTAAATGATATATTAAACGTTGTGGAGTTTTGTTGGAATATCATACCATCTATCGAATCCCCCATAAATGAATCTATTTATCATTTAATTTGTTAATGCACTCAACATATAAATTGCGTACAATACTAAGATGATAATTTTTTTAAATTAATTTTAGTGTTTTAGAAAAATTTTCATGTGTGAACTTATTGTTCTTACATTTTATTAAAATAATCATAATAATAATAATGACATCTACGACTTAACCAAATATTTTGTACACCTGAATGTACATTTAACGTTTTTCTCTTTTTGTCTTATCATATAATTATCATATAATCGTAAAATGACTGTAACTGAACAGATCGAATAAACTACTTTGCGATTCGACAGATTATATTACGTCATATAAATATTAATCATGCAAGAAATAATGAATTTAAAATCGAAATAATAATAGCAAAAATTACTTTTTATATAGTTAAAATTACATTAATATGTTATAAGTAGATTTATATATTTAAATTTAATAGTGTAATTATATTATTTAAATCCTAAGTTTTTATACGTTGTTTGCAGATTACGTCATTTTTTAAATAAATTTGTTTTGTTTGTTAAGTTTATCGCATGCCTAAAAGATACAAATAAAGCAAAATGCCCAAGACATCATACATCTTCGAGCCAACAGTTTTTGTATTAGTCCTGACCGGACATTCTTTGGTTCATGACTGTCCTCTCTAGAACCTTCCTGACTTTCTTGTTAAGGCCCATTAAGTAATACAGGTTTAACTATTCCAATTTTAAAAGTTTAAGACTAGTTATCTATATACATACACGCTTGCGAAAGCACAACATAACAAAAATATACATGCTTATTATTTAAATAATAAATCCCTTTGAGAAACCTATTACCTGAGGCTAAATTCTGAAAAAATTCTTTTAAAATTGCTACCTCTGCTGTGCATAAAGTACTTATAAATTAAGAAATCCAGCAAGCACAAACAATCTAAAAAATCTTTCTTACTTTTTGTGTATTAACAGAACAGTTGCCTGCCAGAGAATGTGGTTATACTTTAATTTTCCATTATGTTTCGTTTTGGAATTTGGATTCTCTAGACTTATACCATTAAAATTTTTCTTTAAGCATGCTTCACCAATTTCCATCATAACATTGGGGATTATAATCAACAAATGTCAGAAATTATATGTTTTTATTAAATAAGAAATTTATTCCTTGAATGAAATTGTCCTCTTGAAATGAAGTGGAGAATTGTTTTGACTAACTGGTTCTAAAATGGCTTATTAAAATAAGATGTCATAAACTTTGAATAACAATGCCTATTTCAACTCTCTAGTAAGGCAAATTCAACTTTAAAAGAATTGAATTCAACTTTAAAAGAATTGCGATATTGTCCAGAGTCTTTCTGACGTTATACTCGTAATAATTTATTTAAAGTAGAGAGCCTCTATGAAGAGAAATGACAAATGATCAAATTGCGCAACGGCGCATGCTCATAGCAGACATTTTTCTACCATACTGGGTTTTGGTAAAAAATCTCGATTACTTCTCAGTTAAATATCAACAACAAAAAAGTTACAGATATCATTGTTGTTTTGGTAATAATCCTTCATTTGAGTTATAGTTTCAGCACAGTGCTTTAAATTCATTAAAAACACTTTTAAATGTGGATGAAAGTCAAAAGTTTTTAAAAGCCAATCAGTAACTGACTCGCTATTGACGCTTCTCTCCTTGTAAGCTCTCTAATTTAAAGTAACGTATCGCTTTAGTTACGACACCTAATTTGATCTAGAAGAAATATATTGGAATAAATAATTAAATAATAAATAAGAATATAAAAAAATATCTGGTGTGTCACTCACACGACTTTCTCTTACCCTGAAATTTAATACTATAAATACAGGTTGCAGATTAATAGGTAAGATAACGAGTACTGTTATGTAAACCTGGGTTAAACAATTCAAATTAGGCTTCGGAAGAGTTTTATATGATAATTAGTTCTGTGTGAGGGGGGCTACCGCCCTTCTCAACCCCCCCCCCCTTTTCATTAATGCACCTACATTTATATATAATTTAATTCGGTTATTAAAAAATAATTCTGTTTTTAAAAAATAATTTATTAAAATTATTATTTAAAAAAAATATCTTTTATGATAATGCAGACGATTTCTATATTAGAGAAGTAGTATAACACCAAATATCCAAAAAAAGTCCATTTTATTCTCAATATTTAAAAAAAAAAAAAAAAAAAATTTCTAAGTTTTTTTTTTTTTTTTTTTTTTTTTTTTTTTTTGTTAAAAGGAAAAAAAAAAAGTAGATAACTTTGTTTTAATTTATCGCAGATCGATGGTTCAACTATTCGTTTTAAAGGTATTGGCGAGCTCTTTTGAAAGATACCCATCATAAAAATTTACTCCCCTCGAGGGGGACTTCCACCCCCACCCCCCCAGGGGGGGGGAGGCGAGGCTCTTACATACAAAATTTTTTTCCCTGTTGACTATCTCTATTACAAAATATATATATTCGTTTCATTTGGTTTAGTGCAGTCTATAGATGTTAAACTCTACTTACCTGCAATTTCCCCCATAGACGTAATGTATTTGAATACTTTTAACTGTCCCTGTACACGAACCATTTGGTTGACCTAAATGAAAAGTTTAGTGTAGCATCCTTATATGATACACATTTAGAATACCAAGTTTGAACTTTCTGCCATAATTTGTTTTTGAGATATGCTGATAACAGACAGACACACACAGACATACAGACATACACACAGACCATTTGCTAAAAACATGATTTTCGTATTCAGGGGATCTCAGAACATGTAAATATAACAAAAACTCGCGTTCGAAAATTTGACCCCAAAACAATACTTTCTCTATGGGTAAGAGAAAGTAAAAGTAAACCATAATAATAATTAATAGATACCGATTTAAAATATTTGAAGGTTATTCATATATAAACACACGTCTGCACAGAAAACTATTTTGTTTATTCTATATAAATTACATTTTCATTTATTTGAAGAAACCCATTATCTGAAGCTAAATTCTGAAGAATTCTTTTGAAATTGTTACCTCTTCCGCATGTAAAGATATCGTAAATTAAGAAATATAGCAAGCATACGCAATGTAAATAATCTTGTTTGCATTTTTATATTCCTTAATAAGGTAACTGTTTACCAGAGAAGTGGTTTTACTCTAGTAATCCATTATATTTCAACTTGCAATTCACTTTTCTTACACATTTAAAATTTCTATTAGTTACTTTCCATCACAACTATGAACATTTAATATGGTAAATTATGCTCTATTATATAAGAAAATATTTATTTTCGAGCTTGATAATATTTGGACGATTGTTTTCACTAACTATGGTCATAAGATGGCTTACTTAAAGCAGAGTGTAAGAAACAGCTTTGAATTAACAATCCCTATTTCACCTATTTCATAAGATTTTACCCAGATTCAGATTACATTATTCAGATTTTAATTTTTCAGGGGTTGCAATAGTGTTCAGAACTGATCTGCTGGTTAAAAAAGCATCACTTTGTTTACGAGATCTTATTTAAATTATAAGAAATGCACAACAAAAAAAAGTATAAAAATAATAGATATAAGTTTAAAATATTTAAACTTATACAAATAAAAACACACACGAACGAACAAAACTATTTTACTAATATTTTTTATTAAAAATTTATTTTCACTATATTTTTATTTCTTTCAAAAAAAAAAAAAAAAAAAAAAACTATTAAAGGCAGAATTTAGTTTAGTACGACAAGACTAATTTGTATATTACAATTATCTATATAAATTGAATATTTATTGACTATACAATATCGATATAGTCAACAAATATTCAGAAGCCATTATGAATACATATCTAGGAGAAATAATCAACAAACATTCAGGAGCAATAATCAGTATATATCCTGAAAATATCACAACAAATACTCAGAAGCCATAATCAATACATATTCAGAAGATATCTCCAACAAATATTAAGAAGTCATCATCAATATATATCCAGAAGATATCCCCAACAATTATTCAGAAGCCAACATCAATACCTGTTCAGAAGATAACGTCAACAAATATTCAGAAGCCATCATGAATGCATATCTAGGAGAAATAATCAACAAACATTCAGGAGCAATAATCACCATATATCCTGAAAATGTCCCAACAAATACCGAGAAGCCATAATGAATGCATATTCAGAAGATATCTCCAACAAATATTAAGAAGTCATCATCAATATATATCCAGAAGATATCACCAACAATTATTCAGAAGCAATAATCACTATATATCCTGAAAATATCCCAACAAATACCGAGAAGCCATAATGAATGCATATTCAGAAGATATCTCCAACAAATATTAAGAAGTCATCATCAGTATATATCCAGAAGATATCACCAACAATTATTCAGAAGCCAATATCAATACTTGTTCAGAAGATATCGTCAACAAATATTCAGAAGCCATCATCAATGTTTATTGAAACAATAATGCCAAAAAATATTCAGAAGCCATCCAATTTATGAAGGGTAATGCTCTCGGATACTGAAATCCGCAATTGGTTTTAACGTACAATCAATGATGAATATCTCAATTATCAATAGGTTTTGAAAAATGTAAAAGTTTTACAGATTTGACACATTTTAAGATAGCTTAAAAAATTAAATGGTAAAATTGGATATTGGCGGGCATCTTGGCAAATTCAAGGTGTAATATCATAAATGGCGATGGCACAAAAAACGCTGTCTGAAAAGAAATAGTCCTGTCGTACTAAAAATAAGAAAATAAAAAAATAAAAAAGACTATCTCAGCCTGAACTCTGAAAAATTCTTTTGAAATTACTACCTTTACTGCATCTAAAAAAAATCGTAAATTAAGATTTATAACAAGCATAAACAATAAAAATAACCCCATTCGTTTTTTAAGTGACTTATTCATAAATTGTCTACCAGAGAAAGTGGTTTTACTCTAATAATCTCTTACATTTCAACTTTGCGATCCATTTTTCTTTTCCTATTTAATTTTTTTTTTTTTTTTTTTTTTTTTTTTTAGCATATTGCACTATTTTCCATCGTAACATTCGTAACTAAAATCATCTAATATCAGAAATTATGTTTCTTCAAATAAGAAATTACCGTATTTAATCTCAAATTTGAAAATAATTGGATGATTGTTTTGACTAGTTGGTCTTAAGAAGGCATTTTTAAAAACAAAATGACAGAAACAACTTTGAATAACAATGCCTATTTTAACTAGTTTGTAAGGAAAAATACTTTATTCAGATTTTTGTTTTCAAGGAATGGCTATATTGTTCTGAATCTATCTGACATTATAATAATATATTTAAAGTAGCTTACCACTTAACTTGCACCATCTTATTTAAAGTAGAAGAAATATATTAATATATAATAAGAAAAATAAATACCGATTTAAATTATTTAAAGGTCTCATTTATATAAAAACATACGTGAGCAGGAAACAAGTTTGCTTGATGTTTTTATTATAATTTATATATATATATATTTACTTTACTTTATTTTATTTTTTGATGAAACCAATTATCCGAAGCTGGATTCTAAAAATTTTCTTTGCAATTACTACCTCTATTGCATGCAAATAATTCCTAATTTAAGATATATAGCCAGCATGGACAATTTAAAAAATCACTTTCGTATTTTTACGTGTCTTAATAAGTCAATTATCTAACCAAGAATGTGGTTTTACTCTTATAATCCCTTATATATCAATTTTGGTACTAACTTTTTCTTATATCGTTAAAAATTTCTTTTTAACATACTTCACTATTTGCTATTATAACATTGGGATTGGAAACTATAAACATCTGATATCACAAAATATGCTTTATTAAATAAGAAATTACTGTATTCAGTTTTGAATTTGAAAAAATTTGGAGAATTGTTTTGACCAACTTACTTCCTATATATATACCGGACATATATATATATATACCGGACCACCTGCAGACATTTTATAAATTCATAAAATTTGAAGGAATTAGTAGAATTGAACGCGGTTTGCAAAAAAATAATTCTCGTGAAGTGATTTTTTTTTAATAAAGAAAAAAAAAAAATAGTTAAAATTTTCGTCGATAGAGGGCGCTGTACAGATGAGTGACGAAAAATATGCAAATCAGATTTCTATAAATTACACAGTTTTACAATTAGCATAGCTTATTTCTTATTTTCCCTCCAACTTTGCATACATGAAGTTTTAATTGCGATGCTGACTTGGTGGATAAAGCGTTATTGGTGAAGATGTTTTCCCTCAGGTAAGTATCGTCGACTGAAGGTGTTGCAACTTAGCGGTGTTGTAACTCGTTTGTAAACTGTAATTTGTGGTGTTGACCGACATTTAGAATAGGAATTATATGCCTTTAAATATTTACATGGAAATAAATATACAGTCCCTGGCCAAATTATTAGACGCACTGAAGTTTTTTAATAATTACATGTTTTGCACGAGTTTATATGCAATAATTTTATATTTAAACATACATGTAGTGGGTTTTTGTTCAGGAGATTTTTTATATACTTCCTATTTTTATTTATTTTTAACGCATGACATCACAGTGTTAGCCAATTGATACACGAAGATAAACAAGTACAAACCGGTTTCAGTCGCGTTCTCTTGTGCATCAGTTGTGGATGTGTTTCTGTGGCTTTATGCGCTGTGTTTATTTGTTTCACATTTTCATACAACGCAGTTATTTGTTTATTTTGTGTGCAGTGTTTAAATAATCAATTGGAACATTTTCATCATGGATAATAAAGGCGATCTTTCAACACGGGAAAAAGCTGAAGTAAAGGCCCTCGCGAATGCTAAAATATTTTCAAACCTCAAAATATCACGAAGATTGAAGGTTTCTGAAGCTAGTGTACGACGCATAAAGAAGAAAATTGAGTCAGGGGACGAATTGAGCCCGAAACGAAAGAAAAGATGCGGCAGAAAGCCTATTTTTACTCCAAGGTCAGAAAGACGTTTAAAGGAAATTTGCCTGGAAAACTGATTTGCTACCACAAAACTGATAAAATCGCAACTCCAAGATGCTAATGTGAATGCTTCTGAGCGCACTGTTCTAAGAAAATTAAAAGATTTAGTTTTTAAGGCCTGCCGTCCCGCCAGGAAGCCCAAGTTAACAGCTGCAATGAAAGCAAAACGTCTGAAATGGGCCATACAGTGGCGTGATAAAAATGTGGACTTCTGGAGATCGGTAAATTGGTATAATTTCATCACAAATGATACATTTAATATCATTTTCTATGAAATAAAGAAAGACCAGCACAGATGCTTAGGACGTTTATTAATTTTTTCTATTTTTGACAGGTCTGCTTCAGCGATGAAATCACATTTGAAATTTTGCAGAATAAAGCTCTGTTTGTGCGTCGTCGTCATGGAGAAAAGTTTCATCCTGACTATGTCGTTCAGACTGTTAAGCACCCTACAAAAGTGATGATATTGTCAGTCATCAGCGGCAAGGGTACTGGACTTCTGTACGTGGTAATATGTATTATGAGACAAGATCAGTACAAAGAAATTTTACAAAATCGGTTGATTCCGCAGCTCAGAGAATGGTTTCCAAATACCGAGCCATTCGTTTTTATGCAAGATGGAGCTCCTTGCCACACAGCACGGTCTGTTAAAGCTTTTTTGGAAGAGCAAAATATCCCTCTGTTGGATTGGCCGGGTTATAGCCCAGATATGAACCTTATTGAAAACGTGTGGGAGCTGATGCAGAGAGAAGTGGCTAAAGATGGGATCACAAACAAAACGCAACTCTCAGAAAAGATCATTCATGTGTGGAATCATCATCCTCAAATGCAGGAGACAGTACAGTCTTGCACTGGTAGCATGCCGCGCAGAATTGAAGCTCTCATAGCGGCTAAAGGTGGCTCAACAAAATATTAACATTTATTTGCATTAATTTCTATTTTTATCAAGAGTTAATAAATACATATTTTTTCTATAACTATGATGTTTTGTTTGCGTTAAAAATAGATAATAAGGTGGATAATAAAAAAAATATATACATTGTATCTTGTAAAAACAATAAAGCTGTATTGTATCACCTGATAATTAAGATTTTACTTAGAATCTTATAGTGCGTCGAATAATTTGGCCAGGGACTGTATTTTTTCACAGAAATGTATGATTTTGCTCATGTACAGCGGCCTCTGTTGATAAAAATTTTAACTATTATTAAAAAAAAAAAAAAAAAAAAAAAAAAAAAAAAAAATCTCTTTACGAGAATAACTTTTTTGCAAACCTCGTTCTATTCTACCAATTCTTTCAATTTTTGTGAACTTTTGAAATGTTTACAGATTTATGAAACGCCCGGTATATATGCATAAAAGAATGTACACACACATATATATATATATAAGAAAAAAAAAGAAAAGAAAAAAATCGTTCAAGATTGCATTAGAAAATAGATCACTTGCATTTAAGGGCAACATACAGAAAACTGTATATAATCCGCTATTTATTTTCACGAAAAGAGAAATATTTCTTATGTATAAGACAAGACAATAGGTAAAAGTCATATTTATGCTCATAAATGCATAGAATTAAGTGGTTAGGAGAAAATAAATCTGTGCTATCCGCAATTTTAAAAGCACTTAATTATTATACGGGAGAGTGGGGTACAATGGACAGCTCCCTATAATTTATTTATTTATTTATTTTTATGGTTCGTTTTTTGATACATAGATAGCAGCACTGCAATGGTGAAATTTAGCCAGCATCTTCATGCCTAACTAATTTAAGCCATTTTATTCGTGAAGTTTAGTTTACGGTAGCGAAAAGTAAATATTTTTAGTTAAATATTTTTTCTTTCCGTCTTTCAGGAATCATGATCTGGAACAGACTATTTACCACAATAAAGAGCTAAGGTCATCTATTATTATATTTAATCTCATTCAAATATTTTTAAAAAGGATTTGTTATTTTTTAAAAACATTTGCTGTCAGAGATCCTGACAGGGTACAATGGAAAATATAAGAAACGGGATACAATGGACCATGATCCATTTACCTCAGTTCTCTGTCATAATAAACTGATTTACGAAATCTGCATTTTTGAAGTGTTAGCTATAAATTATATATGTAAAAATTTCAGAGTTAACCTTAATTAGGTGTATTATGTCTTCAAAGATGAATAAGAAAACAATTTACTTTCAGGTTTCTTCTTATTTATTTTTAATAACCATTCAGTTACTTTTGTATTCTTATATTTTTACAAATATCATGCAGCTATAACAAACTAAATTAAATAATGCAATTAAAAAAAATAATAATACAAATAAATTTGACGAAAAACACGGTTTTACATTTTGTTGGTTTAATCTCCGAAATAAAAGATAAAGAATCTGTTTTTGTGAGATTCATGCAACGAAAACTTAATCAAGATCTGTATATTTTTCCCTGAGAATGTTGCTATATCTCTTGTAAATTTTCAAGCTATTGTAATGATGAGTTTTCCAGATCCTGAAACTTCGCAAGAAAATAGCAGATTTTCAGTGACACAAAAATCGTCTGATGTATCATTTTCTAATTTTAATGTTATTAATTTACATTATTTGCATGAATAGATGGATGGGTTTTACGTCGCACTAGTGCTGCGCAGATGGGCAATTGGCGACGGTCTGGGGCACACCCCTAGAGGTTATCCGGAGACATGCCACCACAATTTTGATCCTCCACGGAAGGGATGGCTCTCCCGCTTCGGTGACACCCAGAGGTATAATTTTTGATGGGAACATGGAGGACATTGCGGCCACGACAGATTTTACGTGCACTAGCCACCATTAGTGTACACGACGGTCTTTGGCCAGCTCGAGTACCGAACCCGCAATCTTCCAATTACGAGGCCGGCGCTCTACCGACTGGGCTACCGCGGCCCATTGCATGAATAGAAGATATAAATAAACAAATATAATATATTCTACATTTTATACTATTAAAAAACATATTACATTAGTATGCTTTTTAAATTTTACCTGTGGTCCATAGTACCCCATGTCATGGACCATTGCACCCCGAGGTCGGGGTACAATGGTTCATTTTGTCAGCTGTTATTCAAAATTTATATTTAAAAAAAGTAAAATTATTGTTTTGATTGAGTACAACATAAAACCCAATATATAGGTAATACGCACACATATTTTCAATAGCGAGCAATTATTACTTTGTGAGTAAACACCTAAAATTTCCAAAATTGGTCCATTGCACCCCACTCTCCCCTACACTGTATAGAAAGAAAAACAAAAAATACGGAATGCTCCTACAAAATGTGGGACAAGTAGTGGCTCAATGTTTACCAGTAATGTTTCTAGAATGTAAGAGTAACCATCAAATATACAGTCGGTAACAAAAGTGACCGAACACTAGCAAAAATTCCTATCTAAAAAAAGTACACTTCATACAGTTTTGTTAAATAAATCCTTATCGAATCATGTTCTTACACTGACTAAGAACAGGATTCGACAAGGATTTATTTAACAAAACCGTATGAAGTGTACTTTTTTTACATAAGAACTTTTGCTAGTGTTCGGACACTTTTGTTCCCGACTGTACCATTAAAAATATTATTAAATTATAAAATCTTAAATACTGAAATCTGAAAGTTTAATGGCGAAAAACTTGTGAAGCTCCTGTTTCAGACTTTATAAAAACCCAAGAGACATTTTCGATATATAAAAATAACGTTACCATTTGTTTTCTTTTTACGTTGATATTAATCCTCATTTCACTGATTGGCATTTATAAAATGCATATTATTTCTGTATCTTCTTTGTTGAATCGTTGGAGCACGGGACTGAAGATTTGGCGAATTACAAAATATGGGGATCGCAGAACACAGAACTTTGTTTTGTTTAAGTATATTTCTATTTACACTTTGATTGTATGTTAGTTCTATTTCAATGAAATTGAAAATGTTTATTTAATTATCGAAGGTAATCAATCATTACTATTAATTTTATATATTAATCAAACATATCTTGAATGCTTTATTCATTGCATTTCCAATTTTTTCTAATCATTTATACTATTTAAAAAAAAACTCTAAGTAAATTCTGTCGCAAAATAGGATACATGCACTGGCAACATTGTGGTCAGTATATGTACCGTAAATTTAATTTATATAAGTCATGTACCACAGATATAATTTACGGTCACACTACTGCCAGGATATGTACCGCGATTTGGATCTATGTTTTTATTTATTTTATTAATATATTGCCTGAAAGTTTTTTTTTCCTCTTTAATTTTTTCACCTATCATGAATAATTAATTATTTTATGTATTCGGTGACTAAATATTATCCTTAATTCGGAAGTCAATTAAGGATAATATTTAGTTACAGGATTCGCCAATTTAATGCTTCTACGGTGGCTTTAACTTGCATTTGCAATTTAAAGCCTCCATACATGCATTAAAGCAAAAGCACTAGTGTTTGTCCCTCCTAAAATTTGCACCAGTGCTTTCCATCCTCACAAAAGACGTGCTAAAATAAGAGTTTAATAACATCTATGAATTTGAATCAGCTTAAGCTAGATTATCCAGTTCTAGAGCTCGCGGATTCAAATTTATATATGTTATTAAACGCTTATTTTAATCTGATTTTTCTGAGGGTATCGAACACTGGTGCAGATTTTAGTAGTGGCGGACACGGGTGTCCTGTATCTTACATATAAGTAAAATGCGGTAAGTAAGTTTTAAATGCGGTGATGACTTCTGGATAAAACATTATTGGTGAAGATGTTTTCCCTCAGTTAAGAACCGCCGACTGAAGCTTCAGTTAGCAGTGTTAGAACTCGTTTTCGAACTGTAATTCGTGGTGACGACGGACGCATAGAATAAGATTTATATGCCTGTAAACATTTGCATGCCAATGAGTACAGTTTTTTTTTAATGAAAATGTGTTATCTGGTCACGCGCCCTCTATCGACAAATAGTTTAATTATTATTTTTTTCTTTGCCAAAAAAATAAAAAATAAAATAAAATAAAATAAAAAATAAATAAATAAATAAATAAATAAATTTAAAAAAAACCCTCCACGAGAATGATTTTTTTGCAAATCATGTTTAATTCTATCAATTCATTCAATAATTATGAATTTTTAAAATGTCTACAGACTTACCGACACCTTGTATATTACAAATAAGTACTTTACTAATTTGCTTTTGGTTAAGGGGACGGTGGATTTCGAGATTAGCAAAATATTAACAAATATGTAAAATATGTTAATATTTCATAACTAATATGTTATGTCAATCACGAATTTTTCCAGAAGAAAGTTTTGAGATTGCTACAGTTATTATTATTATTATTATTATTATTATTTAATAACAACATTTTTATAAAAGAACTATTTTTAAAAGAAAATTATCGGTCATGTAGGCTTAAAAGGTAAGAAATTGCATGCTGCAATAAAATGATACGCCACTTGTGTCATATTTAAGACTGAAAACTATCAACAATAATCTGGTGTGTCACTCACACGACTTTCTCTTACCTGAAATTTGATACTATAAATACAGGTTGGAGATTAAGAGGTAAGATAACGAGTACTGTTATGTAAACCTATGTTAAACAATTTAAATTTGGCTTCGGAAGAGTTTTATATGATAATTAGTTCTGTGTGAGGGGGGCTACCGCCCCCCTCAACCCCCCGTTTCATTAATGCACCTACATTTATATAGAATTTAATTCGGTTATTAAAAAATAATTCTGTTTTTAAAAAATAATTTAGTAAAATTATTATTCAAACAAATTATCTTTTATGATAATGCAGACGATTTCCATATTAGAGAAGTAGTATAACACTTAATATATATATATATATAAAGTTGAATTTATTCTCAATATTACATAAAAAAAATCGATAACTTTATTTTAAATTATCGCAGATCGATGATTCAACCATTCGTTTTAGAGATACTGGCGAGCTCTTTTGAAAGATACCCATCATGAAAATTTACTCCCCTCGAGGGGGGACTTCCACCCCCACCCCCCAGGGGGGGAGGCGAGGCTCTTACATACACAATTTTTTTCCCTGTTGACTATCTCTATTACAAAAAATATATATTCGTTTCATTTGGTTTAGTGCAGTCTATAGATGTTAAACTCTACTTACCTGCAATTTCCCCCATAGACGTAATGTATTTGAATACTTTTAACTGTCCCTGTACACGAACCATTTGGTTGACCTAAACGAAAAGTTTAGTGCAGCATCCTTATATGATACACATTTAGAATACCAAGTTTGAACTTTCTGCCATAATTTGTTTTTGAGATATGCTGATAACAGACAGACCCCCCTCCCCCCCAGGGGGGAGGGAGGCCAGGCTCCAACATACACAAAAATTCTTTTCCCAGTTGACTATTACAAAAAATATATATTCGTTTCATTTGGTTTAGTGCAGTCTATAAATGTTAAACTGTACTTACCTGCAATTTTCCCCATAGACGTAATGTATCTGAATACTTTTGAGTGTCCCTGTACACGAACCATTTGCTTCATCTCAACGAAAAGCTTACAGTAGCATCCCTATATGATACACATTTAGGAATACCGTGTTTGGAATTTCTGCTACTATATGTTCTTGAGATATGCTGATAACAGACACACAGACAGACAGACACACAGACCATTCGCTAAAAATATGATTTTTGTATTCAGGGGACCTCAGAACATGTAAATATAAGAAAAACTCACGTTCGAAAAGTTGACCCTAAAACAATACTCTTTCGACCCTATGGGTAAGAGAAAGTAATAAAACGAATTGAAAAGAATTTTCTAAGTCGATTTTTTTATATATTTATTCACGGAAAAAAAAGAAACGAAATTCATTTTGTATTCTTTTGAGCTGATGTCGATGTTACGGATGGAGGAACACATTTCTCCTTCATACAACAGATGTAAAAGGATTTGCTACATTGAATCTCGTTTTTATTTGATTCAAACATTTATATTAACGGGTTGCATACATAAAAGAAATACAATTGGTATATTATTTTCAATATCGAGTTTTCAAAAATTCTTTTTTTACAGTCATATAAGTATAACATTGTAACTAATAGAAATTATTAGTAAAACTTTGAAGATGCGATGCTAGTTTTTTTTTCTTTTTGAAGCGAGAGTTTCTGTAAGTTTTCAGTGGTTGTTCATTGTAAATATTGGGATCATTACTTCCAGTATATTTGAACAAGATATTGGTTGTAATGAAAGAAATAAACAAATAAAATATTTAGAAGATTATCAGAATTTTTTCTTTTATTAAATAGAGATTTATGTTAGTAAGAATTTACTAGAAAATAACAGATACAAGATTGGAAAATATTAGAAAAATGAAGTTATAAATTATTATTATTATTATTATTATTATTATTATTATTATTATTATTATTATTATTTTCTGAATAGATATTTGTTTTAAATCAGGTTTTTTAGATTCGCAATATATATATAACTAGCAGGCTTTGCCCTCTTCGCTGGTCACTATATTTAAAGGAAACTCTTTTCCATATAGCTTTATGAAAAAAATAAAAAAATAAAAAGTACTGAAATCGCTCAAAAGCTCGCTTTCAGTTCCCGCTGCCTTCGGCACGACTTGTTCGTCCTCTCAGTCTTCGGTGTATGTCCCTATTGCCTGCGACAATGGCTTACCCGTGGCCTTCCATTTGGGGGCTTATCATATATGACAGTTTCGATACGGACAGTATCGAAAAATTTGAAGTAGCTCTTTTATATTTGAATCCCAGTTACATATGAACAACATTATGCGTGATGTACATAATACTTGCTTTCAAGTTATTTCCTATATTTATTTGATTTAATCGATCAACCATAAAATGACAGCAATTTCAAGCCAAATATTATATTACAATATGATCGGCTACGTCTATCGCATGAGACAATTATTATTATTATTATTATTATTATTATTATTATTATTATTATTATTTTGTGGTTATATATACTTCATGCTTAGTTAATAGTAGTTGGTATATAGAAAAATAAATAAATTAATTAATATTTAAACCTGATTATGGTACAACCTTAATATAGCTCCCTTTGGCGACTTTTGAATTTCTGTCGCCGTTTTAGACCAAAATATAATTTATGCGATTATTGTTCCTATTTCTTTCAATATTTTATAATTTAGTTATATTTTTGATGCGGTACTTGGCTAAAAGTGGCTGTTCTTGGCGAAAAATGTCCGATCTACTTCAGCATCAAAATTAAAAAAAAAATTCCCAAGATTATCAATAATGCTTTAATATAATGCTAAATTAGCTTTTATGCCAAGCGTGATTCATCCATGGAATATATATATATATATATATATATATATAGTTGAGGTATATAAAAAAATCCTATGAAATAAAATTCAGAAGAAACATGCTAGATTTGTATTATACTATTTTATTTTAAAGTTATAAAGACGTCATTTCCTCATTCACCAATTTAATATTTAGTAATTTTTTATTTTTCGCGTGAAAGCATATTTCATTTTATGTTGAAAACAATAATAATAATAATAATAATAATAAAAATTAAGAAATAAATAAACATACCTCGTAAACTTTTTTGCAACAATTAAAAATTTAAATGGCTTATATTAAGGCAATTACCAGTTTATTATTTTTATATTTTAATTAATTTTAAAAAATCTAATCAAATTTCCGGTATAAATAGTAGCCCATGTCCTATTCCAGACTATTTACTATCTCTGTACCAAATTTCATCCAGATCCGTTCGGCCGTTGTGGCGTGATGGAGTAACAAACATCCATACATCTATTCAAACTTTCGCATTTATAATATTAGTATAGATTAACTAATAGAGGGGGGTGGGCGAAGAAAATAAAATAAAAAGGAAAAACTCAATAAGAGCAATACTCAGTGACTTTTTTAGTTTTCTGAATAGGTATTTTGAATTAACTTAGAATTGATTTATTAGAATAGAGAAAAAAATGAACAAAAATTCGATGGAAAATTGTAAAAGAAAAAAGATATATACTTTAAATGTAGTTTATCAGCTGTGTTTTTATTTTTTTCTAAATAGAGATTTATATTTGTATTGATTTATTAGATTGAAGAAAAATTGAATACAAAAATCTAATAAAAGATTGAAAAATATTAAAGAAATCAAAATAAATATAAATAAATTGATTTTTCTGTATAAAAAATCTACTTCTCATCGAGTCTTTTCGATTCGCGAAAAAGTCACTAATTCACTAAATAAATAAAAGGGATAAAAATTTTGAAGATTATAAACAAATAGAGAAATCAAGTCAAATAAAAATATTTACTCAACGACTTTTCAATTTTGCTAAATAGGGATTTATCTTTGAATTGATTAATTAGAAACGAGAAAAAATGAACAAAAATTCTCATGTAAGATTGGAAAAGAATAAAGAAATAATAAGAGTAGTTTATAGGACATTTTCAATTATTTTCTGAATAGGAATTTACACTTGGTATTGTTGTAATATATTGGAGAAAATATTAAAGAAAAATCAAATTTGTCAAATAAAAATATTTACTCAACGACTTTTCAATTTTGCTAAATAGAGATTTATCTTTGAATTGATTAATTAGAAACGAGAAAAAATGAACAAAAATTCTGATGTAAGATTGGAAAAGAATAAAGAAATAATAAGAGTAGTTTATAGGACATTTTCAATTATTTTCTGAATAGGAATTTACACTTGGTATTGTTGTAATATATTGGAGAATATATTAAAGAAAAATCAAATTTGTCAAATAAAAATATTTACTCAACGACTTTTCAATTTTGCTAAATAGAGATTTATCTTTGAATTGATTAATTAGAAACGAGAAAAAATGAACAAAAATTCTGATGTAAGATTGGAAAAGAATAAAGAAATAATAAGAGTAGTTTATAGGACATTTTCAATTATTTTCTGAATAGGAATTTACACTTGGTATTGTTGTAATATATTGGAGAAAATATTAAAGAAAAATCAAATTTGTCAAATAAAAATATTTACTCAACGACTTTTCAATTTTGCTAAATAGAGATTTATCTTTGAATTGATTAATTAGAAACGAGAAAAAATGAACAAAAATTCTGATGTAAGATTGGAAAAGAATAAAGAAATAATAAGAGTAGTTTATAGGACATTTTCAATTATTTTCTGAATAGGAATTTACACTTGGTATTGTTGTAATATATTGGAGAAAATATTAAAGAAAAATCAAATTTGTCAAATAAAA